>CM068356.1:2395000-2837093 GCA_034769755.1 Odontamblyopus lacepedii | reverse complement strand
CGCTACGGGTCAATGTCGTTGCTGCTGCAGCCGCTGCTCGTTGGGTTGCCATAATCGCGCCGCTGGCCGCCATGGTTGCTGCCGCTGTCATAAGGCTGCCAGCTTGCTGCTGCTGCTGGCTGCCGCCTGCCAGCTGCCGCTTGCCAAATGCCGTTGCTGCTGCCGCTGTCAGCTGCTGCTGCTCAGTTTGTCGCGCAGTTGCTCGCCGTCGCCGCTATGCCGCTGGTTGCCATATCATTGCATTGCTGCCGCTGGCTGCTGGCTAAATGGCCACCAGCAGCGTTGTTGCGCTACCATGTTGCCGCTGCTGCTGTTTGCTCGTTGTCGCATCGCTGCTGGTTGCTCGCCAGCCGCTCGCTTGTTACAGCTGGCGCAGCTGTTGTTGTTGTTGCTGGTTGCTGGCAGCTGTCAGCTGTTGTCAGCAGCCGTTGCTCGCTGGCTGCCGCTGCTGCCGCTGCTGCTCGCTGTTGCCGCCGTCGTGCTGCCGCTGCCGCCGCTGCTGGTTGCTCGCCACCGCACTGCTGGCTGCCGGCTGTCGCTGCTTGCCGTTGCTGCTGCTGCCGTTAGCTTGCCGCTGGGTTGCTGTTGCTGCTGCTGCCGCTGCTGCTGCTGCTGCCAGTCGCTGCCGCTGCTGCTGCTGCTGTTAATCGCCAGCACTTGCCGCCGCCGCCAGTTGCTGTTGCTAATCACCGCTGCTGCTGCTGCCGCCGCCGGCTCGCCACGCTGTCAGCTGCCGCTGCTGGCTGCTGGTTGCTGCTGTTGCCAATCGCTGCCAGCCGCCCGCTGTTGTTGCGCACCAACAAGCTGCCGCTGGTTGGCTGTCGCTGCCGCTGCCGCTGCCGCTGCTGCTGTTGTTGTTGTTAGCTGCTGCTGCTGTCGCTGGTTGTTGCTGCGTTGCGCCGTTGCTGCCAGTTGCTGTTGCTGTTTCACCGCTGTTGCTGCTGCTGTCGCTGCTTCGTTGCCGCTGCTCGCTGCCGCTGCTGCCGCCAAGCTGCCGTTGCTGCCGCTGTTGCTGCTCGCTCGCCTGTTAATCGCACCGGCGTCAGGCCGCCGCCGTTGTTGCCACCGGGCCGTTGCTGGCTGCTGCCATAACGCTGCGCTGCTGCCCGGCTCGCTGCTGGCTGTTGCTGTTGCTGCGCTGTCGCTGCCGCTGCCAGCTGCCGCTGCTGCTGCAAGTTATGCTGCTGCTGCCAAGCCGCTGCTGGTCGGCAGTTGCCGACCGCCTGCTGCCGCTGACCACTTGGCCAGCTGCCATTGCTGGTTTTGCCTGCCGCCAAGGCCGCTGCCAGCTAAGCCAGCAGTGCTGCTGCTTGCTGCCTAGCTGCTGCTGCTGCTGGTTGTTGCCTGCTGCTGCCGCCGCCAGCCGTTGTTAGTATGACACCGGCTGCTCGCTAGTAGTAGCAGTAGTAGTAGTAGCAGTAGCAGTAGCAGTAGCAGTAGCAGTAGCAGTAGCAGTAGCAGTAGCAGTAGTAGTAGTAGTAGTAGTAGTATTAGTAACTAGCAGTTATTAAAGAAACTACAGAACAACTTTGTGTAAATCAAAGATGTCGACATGTCGAGACTTTTTTGAGTCTTTTTATATTAATGTACAACGTCCGACCAGGAAACAGACTGAACCGATATTTGGAAACCGATATTTGGAAACCGATATCCAACCAGCAAATTCCTCAGTATTGACGCCGATATCCAACACCAGTATCGGATCGGTGCATCCTCCATATTTAGGCATACTGAGTCCTTCTCTCAAACAGAAAACACTGTTCCACCTTGTGATGTCATGTGGTGATACAGGAAGTGCTCCACTGTGTTTTCAAACTGCACACACCTTCACCAGAATCATTTCAGAATCAGAATCAGAATTTCTTTTATTCATCCCCCAGGGGAAATTTTCTTTGTTACAGACGCAACCGACCAAGAACATGTAGTTAGAATCAAGTTTTCAAAATAAGACAAGATAAATACAATAAGATAAAAGATCAAATCGTTCTCTCTCAGTGACATATTTACATCAGTGACATATTTACATCTGTACACACGTGTGAGCGGGGAAACTGGATGTTACAGTAGTAATTTGGTTGGTTTCAGATCTGGAATTGCTAATCTGCTCTTTCTGAACTAACGGTAAAAGGAGATGTTAGCATGAAAAATGACCACTTCATGACATCATAAAGTGGAACAGAGCATTTTGAGCTTTGGAGATGCGGACCGACTGATAATAAAGGGTTAATCGAACGTGTGCGAACGAAACAGAACAACTCCAGGTGTGTTTTGAACAGGTGTTAACGTTACAACATGGCTTAAACCTCACAGGAGTCCGTTTTTTTGCCTCTCCGCAGATCTGACTTGTAACTTGGCCGAGTGGTGGAAACTTATTAGCAGGTTGATTACGCTAGAAACCATCCTGTCCTGTGTCCGGCCAAACGGCTCTCATGTGTGCCCCGGTTCTGCCCCCTCACCTCCGGGGGGGACTGACCATCATTATGCAAGTCCACGGTCCCATCAAACATTACTTCTGGGACCTTTAGCCGCGCGACCCTCAGCGTCTGCGCGAGTTTACCTGAAGCTCAGAGTCGGCCATTGCGCAACGTTTTTCTCACTAATAATTCTCCACCAGCTCATTCTCCTCCGCCACCAGCCGCGGAGTGGAAGTTAGTCGTGGAATTAAAGAGTAAACGGTGAAGTCTGGGGGTGTTTTGAAGCTGTGAATGTGTTATTTACGTTGGGAATGTCGTGTCTTTTGTTTGCTTTTCCAGATCGTGTCAGACCCGAGGGTGCGGATCGAGCAGGCCCTCAGGCAGGCGGGTTTACACACCACCGTGTACGCGAAAGAGGTTCTGTCCACCATCCCACCGCCAAAACCGCCCAGAAGAGACACCAAATCTGTCATTAAACTTTAAGCTTTGGATGTATTCATGTTAAAGGTGCACCATTTGCTCTTTTGATGATGATAAAGATGCAGATGACACCGTCATCTACCTACACTCAAAAACTAAGACACAAGCTGCTATGGAACTCTCATCTGTAATGATAATTGTACAAAAGTGGTTGAACAACTCATGCTTACATTTAAATCTGGATAAAACAGTGTGTATGTATTTTTCTAAAGCACAAAACAAAGAACCAGACCCACCTGTTGTAGTGGCAGGAAAACCACTAACAGTGGTACTGGAGTATAAATATTTAGGTACTGTGATCGATTCCAAACTTACATTTAAATCACATGTGAAGAAAGTATCAAACAAAATCAAATTCAATTTAGCAACTTTGAGACAAATAAGAAATAATTTAACAACTGAAGCTGCAAAGACCTTAATGCCCTGATACTCTCACACATCCGCTACTGTTTGACCAGCTGGACGCAAACTTGCAAAACCACCTTGAAACCAATTGAAAGACTGTACAAACAAACTTTCAAAACATTAGATAAAAAAACCCTCATATCACTATTGTCATATTCTTTCAAAGTATAATTTTCTCAGTTGGGAGAATATGATTAAATATCACGATATTATGTTGGTGTACAAAATCCTCCATGGAATGGCTCCACCTCCTCTGCAGGAATATATCCATATAAAAATGAGTGTAGGCACTAGAGCCCAGAGCAGAGGAGACTGTGACGTTCCCTTCAGAAAAAGTACTTTTGGACAGTTGTCCTTTTCTGTTCCAGCATCACACACACGGAACACTGTCCCCACAGAACTCAGAAACATCTCATCACTGAAAACTTTCTCGAAATCTGTTAATAAGTGGCTCCTGGATAATCAAAAATGCACACATATTTCTACTTAGTGTTTTTACTAACATTTTACTAATTATGTTTTTATTATGTCTCTGTTCCGTATTTATATTCACCGTGTTTGGAAACTATGTGTCTGTACAATTGCTGCTGTGCTAACTGCATGTTTTAAGCAGATAATTGCTCATACTGCATCTTCATGTTTTTTGCATCTGTGTCTGTGTCGAGCTTTTCCATCAACCTGCCATGGGACTGCAGATGAAAATTAGCCTTTACGGCTAAATCTGGCATATTTACATGTTCGTGTGTTCATGTCAATGAATATGCATTGTCCCATTTTAAATAAATGAAAGAAAAAAAAAATAAAAAAATGTTCGGCAATCTACTTCTACTACAGGCGCTAAACCTCCCGGCGTAAATCTACCAAATCATCAACTATGACTTTATCAAATGACTGTTTTTTATTCTTCTTAAAATAAACACAAACATATAAAAACATTCTTACTCTGAGCGCCGCCTGCTTTTCTCCGTAGAAACCACCCATTTTTATGCCCTACTTGCCCCGTTTACGTGAAATCCGATTAAAATGAAATTAATTCGGAATAAAAGTTTGAGAAAAGTCTGATTTAAAAAGACCAAGACCAAACACTTAATTCCTAATGTTTATTCAGATTTAAGTTTATCCGGACTTAAACTTAAGTCCGAATTCAGTGGGTGGTTTATTTATTCCATTCTTAAATCCAGTTTAAATCATTCCGCGATCATGTAAACGTTTATTCTGCTTACAAATAATTCCGGTTGATCCGCGCATGCGAAAGATAGTGATACTGTGGAACATTTTAGGCAAAACTATGGAACTTAACATTCTTGTCCACGTCAAAGCCCACCGCAGTTTCAGATGTAAATTTTCCAAAAAAGTTTTCCAAAAAATAAAAAATGTTAAGAGTTAAAAGGCACAATGTTCACTGAGGTAACTAATGTCTCTAAAGTAATGACGCCCATTTCTGCAGGTAGATAAAAACTAAAACCTCACAGAAAGTCATAATTATGAGTGTAAGTCATAAGTATGAGTTTAAAAGTTGTAATTATGAGTTTAAAAGTTGTAATTATGAGTTTAAAAGCTGTAATTATGAGTTTAAATGTCATACTTGAGTTTAAAAGTCATAATTATAAGTTATAAAGTCATAATTATAAGTTATAAAGTCATAATTATGAGTTATAAAGTCGATTCTGAATCTGCCCTTGTCGTGGAAGCACTCGGTCATTTTCCGTCCTCCAGGAGCTCAGGACGTCTCCACATCGCTCCATATCCTCATTAACTTGTGAATGTTTTAAAAAGACAAGAAAGAAAAATCCACACAAATCCCACATGATGTCAGGATCCGCTCCTGGTCTTTGCCTTCTCCTCCTCTCTTCTCCTCCCCTCCCTCCTGTGTCTCCTGAGTCTCCTCCTCCTCTGGGCGTTTCCCTCCTGCTTGCAGAGCGCACACCTGCATCCCATCAACTCATCACCTGCAGTACAAGAACCCCAGCTCTCCAACCAGTCCTCGCCAGTTCGTTGTCTACTCTACGTTAGTGAAACCTTGGCTCTAGATTTGTGTGAATACCCTTGCCTTGTATTTCTTGGACTTACAGTACCTCTTCCTGTGTCCAGGTGCCTGCCTGCCAGCCTCCCTGTCCGCCCGTCTGCCTGCCTGTCTGCCTGCCTGCCTTCTGTATTATTTCCAGAATCTTGTAATAAATCACTTTCACGTGTCGTGGTTCGTGATTTTGGGTCTTAGCTAAACCGTGACACATGAATGACGACGTGCAAATGTGACTCCATGGAGCTGGTTTAGTCCAAACAGGGCACTAAAATAATTATGACTTTTAATCTAATAATTATGACATTTGGTCTCATAACTATGACTTTTAAACTCATAATTATGACTTTATAACTTATAATTATGACTTTTAAACTCATAACTATGACTTTTAAACTCATAATTATTTCTTTTAAACTCATAACTATGACTTTTAAACTCATAACTATGACTTTTAAACTCATAATTATGACTTAATCTCATAATTATGACTTTTAAACTCATAACTATGACTTTTAAACTCATAATTATTTCTTTTAAACTCATAACTATGACTTTTAAACTCATAACTATGACTTTTAAACTCATAATTATGACTTAATCTCATAATTATGACTTTTAAACTCATAATTATGACTTAATCTCATAATTATGACTTTTAAACTCATAATTATGACTTAATCTCATAATTATGACTTTTAAACTCATAATTATGACTTTCTGTGAGGCTTTTATTTTTTATTTAATGGCAGAAATGGGCTTCCATACTAAAGTGGTCATTTTCTATCTTAAAACACTTTTAATGCTTCAGTCTGTCGATTTTCTAAATAACTTCATAAAGTTTCGGGAACAGATTTTTTATCCAATTTTCGATTCTAGAAATTTCAAACTTTTAATTTATGTTTTTTAGAAAGTTTAAGGGAAAAACTAATGGCAAACTTCCAGAACCAAGTGACGGTCGGGCACTTCTGAGCTTCATAACATAACTATAGAAACTACCAGAAAAGTTCCACGGTGCAACTTTAAACCTATCCAGTGACCAGTCTGTGTCCATATGTGTCAAAACATCTCCACATGTGCATATAGAAGCAGAAGAAAGTCTTGTGCGGTCAATATTTGTGCAGATTTGCGCGTACAGAGTCAGCGGGTGAGCGAGGGCACATACCTGGGATCTGTGCCAACTGTGCTGCACTTTAATCTCGTACAATATCGGCCTGAAACATACAGAAGTGACGACGCCGCAGCAAACAGGAAGTAAAACACAGCTGAACCGAGCGCACTGACAAAAGAACGGGCTGTCACATAACGTCCTCTCGTCTGTCAGCGAACTTATATAAGAGGGAGATAGTGTCTGTCTGTGTAAACAGATGAGATAAACGGGACATGGAAGTCAAAATGTGGAGAAAGAAACGATGATTTACACTTCAGATGCACTTCACTGTTTAAAAATAATACTTTCGACCTGTTATGTTTATACCATGAAACATAATTACATTTTTGTGCGTATTTAAAACCCGACTGCAAAACATTTCAGCCACAAAAACGAGATTCTGTGAGTTTTTATGGTTAAAATTTAAAATACCTGTGTGCATTTCCTTTAAAAAGCCCATATTACGCAACTTTCTGATCTGTTTTAATGTTGTTTCCTCATCAAAAACAGACCTGGAGTTGTGTTTTGTTTCATTCACACATGTTTAACACACAAACCTGCGTATTTAAGCTCAAACCGAAAACACTGTTCCACCTTGTGATGTCATGCGGTGATACAGGAAGTGCTCCAGTGTGTTTTCAAACTGCACACACCTTCACCAGAATCATTTGGTTGAGTTCAGCTCTGGAATTGCTCTAAATCTCCGCTGAACTAAAGGTAAAAGGAGATGTTAGCTTGAAAAAATTACCACTTCATGACATCACAAAGTGGAACAGAGCATTTTGAGCTGATTTTGACAGACTAATAATAAAGGGTTAATCGAACATGTGTGAACGAAACAAAACAACTCCAGGTGTGTTTTGAAGAGGTATTAACATTACAACATGGCTTAAAGCTCACAGGAGTCAGTTTTGCGTAACATAGGAACTTTGAGCGGGTTTGCCTCTCCACAGATCTGACTCGTAACTTGGCCTAGTGGTGGAAACTTCATCTGTTTGTCTCCATGGAGATACATTAGCAGGATGGTTACACTAGAAACCATCCTGTAAACAAGGGCCAAAGCTGGTCAAATATATTTTTTTGTCCAATAAGTCCGGTACGCTCCGCACTCCGCATCTCCCGTACACCGTGCACTCTGCGCGTGGATTGTGTCTTGTCGCGTACACTCCGTGGACCGCGCTTCCTCCTGTGCCTCTAAACCAGAACTCACACCAGGACTAAACCAGGACTAAAACCAGGTCTAAACCAGATCTAAACCAGATCTAAAACCAGAACTAATCCAGGTCTAAAACCAAACAAGAATTTGCAGGAGTTGGTTGCTACATTTATGTAGTTTTAAAAATCATGACAATATCAAGTAATCCAAAGTAATCAGATTACGTTACTCACTTTAAGTAATTTAATAGATTACGTCACAAACTACATTTTGGGGTATGTAATCTGTAATCTGTAGGGGATTACATTTTAAAAGTCACCTTCTCCACACTGATGCTACAACATCTAAACAGAACCGTACATTACATCAAGTGGAAAAGAAACCGTGAGGTGAGTCGACCTGAGCCCAGCGATAATTACGTTTTTCATGTCCAGAACACGTGTATCTGTCAGTGCAGGTGGTGTGGACTTAACATGTGCAAAGTAGACACGACAATAACAAACGATTACTCGATTATTCGAACAAAATAATCAACAGAATAATCGATTACTGTAATAATCAATAGCTGCAGCCCTAGTTCTGTTTATTGAGATTTTACATAAATCAAGCATACAGATTATACAATATTCCCCAGGTTATAGAATAAAACAAAACAGAACCAAACCAAAAAAAAAACAAAAAAACAAAATAAAAAAACCCAACATGAACAAGAAGATTTATTCTTATACATATATACGTATATATACATTTTGCTCTGTTTTTGACACATTTGTTAAATTATAGAAATCAATAAATGGTTGCCAAATAGAAAGAAATATTCTGAGATTTCCTTTGAGTAAGTACCTTATTTTTTCTAATTGTAGATGTTTCAGAATGTCTTTCATTAATACCGAAAACACCTGTATTTTTTAAATGAATGTTTAAACAGCACATTTCCTTGGATTCTGGGTTGATTTTTGGGTTGTTTTTTTTTTTTCAACCCTTCTTCATAAACTACACTTGACTGAGGTAAAACTATGTAACATTAGGGACGCACCAATCCAGCCTTTTCATTTCCAATACCGATATCGATGCTGTGGCTTTCAGTACCCGCCGATATCCGATATTAACCGATACCAGCGAAAACTACAAAATGAATCCAATTGTGTTATGCAACTGTTATTATTCTGCAAGTAACTACTGAACAACTCTGAATGACTAAAAGTTCAAACATTATGAGATGTCCTGGGCCTATATAAATCAGTAAATAACCTCATTACCTCCAAACGATACCTGATCCAGCTAATCCAGCCCAGATTTGATACCAATACTGATGCATCGATAACAGAAACTATCCCACCAAACAAAGTAATAACCTCATGTAATTTCCCCAGTAGTGTACAGGTTAATAAACAAGTCATTTCCTTATAGTTTAAACTTTATTTACTTTTCATACAGCAATTCAAAAGCACAGAACATGTTTAATATAATTACACCACTGATCATTTCTGTACAGTAGCACCAATGTCGTTCATTGTAACAAACTATATACAAAGTGAAGCGCAATACATACAGGTTTACAAGTGATCTCACAAAAGTTTAAATAAGCGAGGACTACGTATAGACAAAGTAAGTACCTTCTATTTACATATTCACAGTTCAGAAAGAGAATAAATTAGGCGACCAGTCCCAGGCGTTTCTTGATGAAGTAGGAGACCAGAGTCTGTGGCCTCTGCTGATACTCCACGAGAACATCATGAGAAGACGTGATCTGGTCTCCTTCAAAACGGTTCAACAACGTCACGCAAATCACGGCCGCTAAAGAAGGACAGAAAATATGAAACGATTAAAAACAGTCTTACAATTTACCGTGCTCTTATATGTGGTTTTAATACGGTACCTTTGAGACCACAGACTCGGCACATCGCAGCGAAAACCGTGGACTCCATCTCGATGTTCCTCACTCCGGCCTCGTACGCCTTTCTCAGGTATTCCAGTTTTTCTTCGTGGGAGAAAGAGCAGAGAGCGCCGTCTAGTCTGCCCTGACCTACGAGGAGAATTGCAGAAATTGTATAAACCGCTATGGGTTGGGTTCACGGGACATCGCAACTCTAGAAACTGCTTTTAGTTTAAACTGATTCTGAATTTTATGGTGATTTTCCTCAAAAGTAATTCAGTATTAGTAATTAGTAAGTACAAAAACAGATATTATTGTATTTTTCGGACTATACGTTCGGAGTATAATTCGCACCAGCCAAAAAAATGCACAATGAATAAAAAAAATGAAAAAAAATAAAACATGTATAAGTCGCACCGGACTATAAGTTTTTGGGGGAAATTTATTTTATAAAATCAGAGACCAAGAACCAACATTTCATCTTGAACGGCGAGTTATAGAAGTTATCGTAATAAAAACAACCCAATAGAAAAGAATCTGTGTATCGTTTTGTTCATTCATTTTTCAATATAGAACCAAAAATAAGAAAATGAAAAAAAACAACTCTTTTCTTTATTATTTGTCTCTAAAACCAAAATGAAAAAACAGATGATTTTTTTTTTTCATTTTTGATATATATACGATTCATATATTTGGTCTATGGACTGTCAGTGTGAAAAATGTAATATATAAGTTGCACTTGAGTATAAGTCGCAGGAACCACCCAAACCCTGTATAGTCGCACTATATCTTACACCACACACAAAAGTGCCCCTCCTAAAGTTTATAAAAAGCACATCCTTCATTGCCACCTGTCGGAAACCCGTCAGGAGCAGTTGGCAACGCCTGAGGACCCATCTCCAAGGCGTGGTCAGGACTGAGGAGTATTTAACCTGTTGTGCATGTTGTGGGTTGAAGCCTTTGCGTGATAATTAAAGCTTATAGTCCCCTCCATCTAGACCGAATGTAACTTTAAATTCTGTAACTCTCCAAATACATGAAAGCCCGTTGTACCTTCATAAAAGTCGTGGGTGCACATGGTGTTTCCGATGACCGCGGGCAGGTTGGGGATCTCGGCGGAGTATTGGAGCAGCTCGTTGGACACTCCCTCATCCAGCTCGGTGCTCCTGGTGATGACTTTACCCAGAACCACCTGCTCAAACTTGGCCTGGAAGGAGTAGTCCACAGCCTTATCCGTGATGACCACTGTCCCCGCTGGAAGACCTGCAGGAAAAACAAATAGTGATCAAAATACAGAAAAATACAAGCTTTTAAAAATGTAATACAGGCATGGCAATAAAATAATCAAATTTTGATCTGATCCCTTTATGTTCATAGGAAGATCAGATAAACAAACACTTTTCCCTGGCCATCCCCCTATAGGCTCTATTCACATTGCGTCACAAACCAGGAAGACGTTTGGAAACCTGCAGTGACAACTTCCAGCGTAGTTCCCGACACTGGGCTCACCTACGACTGTGATAAAACCCACTGAAGTAAATGTGATCGTTGGTAAAATGAAGACTGCAGACGTATGTGCTGTGTGGAATCTTCTTGAGTTTGGCGTCCTCGTTTCTTCTAATCACATGTACCCAGTGCGCTCGGAGTCGTGCGTCAGTGCGGAAATGATAAAAACTGAGGTACGGTTGGAATTGTCGATTAGCCGAACATAACGGAACGCTACAATGACACGGAGATGAAGAAAACTGGGACATTTTCTCATTTTTCCTAGATTTTGTCAGGATTACTACCATGAACAGAGCTGCCGGAAGTTTGCATGTTTCCAAACGTCTTCCTGGTTTGTGGCGTAAGTGTGAATAGAGCCTATAGGGGGAGTGGGCATGGAAAAGTGTCTAGGTATATGTTTATCGGATCTCTCTATGAACATAAAAGGATCAGATTCAACCAATCACAGTGAAGAGTGACTTTTCAAACAAGCAGATGAATTCCCCTCTTCAAAACAATACAAAAACGCTAAATGTACATGAACTGTAATAAAATTTAGATCAATTTATTTATTTACTTTTGGCATGTGACACACCCCCGTTGACATAACTGTATTTTATCTTTGCTTATCCACTATAATGAGGCTTTTACGGCTTTATGGACCCAGTAGCGTGACGATTTGGTATCTTCTCAAGCCAGATGCCCTTTTCCCACCAGCCATGTGCAGTGTAACTGGTGTGGGCCTTGTGTCGAAGTGTCTTGCCCATGGACACCATAACATAACGCGCTCAGACAGGTTTTAATTGTTAAATTTGTGAAAATCAATGAAACTCTGCAAAAGAACGGTCAAATATGCCATACCATTATCTACCACTGAAGTTAACCTAGTAAAAAGCTGGAAATAGGTCAAATTTATCACTTCAAACCAAATAATTGCCTATAATGTCTTAATCTAAAGTGCGAAATATCAAAGTCTGATTCCTTACCAACTCCTCCAGAGGTACCGAGACGGAAAAGCACCATGTCGCTGCACTGGGCGTGGTGCAGGAGTTTGATCAGCTCGTGCAGCATAATGGAGATAGAAGGGACCCCCATTCCGTGCTGTTCATCAAACGAAAGAGGATTAGTACAAGAAAGAAGCGTAGAAAAATGATCTAATCTAATGCACTGGAAAATACTTACACTTATAGACAGCACTGGCCCGACTTTGTACATGCAGTAGCGGTCAGTTCCTTCACAGATATCTTGGATGTCATCGGGGTTTCCAGGCAGAGAGAGTTCGTGATGGATAAATTGTGCAAAAGCCTTCATTCGGTTTGCGCTCCCACCAACGCACACAAACTATAGCACGAAAAATAAGTGAATACACGGTAAAAAAGAACAAATCTGAGTGTTTGTTACCGTACAAACCTTTATATCTCCAAACATTTCCGGGAGATTGTGCGTCTTGGTGCCCAGGCTAAAGTGGTAGAGTATATCTTCCTCCATCGTGAAAAGATAAGGATTTTTCACATGGACTTGTTCCCTTAAAAAAAATACAAAATAAATTCGTAAATCAACCAAAATCTGCACATTTTAAACATATATTAAGATACTGTCTGCAAAAGTACTTACTTGATGTAGTCCTCGTGCTCATTCCCCATACAGTTCAGCAGAATCGGAGCCATGGTGGTTGAAAATTCCGCAATAATTCCTCAAAAGAGTCGCCGTAAAAATCTTTTCCGAGTTGCCGCAGTTGTCCGAATCCGAGCTGTGTCCCTACGGCCGCCTTTTATAGCGCCGGCCCGTTACCTATTCACTGATTGGCCGGAGAAAGAGGAGTTTTCAAACCGTCACACCCACCGCTCCAAACAAACACGACGGGAGCAACCACCTCTTGACTGTTAAAAGGACCAGGCCAGAAGAGACCAATCAAAACAAAGTGCATGTTGTGACAAGCCGAGCCCAGAGCATCTCTAACATTCTCATACAGACGGGGTGACACAGCCTGATCATTTATTTCAAAACAAAACAAACAAACATTTTCCCAATCGATTATATTCATTTATTTAAACTGCAATCTGTAATTTATTATTCAAATTCATACAAAAACAACGTACACGGTAAACAGATCGAGTCCGGACTTACAGAAAAGGGCCAAAACAAAACAGGCACATCGAGTTTCAAGCACAAGTTTATAAAATTGTTTTAAAAAATAAGTTGCAGTGTGATGTGGGGCGTTTAATCTGTGGAAAGAGAGGAAAAAAGTGTTAAAATAAATTATGTAATATGGCATCTATTCATGCAAATGGTTCAGCTATTTGTGTTGGAAGTATTATGACATTTGAGCAGTGTTGTTCTCATTTATCTTTATTGCATAATTTGAGGCTAAACCTCCTTGACCTGTGCACTTTGGCTCAGTGGGCCTGTAGTGCACTGGGACTTGGTGTAAGTGAGCTCGCATCTCCACAAACCCGACTCCTGTTTGTTTGTTTCGATTCCTTCGGCAAGATCGAAACTAAAACTTATCTATCTCCATGGAAAATGTGCCAATGTAGGGCTTTAACTTTCTATTTTCATGGAATTACCTTTAAATTATAGTTGGTTTTAAGGTATTTCATAGGTTTTTTTTCCTAAATCAAATGACATTTTTTTCTGAGTGTGAAGTGGATCAGACTAATTATTATATAAATTATGTTAAGTTTAATTATTATTTTTTCAAAGCTTTGCATTCGGATGGTGCTTTTATTTTGGTACAGTAGAACATTACACCTGCGTATTGAATTTTGAGTGCGCGTCAAAGCTGAAAAAACTATTAACATATAAGCGTTAAGTTAGTACAGTTACTACACTTTTTTTGGTAAATTACCCAAGTTTCTTAACCGTTTTTTCTGCCTTTAAGTCCAATAGTGTCTTGATACGTACTAAAAGCATCAGGCAGTAGGCTTCGATTCCTCCACATATCCAAAACTCAGCAGTGTCGACATGTTCACTGGAGCAGGCTTCTTGTCAAAAACTCTGGAACAGAAGGTTTATAAGTTTATAATATTTGAATGTATTTGAAGTGTAAGTGTTAATCCAGACGGGCCCCAGTGCGTCGTACAGAGCGTGCACCGCGGTGGACCTGGACTCAAACAACAAAGTACGGCGGAGAGTCAACAGCTGAAACTGCAAAGTCACGGAGCCGTCGAACCAGACATAACATAAAGCATCACATTTTATCTGGGGACAAAAGTGCGTTTCTTGACCTCATTCTTATGTAACAGTGACGAACTCTACCACAACACTCTGCACAGCCAGGAACTAGGATGGAAAGGCCTAATCTGGTTGCTTAATGGTACACTGTGTAACTTTTCTAGTCTCCGTGGCGATGTTATTATTTGCCTGGAATGTCCCACAGTTTGACACTGAAGGAAGGTCTTTGTTTGTGACTTTTGTTAACTGACAATGGCAATAAAACGGATTAAACTTGGTCTTATTCTGCTTATCTCCCTCCACGGAGCTTCTCAAGTCACAGATCAGATCTGTGGAGAGTCACGTTTGCCCACAGTAACACCTGCAATGCCACAATATGGAACATTCCAGGTGAAACAGTGACATTTCTGTGGAGACTGGTGAGTGGCTGATCCTCCACCAATGTGACATACTACTACTACTACTACTACTACTACTACTACTACTACTACTACTGCTGCTACTACTACTACTACTACTACTGCTACTACTACTACTACTACTACTACTACTGCTACTACTGCTACTACTACTACTGCTACTGCTGCTGCTGCTGCTGCTGCTGCTGCTACCACTGCTGCCACTGCCCACACTGCCGCTGCTAGCGCTACTACTACTACCAGCAACGCACCACGCCACCGCGCCACTACCACAGCCACCACTAGCTACTGCCGCCAGCATCATCACTACCACGCTACCACCACCGCCGCCGCACCATCATCACTACTACCGCCGGCAGCCACTACCACTACCAGCACCACCAACACTACTACTCACCGCCGGCGGCTGCCGCTACTACTAACCACCACCACCGCTACTTCACCACCACCATCACCACCATCAAGCCGACTGGCTGCCGGCTAGCCGCTGCTGCCGCTGCTGCCGCTGCTGCCGCCGCTGCTGCTGCACCAACACACCATCACCACTACCACCACCGCCGCGGCTAGCGGCAGCACCACCACCGCTACCAGCAGCAGCAACCACCGCTAGCACCACCGCCAGCCAATTATCACCACCTTATCAACCACCACCACCAACAACCACCACCGCCACCGCCACCACTAGCCAGCCACTACTCACCAGCGGCACCAGCCTGGCATCCGCTACCAACTACCACCAGCGCCAACACCAGCATCACAGCAACCGCTGCCACTGCCATCGCCACTACCATCAGCCACTACAGCGCCACCGCCACTGCGCTACTACCGCTGCCACCATAGCTACCACTACCAGCCACTACCGGCTACCAGCGGCGCCACCAACGCCACCACCAGCAATACCGCTGCACTGCGGCACCACTGCTACCACTGTCACTACCAGCAGTGCTCAGCCACCGCTACTACTTAGCAGCGGCTGCAGCGCTGCTACCTACCACTGCTGCCAGCACCGGCAGCAGCTAGCATCTGCTCAGCAGCGGCACTAGCAGCCAAGCCACAGCACGGCACTACCACCGGCATCATCAGCAACAGCCACCGGCTACTACCAGCACTGGCGGCGGCATCACTACCGGCTACCAACCATCACTTCACTACCACTGCCAACCACCGCTAGCAGCGACCACCACTGCCGCATACCACCAGCTGCAACTACCACCACCGACCAGCTACCACCACCACTGGCCGCCGCTACTACCAGCAACAGCGGCACTACAGCGGCAAGCAACGGCGTAACCGTGCTACCACTACCAGCCGGCTGCCACTACCACACCAGCAACCACTACAGCAGCGGCTAACAGCAGCCAGCGCCACTGCGGCACGAGCACTACCAGCAACAACTGCCACCACCAGCAACCAGCTGCCACCACCGCCGCCAGCGCCACCACCATCAGCGGCGGCAGCCGCTACCGCTAGCCACCGCACCACTACCACTGCCACCGCTACCAGCCACTACGGCACCACCGCCGCAGCAACCAGCTTACAACGCTGGCTCAGCTACTAACACTAGCCGGCTGCCAGCTACGCTGGAACCAGCACGGCGGCAGCGGCTGGCCGGCGCCACCAACCAGCCACTACCACTACCTTAACCGCCACCACCGCCAGCAGCACTACCACCCCGCTGCTGCCGCTTAACAGCAGCTACTACTACTACTACTACTACTGCTACTACTGCTACTACTACTACTACTACTGCTGCTGCTGCTGCTGCTACTACTACTACTACTACTACTACTACTACTACTACTACTACTACTACTACTACTACTACTGCTACTGCTACTACTAATAATAATAATAATGAGGAGGAGGAGGAGAAGAAGGAGAAGAGGGTTTAAAAAAAGTTGTGCTCTTATTGTATAAATAAAAATATCATTAGGCGTCACATAGGACACATATTATAAAGAGGACGTTTGGTTTTAGTGCAAAAGTTGAAACTAAGTTGAAATTAAGCAACTTTTTCACATAAAACAGGTTTGTAACGATAAATAAATGAACACTCAAGTGACTTGTTTTTAGTCGTTTCGATTCATGCTCACATCATATCTGAGGACACAGTGGTGTAATGTAAAACCAGAGTGTGGAGTGAATGAATAATGAAGTGTAAAGCGCTTTGGGAAGCTTGAAAGGCGCTACATAAATGCAGTGATTAATAATAATAATAATAATGTTACAAAACAATGAAATGAAAAGCTCCTCTCCTTATCTAGATCTTACTGGAAACATTCAATCACGCGTGCAGAAGTCATCGATTTTCCTCTAAACAAACGGAGCAGAACAGCTGGGAGCCAAAGCAAACAGGGACTAAACTGTGGACTGTGACTGAGGCCTGGGCCTTGTACCTCTGGCAAATACGACACTGTGACATTCAGGACAGAGCGCTCGTTTACACTGGGCTTAGTAAATACTGTACACAACCCGAGGAATGTCTGTTGTTGAGAATTCTGCTTTTTTACAGCAAAATGTTACTTCTGTATTGCTATTATCAAGCCAAAAAAGTAAGTAAGAGCAAGTAAGAGTAACGTTTCTTCAAAATAATATTACACAAGTAGGAGTTAAAGGAGTTTGCTGCTAAAAAAAAGGACTCTGAAAAGTATAATTTCTTTAAAAAGTTACTGTAAAAGCAAATGTAACAGAGAACTACGAACCTGTGGCAATGTGCAGAAGATTGGACGCGATCTTGTTTGTACTGTACGAAAAAACTTTGATTGTTTAAAGATATTTGCATAAACCTGGACGCATAAGCTGTTAAGGTTATTCTCGTTCATAGAAATGGTGAACTGTATTTTTATTAGGAAGATAGTTTTAAGTTCTAATCACACAAAACTTTCAATTATGACGTTTTGCACTTTTGAAAACAAACAACAAAGCTTAAAATATGTATTAAAATAGTAAAATAGTAGTTTGTTATTGTCAGTGTATTAATATGTATGATTAAAAAAACATTATATTTGACATAAAAATAACTGTGTAGCGTCTCCAGTGCAGAAAATCAACATCAGAGCACCATCTAGTGGCGAAATGCACTCACATCCGCCTGAACTTGCCGCGCTCCAGTTTCTGACTCGGCCGTTTCTCCTGCAGTTTCTCCGTCTCTTCGTCCGGAATGTTGTTGTTCTGTCGCGTACAAATGCAGACACGGATATGACACGAGGTAACACGGGAATAATGTTACGTGACAAACTGGAATTTCACTGACACGTTTTGAACACGGATGAGAACAGCGCTGATTATGTCCATGCAGATTATGGCAGCGCGATGAAGGTAACAGCTTTCTTTTTATTTTACTGAATATTATTGCACAATTCTCTGATCTCTGGTATGTTTCCTCATCACAAACCCCCGAGTTCTTCTCTCAAACAGAAAACACCCTGATCCACCTTGTGATGTCATGTGGTGATACGGTGTTTTTAAACTCCGTACACCTTCACTAGAATCATTTGGATTAATTTCAGGCCTGGAGTTACGAATCTCCACTAAACAAAAGGTGAAAAAAGCAGCGGTAGAGTTGAAAACTATCATCGTTACATATGTTATAATGTTACTTTGTGCCTGGAGTTTAGTTTTGTTTCATTCGTACATGTTCATCACACAAATCCTGCATATTTAGGCTGAAAACACTAAACTGTCGTGTGTTTTTAATCTCTAAACACCGTCACTAGATTCATTTAAGATCTGAAATCGCCCATCTCCACTGAACTAGCTTACCTGCAAATATCCAAAGGCTGTTCACAGAGGGAAGGGGGGATCGTTTGAGAGGGAAATTTGATTATAAAGTTACAAGGGTGAAAACAGAAGGAGGTTTCTGTATTTCTGTTTGTGGAGGAAGATTGTGAATAAGTTAAATGTGGAGCTCAAGGAATGTCCAAATAAAAAAAAAAATGTTTAAAGAAATTACTAATGAAGAAGGTTCTTTTTGAGATACTTATTGTTATTGTTGGTTTGAAAGGAACGATCTAATGTTTACTGTGGTTGATCAGTGCAGTATAATTTAAATGTGAACAATGACTTAGGGCTGTAAAGTTGCTCAGTTAAGTCCTGATGAAAGACAAACAGGAAGTGAAAAAGGACTATTTCTACGCCAAAAATATTCATTTTGTCTTCTTAATGCATTATCTTCTTAGGTTCCTTTCTAAGACAATGTAGCCAAGTGTATTTGTACCTTGTTGACATGTTTCGGCTGCTGCTGCGAGCCGTCTTCAGAACTGTCACCGGTGTTAGTGGTGGTCAGCCTGATGGGACCTGCAGGTCGCCCAGACTGACCGCGCCTCCTGTCGCCCGGTGGTCTCTGGAGGAGGGTGTCCCAGGTATGTGAGACCACCGGGCGACAGGAGGCGTGGTCAGTCTGGGCGACCTGCAGGTCCCATCAGGCTGACCACGCCTACCGGAAGTAACAACAGCTGATATATGACACGTCACCACTAACACCGGTGACAGTTCTGAAGACGGCTCGCAGCAGCAGCCGAAACATGTCAACAAGGTACAAATACACTTGGCTACATTGTCTTAGAAAGGAACCTAAGAAGTTAAGGACTATTTCTAATTTTGGAGAAGGGATGGAAGTTTTTTTACTTCCTCCCACTCCTTTTCGGGCATGTAAACAAATTTGATCGTCTTTGCTTAAATTTTCTTTCCTTTGGTTTCTTGTCTTTGGAGTTTGCACGTCTGTACATATGATTTTGTGCACTATGCTCGAAATAAACCAACCAATTCAATTCAGCTAGAGGGAAAAAGTAGCTATTAACTTAAAAACTATACGACTAAGTGACATCACAACGTGGAACAGAGCATTTTGAGCTTTGGAGATGTAAACAGACTAATAAACGTCTGTGTTTGATGAGGTAACAGCTCGTAACGTGGCTTAAAGCTCACGAGAGTCTATTCTGTGTGCATGTAGAATAGTGTTGGACTATTCTACAGTTTGATTATTGTTATTAATTCACTTCTGCTGTTATTAAGTATTTCAGGTTACGCTGCAGTCGCCCCATATTCTGAGTTGCAAAGTGTCAAACCTGTTACTCGTCTGCAGGTATTTTTGTTTACCTCTGTGCTGGTGCTGGTGCTGCTATCCTGCCTCTCCCATGCAGACAGATTATCGCTCCCAAAGGGCGGCTCTCTGCGCTGGAAAGCTCTGGGGCTCCTCTTGTGTTCCCTGGTAATGAGACTGTCACAAGCAGAAAGGGAGCGGTGAGAATAAACTTGGAGCTGACAAATAAGGACAAAAATACACAGAAAGAGTAGCAGAGATTAACGCTGGTGCGGAGGCGGTGAGTACTTTTAATGAGGAGTTTGTGCAAAACGCAACGACTTTGGCTTTATAACAACGGGAGTGGAGATTCTATTGTTATGAGAGTGACTTATATAAACTCAAACGTACTCATTACTATTCATGCCATTAAAAAAGCTTTTGGTTAAGAGTTTGAGTTATATTAAACAGTATACAGTATATTATTCACTTCTGTGTATAGAGTGTAGATATAAAGCAATCTGTATTATTTTATTTTTAGCTCCTCAGCTCCTTTTTGTGATTAGTTTTTCATTTAGACAATTTACTCCATGTTCAAATTTTGCATATCTCAGCACCAAATCATTCTGACATCATCGTGTCTATTGGATTTACCAGTCGTCGTCCAGGAGTTTAAGTAATTTTTTTTATTAATTTACCGTATTTTTGGACTATAAATCACACTTTTTTTTCATGGTTTGGGTGCGACTTAAATATAAAATATATAGTTTCACGTGTTGGTTATTTTTGCACTGACATCCACGAGGGGGCGCTCTAGGCTTGTGTGCCAGTATCTGCTACTCCCATAACTTCTGCACCACTGAAAATGTAACGTTTAAACATCAATTTATAAAGACAACTGAGAAACACTGAACACAAATGCTCCCCAAAAAGAAAATCTGCAGATTACAAACTGCAAGAAGTGAAATCTGCAGCTGAAAACGGTGATCGAGCAGCAGAAAGAAAGTTTGGAGTGAGCGAGAAACTTGTAAGAGACTAGATAAAAGCGGAGGATACGTAAATTATAACGAAGTAAACAAACGAAAAAGAGTCTTATTACTTCATGCAACACAACAACAACATCCCAAAAACTGCAGCTTCCACACCGATGTCGACAGTTTGAAGTGTTGAAATGTCTGTTGCTGGTGTCTTATATTATAAAATAAATACATTTCTCCCCCCCAAAATGCGACTTATAGTGCAATGCGACTTATATATGTTTTATTTTTCTTCTTCATTGTGCATTTTTGGCTGCTGCGACTTATACTCCTGCATATGACTGAAAGGTTTTCATTTCTCATTCCACACTCTTCTCTCTTATTTAATGTCTCTCTTGTTTTAATTTTATGATTTATGTTTTAATTTGTTTGTATTGTGATTTTAATGCATTTCTTGTTCTGTAAAGCACTTTGAATTACTTTGTGTACAAATTGTGCTATACAGATAAACTTGCCTTGCCGATGAAGCACCAGCCTGCTTACAATAATCTTTTAATTTAAGATATTTAATACGGATTTCTATAAACATCTTGAATATAAAGCAATAATCATGTACTTAACTATTTATGTCAAGCTGTATTGAAATGTTGCATGTATATAAACAATAAATGACATAAATATAATAAGATAATGAATGCTACACTAAAATACTCACTAATTTATGTCAATTTATTTTCATATATTTCATCTCAGATTAGAAATGGTGCATTTTGAAGTCCTGTACCTCGGATTACCATTGGCATCATGAACAGGGGAAAACCAGTCTGGAGGTTTGTATGAGCGAGGACTGGAAGTGAAGGAGGAATCATTGTGCCAGAGTAGCCCTGGTGAACAAAAAGACAGCTTAGAGCCAGTTATAAATACACCATGACGCATCAGGAGTCACATCGCATGCAAACTGTGTCCACCTCACCTTTATGTCCTCCTTGCTTTGCCAGTTTGACATATTCAGAATCATCGGCCAGAACCCCGACTCTCCTGCCCCGGACCCTGTCCTCGCTGAGGGGTTTAAGTATAGGGGACAGACCTGGGATTTGGGAGATGTGCCAATTCATAGGAACACAGCCATTTTTTTCTGTCTCTTTCAACAAACATGACAAAATATCACAAAATTATTCAGATTTTTCATGCATGCATTTTTGCAATAGTTTCAAGAGGACCATGCCTGCAATTTAACATGAATGCATCAACCAAAAGATATTAAAGTTACACATTTTGCAGGGCGTTTTGCAAACTTCAGTTAAAAAATACGCATTTATTCAAAGATTTTCTGTTAGTTAACTCTATATGTCTATATGTTTGTCAAATGTAAAGTGCATTATAAATAAAATGTATTATTATTATTATTATTATTCTATACTTGCCGGGATTTATCGGCGGTAGATCATCCGTCGTGGGCGTTGGAGGATTTCTGATCAAAAGGCAAAAAAGATGGTCAAACTCACATGCACGCAAGCTAGCGAAACTTAGCCTGTTAGCATCACTGATGTGCCAGATCAGAAGCGACACGAAAATGATCAAGACGATAAGTTCGCTATAAAACTTTGCAAACCGTATTAAAGTAAATTTGTAGCGTATATTTTCGTACACGCTGTTCTTTTTTTTTCTTTTTTTTACTTACTCTGAAGTCATGGCGATGAGAGCGGAGCAAAGTGCAGGTTATCAAGCGCCGCAGTGTTGTTATAAGTAGAGAGGGCGTTACCATGGAAACGCCCTCTAGTGCCCCGCAGCCGTTTGGGGCTCGGAATCTAAAATAACATCTATGATAAAACAAATATAATAATAATAATAATAATAATAATAATAATAATAATAATAATAATAATAATAATAATAATAATAATAATAATAATAATAATAATAATAATAATAATAATAATAATAATAATAATGACGAATCTAGAATACAAAAATACTATAATAATAATATTAATAATACTAATAATACTATAATAAATACAAGGACAGTGCAAAGGAAACATTAATCTCAGAGAAAAAAGAAAAGCTCTGTGCCAGATTTAGCTACTTTCCATCCGTAGTCCTTGGGCAGGTACAAACTATTTACATTAAACCAAGTCTAACAACATTTCATCATTAAAATTGAAAGTTTCCTTAAAATAACCACTATCCAATAAAACATCAAACAATTAAAACAGTCCAAATTAATTCATTCTAATTTCCATAAATACAAGATTTCAAATTCATCATTATCTTCTAAAAATGTCATTGTGATCAATTTCCTCTAAAATGTACATTTACAAATTCATCAGTATTGTTATCCTCATAAACAACATTACCATCAAGACAAATGTCGCAAGTCAAACACGACACATTTACATCGACACAATACATCTTTAGTACAATCTGCATCTGCACCTGGGACAAAAAGGACATAATCTGACATTTTTAAAAGTTAAAATTCATTAAACATAACCTGATCTTTATTTTCACACAGCCTGACCACAAAGAACTGACGTCACTGGAACCACAACAGATAAGATGGTTTGTGCTGTTAAACAAGTCTCTCACAGCTAAAATTACATTCACAAACTGACAAGCGCAGCCAACAGTTTTTCACTCTCACCTTTGTTAGAAATCGAACTCCTACACAGGACCATGAACACCAGTGTTGATCACAGGCTCCTGAAAATGTGTTTTTCAAGACCTACATGTTTGTTTTTTTGTTTTTTTCTGGCTGTGTTTGCTCATGTTTGCAGTGTCACCATGGTAACTGCTGAACATTCTGCCATAGAAAATACATGCAGAACACCCCCAGCATCGTGTCACTGCAAGTATCGATACCCTACATTGTTTTAACATGACTGTTTCTTGCACCAACTCTTCAGATATGATTTAATGGTTGTATTTTTGTAATCTGTCCTTTGTAAACACCAGATGTTCTTTTGTCCATTCATTTAAACTGCATTAACTAAAACTATAAACTTTGTTATTATTTATATTGTGATGCGTGAGCTCCTGTGTCCAAATCATTTCCCTTGTGGATCAATAAAGTTTGCCTCAGTCTAAATAAGATGCCAGTAGTGACAGCTTTATTAAAATAAAGCATAGGCCTTTTTGAAGCCGAGCCACAGATTTAAAGGTGCACTATAATGTTAATTTTCTTGTGGAAGGTGCCATCTTTTTGCCTCAATAGAATAGTTATTGTTTAGTCCACATTAAGGCTTTAAAGCCAGCTTTGTGAACCACATTTCTCCATTAAATTTTCCTATTAGGCAGCATATAGACCACCCATTATTCATTACTAGCTTACGCCTTTTACCACAAAATACTTAAAAATGCAAAATATAGCCTACATATGGAGTCATTTGCCTAATTCAAAACATGGGGCTTCTGTTGTCATGTCAGAAAATTCCTGTTTGCAGCTTTAAGTAATAGATGAACATTTTGGATTTTAAAAACATGACCATTTAATAGGGTAAAAGGTCCATTTTGCAAAGTGGATATGCGTAGAGCAAATCAATGGTAATGGTCCTTTAATTACAGAGCTGAGACTTGGTCCTGAAGTCAAGCCAATGAAAACAACATCCTGACCGGAAATGCGCTTTGACCTTCAGTATAAAAGCAGCTGGTAAACGACCTGAACGCAGAAACTGTCCACTGAGAGCGACTGATTCACACTGATGTCGTTTATAATCATGAGAGATTTCGACTTAAAATATTTAAACATGTTAATTCACTATAACAACAGAGAGAGACATTGCAGAGCAGGTCTGTAAGGGTTAACGTGTCTAACGCACCTTCCCAAACAAACGAAGACCTTGGCAATGTAGTAATGTATTGTTAATAATCGATTCTTTGCCTTTATTACTTTTTAAGGGGTCTATTCGATGTCGATTAATGCCTACTGCCTACTTCAGAGGTTTGGCATGTCACAGTAGTCTCACATGATAAGATAATATTAGGTTAGCGAAATGTAGATTCTGATTTGTTGACCTACAAAATGTATTTTCTAGGCCTATGTCTTAAAACAAAGGCGACTTCACCATTTTCCTTATGTTTTGAAGTTGCAAATGGCAATAACTGTTTTTCATGGCATAACTAAAAAGTGCCACTGCTCTAAGAGACTAAATAATACTGCAAATTTCTCTGATCTGGCCAAGATTTTAAAACTTATGTCAGGTTTTTCATCTTGTTTTCCAATTTATTATCTACTTACTAGTTCTGAAACTGCTCAATTCTAACCTAGAGGTCGTTTATTTTAAGATAACTTGTCAAGTAAAATGATCTTGCTGCGTCCACAGATAATTTCACTACTTTTAAGTCATTTTCTGATAGATTTAAGTGTTTATATAGCACTACCTCACTTTTTATCTGTAAATATTGTTTTGTCTATTGTGTCTGTTTACTATGGTTACTTGAGTGTTTGCACATTTTTGTCTTGTTTGCGCACTTCTGTCCTGTTTGCACATTTTTGCTGTTTGCACATTTGTTTTATACTTGAATTTTTTTTATTGGAATGTTTTTAATGTTTGCACTGAGGTGGGAGAGGACAGCAATTTCATCTGTGCTATATATATTTTGTATGTATATGCACATGTGACAATAAAGGAAATTGAATTGAATTGAATTTATATCTTGAATTTTGAACAGCTTTTTTTGCATTGTAGGCTACAGTTTTATGATAAACCTAAAGTAGAACTATCAAAAAAAAAATCAACTTAGATCCAATAATCTGTCAGTCATCACAGTTCTACAATTCTACAATTACTTATAACACTGGAGCATCCTTACATTCCCATGGTAAACATGGTAAACATAGTCCTAGTCTTTTATTTTGAAGGCCGTGGCCGGGTTTGCGCGCGCGTCCTGCCGTGCGCTTCACCCGTGTTAATTACGGAGAGTTGTGGCACGGGAACTTCCTCCTCAGATCGCTGGCTCCTGCCTTCGCCACACTGTCGCCTTCAGTGGAGAAGTCAGACCTAAACAGCGCTAACGGTGCGCCAAAGACCCGCGCCACGACATGTATCTTCCCTTTCCCTCCCGTTTGAGGACGAATGCCTTGTGATCTTTTTTTTTCTTTTTTTTTTTTTACTTTTTCCACCGCGCAACCATCGGGCAGAGAATGTTGGCGTCATGCAGACTCGGCTTTTTAGAGTTTGGAAAACAAATCGGGTACTGCTGGTGATTTTTTGCGGGGAGATGGCACAGTAGTTCGACCTGCACCTCTCGCTGAATCTTCATAACGCACTTTCAAGACCGTTTAACGAGGTAAGTGTGCGTAAAATGGGATGAATTTAACTCTAGACAACGCGAAATACGTGACTGTCTGCACTGGTGATGTTAGCCTATGGAGTATGGGCATTTTTGTGGACGTGGTTAGAAGTTTGCTGATCTGTTGGAAAGAGAGCTTACGTGCATTTTTACTCGTATTTTCCACGCAAAAAAAACAATAGTACACCTAACCTTTACCTATTCATAACATACGCATAGCTGTTTTGGTTTATTTAATTTATCTGGCTGCGAAAATGTTGCATCCAAATCATTACGCGCAAGCCTTGGTTCGGTTTTTGCGTAATTGTTAACGTCGCCAGCGAATTAAAGGACTCGTATGGCCAGTACTTGTGACTTTGCGAAATGTATTATCATGCAAATAGTATTTTTTTTGGGAGGGTCGCGATTGCGGGTCGTGCGTCTCCTCGCCTCCCGCTGTGCGCACTTTTAACATTACAATCGCCTGCCTTGCACTTCTTGAATGGGGGAGAGTCAAATGTGTGGGGCTACAGCTTTGGACACGGTGAAAAACCATCAGGAATTCAAGTCTCGAACAATATGTAAACAGTCTTTTGTTGACATCTTACGCCCAGGTGTGCTCCATTACGCAGACATGGAGTGGAGAGGCAATCAGTAGTAAAAAAAAAAAAGACAGGAAAAAAGAAAAAGAAATGGAGGGAAGCTGCTGATGAAAGGGTGCAAACTTCATTACTGAGGTGTAAACGCTCGCACAAAAACCATCAGCGATAATTGTGCCGATTAAAAGACGTGTGAATGGGCACGTCTAGCGCTCCAGTGTTCATCTTTCGAATCAACTCACACATTGTTCGAAGTACTGGCTCCCCTCAAATTACATTCCCACATACTAATCAGGCTTTTGCTTCACTTCAACTTCAGCTGGAGCACTAGACTAGCAGACTTTCCTTTTGTTGCGCTGTTTGTTTGACTCTAAATGGATTAAAGTGGTAATGATACTGGTAATGGTCTTCTTATGATGGCTCAAAATACTGTTATAAGAGGAATATGAGAAGAATAGTCCTTTAATGGTGTGAAAATTAAAGGACTTACGGTACCCAAAATGGACTCTTGTGAGCTTTAAACTATTTTAGAAGGGTGTTGGCTCGTCAAAAACATACTGGAGTTGTGTTTTGTTTCATTTACACTTTTGAGTAATCCTTTATTTTTAGTCTGTCTACATCTCAAAATGCTCTGTTCCACCTTCTGATGTCATGAAGTAGCAGTTTCCGTGTTAATTTATTACCCTTGAAACAATCCAACTGATTCTGGTGAAGGTTTGAGTGTTAAAATGTGTTAAAATAGCGTAATACGGGCCCTTTAAAGACGTGAAACTTAAACTTCGTAACATTTGATGAAAGGTTCTCCACCTGCCTGCATAGTTATGTCAATGTTTTGTCTTGCATGTTTCACAGTGCGGCATTAAATCTCTCTGAGTCTTGCTTGTCTCCATGGGGATAGCAAATTTAATGCCGTACTGTGGAAGATTTCAGGCAAAGCAATAATATCTCTGTAGTATCTATCTAAATAGAGCAGCGTTAACTTGACAAAGCTTGAGTTTGTGTAGAACTGATTGAACAGAAAAGATTTTAGGAATAACCTCGCTAAAGTTTGAACTTGCTTTTCTAGCTCGCTAATAACAGGACTTAGTCGCTAATACAACAGGACTTTTCTAAGTTGCTAATGTAACAGGACTTTACTAATTTGCTAATATAACAGGACTTTTCTAAATTGTTAATACAACAGGACTTTTCTAAGTCGCTAATGTAACAGGACTTTTCTAAATCACTAATATAATAGGACTTTTTAAAATCACTAATATAACAAGGCTTTTCTAATGTGCAAATAAAACAGGACTTTTCTAAGTCACTAATGTAACAGGACTTTTCTAAGTCACTAATGTAACAGGACATTTTAAAATCACTAATATAACAAGGCTTTTCTAATGTGCAAATAAAACAGGACTTTTCTAAATCACTAATACAACAGGACTTTTCTAAATCACTAATGTAACAGGACTTTTCTAAATCACTAATGTAACAGGACTTTTCTAAATTGCTAATACAACAGGACTTTTCTAAATTGCTAATACAACAGGACTTTTCTAAATTGCTAATACAACAGGACTTTTCTAAATCACTACTGTAACAGGACTTTTCTAAATGTCTAATATGACAGGACTTTTCTAAATCACTAATGTAACAGGACTTTTCTAAATCACTAATGTAACAGGACTTTTCTAAGTCGCTAATGTAACAGGACTTTTCTAAATGTCTAATATAACAGGACTTTTCTAAATCACTAATATAACAGGACTTTTCTAAATGTCTAATATGACAGGACTTTTCTAAATCACTAATGTAACAGGACTTTTCTAAATCACTAATGTAACAGGACTTTTCTAAGTCGCTAATGTAACAGGACTTTTCTAAATGTCTAATATAACAGGACTTTTCTAAATCACTAATATAACAAGGCTTTTCTAATGTGCAAATAAAACAGGACTTTTCTAAATCACTACTGTAACAGGACTTTTCTAAATGTCTAATATGACAGGACTTTTCTAAATCACTAATGTAACAGGACTTTTCTAAATCACTAATGTAACAGGACTTTTCTAAGTCACTAATATAACAGGACTTTTCTAAATCACTAATATAACAGGACTTTTCTAAATGTCTAATATGACAGGACTTTTCTAAATCACTAATGTAACAGGACTTTTCTAAATCACTAATGTAACAGGACTTTTCTAAGTCGCTAATGTAACAGGACTTTTCTAAATGTCTAATATAACAGGACTTTTCTAAATCACTAATATAACAAGGCTTTTCTAATGTGCAAATAAAACAGGACTTTTCTAAATCACTAATGTAACAGGACTTTTCTAAATTGCTAATACAACAGGACTTTTCTAAATTGCTAATACAACAGGACTTTTCTAAGTCGCTAATGTAACAGGACTTTACTAATTTGCTAATATAACAGGACTTTTCTAGTGTGCTAGTATAACAGGACTTTTCTAAATTGCTAATACAACAGGACTTTTCTAAATTGCTAATACAACAGGACTTTTCTAAATTGCTAATACAACAGGACTTTTCTAAGTCGCTAATATAACAGGACTTTTCTAAATGTCTAATATAACAGGACTTTTCTAAATCACTAATATAATAGGACTTTTTAAAATCACTAATATAACAAGGCTTTTCTAATGTGCAAATAAAACAGGACTTTTCTAAGTCACTAATGTAACAGGACTTTTCTAAATCACTAATATGACAGGACATGAGAGAATACTGTTAATGCACTGACCTATTAGCTGTGACCACTCTTAAAGATCACATTGTTTATGCTCATAGCTGACCAGCCATCACTGCCGGGCTCGTGACTTCTTGCCTTTCACTTGCGCACATGCTGGAGTCCCCTGATAGTGGTCAGATAAGAGGTCGTCAGGCAGTCTGTCTGTGGGCTCCGGGGGTCTGGGGGGTCTTGAATACTTGTATCCTGTTATTGTGATTAACTCTATCTCTGCAAAATAGTCGATGTGGTTCAAGGTTAGAGCTTAGTGAAATAGTATGGGCTCTGAGAAAGACAAAAATAAGCATGCTTTTTGTAAACAAGGAGCATTGATTTCTTAAAGGGCCCATATTACGATATTTTCTGCTCTACGTTATAATGTTTCCTCATCAAAAACATGCCTGGAGTTGTGTTTTGTTCCATTTGCACATTTCATTCACACAAATCCTGCATATTTAGGCTGAATTCTCAAACCGACAACGCTCTGTTCGAGCCAAGAAGTGCTCCACTGTGTTTTTGATCTCTAAACACCTTCAGTAGGTTAATTTAAGATCTGGAAGTGCCAATATCTACTGAACTAAAGGTAAAATGTAGCCCTTAACTTGCATTTTGAGCTTTGGAGATGTAGACAGACTAATAATGCAGGATTGCACATGTGTGAATGAAACAAAAAACAACTCCAGGTATGTTTTTGATGAGGTAACAGCTTTATAACATGGCTTAAACCTCAGAAGAGTCCATTTTGCGTACTATAGGACCTTTAAAAAGTCATGTTTGCAATCAGTATCCCTTGTAGGTTATGGATTTAGACGTCGTGTGACAGTGGCTCATGAGACAAAGACATCTTTATTTAATTGAAATCATTTTAGAAAAGTCTATGGTGAGCTTTAATCTTGCACATGGCATTAGCATAGCAACCAGCATTTACATAAAGCTGAATTGCTGAGTTTCGTTTTATCTTTCAGCTCATCACAGTTGCTAATTTGTTCCGCCGGTTTCTCAAAAGCCAAATTACCTCTCCTCGAATAGTATTATTTTATTCTTTTTTACTAATAAGTCTGGTGTGTTTGTTTTGACATGAAAGGTCCATGCGTTTTTCTGATTGGTTAAGATGTTTGTCAATCACACCCTTGTGTGGAGACAGGATATGGTTAAAAACTGTACATCTTTTGAAAGTATAGACAAAAGGTGTCTCCCTTTTGGTCAAGCAAACTGAATGTCCTGCTTAGGCCCCATCCACACTCGGATGCAGTGTTCGTCCACACTAATCCGATGGAAAATAGCTCTAAAGATGGAACGATCTAGATACGCCAGCTCCCACGTAATCGCCTGAGTACGGATCTGATCCAGCGCTGTGTGGACGCATGAAAACGCTGAAAACATTGATACGCTGACGTTGGGGCTTTAGCTGCCGTTCTTATTGGACCACGTCACTGTGACTTGCTCCATCCAGATTCGCTGGGTTCATTGCATCGGGAGTGCATTGCTATTGCAGAAAAGTTTAAACAAACCCGAGACAAACAGGAAACAGTGTCAGTCCACGAAAAGACTGTTATCATGCTTACCATCTTCCTCGGCTCGAAATCGGCTGCTGCAACTTCCATAGAACTACAGCAGCTTCAGATATGGTGCCCCACTCCTTGTTTTTACCGCCCACATGGTGTTGTGACGATGTGGCGCCAGCCTAGTCATGTGACTAGCGTTTCTGGCGATCCAGACACGACGTGTGTGGGTGCAAATCATTTCCAATACGCTGATACGGTGATTCGTTTCAGTGTAAATGCTCTCTGAGACTGGAATGCTTTGACCAATCACAAAGGCAAATAGGTCTTAGAGTATGGGGCTGTTTTTTGCTTAGGTTCTGGAGGAGTTTGATTGTTCAAATTGGAAACACTGAGGTCAATATCACATTAAACGATAATATTATAATTAATTTATACCACTTTCCTATAGCTTAAAGCAGAATAATCACAGTAAAGCCTTTGCTAAGTGAATTATATTAAACAATAATGGGATCAGCAGTATATCTAACAAACTGTATTTATAGAGCATTTTACAACACTCAAAGTGACCAAAGTGTGTCACATTCAAATCAACACAATAGAGAAACACACAAAACATTAAACAATGAAATAAAACAAATGTGTGCGTTATAAAAGCCAGTCTGAATAGGATTTAAATAGGCCGAAGTCTGTGATGATCCACTGGGGGACAGTTTGTTCCAAAGTCTTGCCGTATAATGAAAACTCGTAATTCTAGTATCTGTAATGGTGTTATTGGACCATCTACAACGCAACTTACATCATATAAGCCCAATATTACGTAAAGGTGAGAAAAGAAATGAAATAATATTGTTCATCTAGATAGATATTGAACGATTAAATCAATATGGTAATTATCGTGACAGGCCTAGTCAATAATGGACTGGAAAAATGACGGTAATGCTCATATAGAAATACTTAAATAGCTTATTAATGTATTGATTTCAGTGCCGTCTTGTATCCAGCAGTTTTGCCAACATGAAGCTCGCAGGACTTTAAAGCAACCCCTGAAAAGTTTTGGTTCCAAACTTCTTATTGAACTTTCTCTATTTCGTCAGCGGCCGTCTGCAAACCTTCAGGCTGCCGCATCAGACACCACTGATGACCGTAAAGTGTATAATTTTCTCACAGACGTCTGGCCATTTCAGAAAGCATGAGGTGAGCAGGGTTTCGACGCGAGAGAGCGAGAGAGAGAGGGATAAGTCTGTGATAGCAATCATTTCTCAGCGCACAGTAATTTGGCTGTCACAAGCAGCTGGCAGTTTGTGTTGGAACAATATGGAGGGAAAAGGGAAAAGCAAACTTGCTCTTAAAAACTATGCTCGGGTACTTTAGGGGGTGTGGTGTATGTATGTGTTTGTGCGTGTGGAGTCAGGTTACGAAGTGATAAAGGGCCAATGCAAAATTGACTCCTGTGAAATACCTGCAATTGTGTTTTGTTTCATTCACAGACGCTTGAGTGATCCTTTGTTATCAGTCGGTCTACATCTCCGAAGCTCAAAATGCTCTTTTCAGCTATCTTTTTTACTTTAAGTTCAGTAGAAATGGGTAATTCCAGGGCTGAAATGGTCCAAACGATTCTCGTGAAGGTGTATGGAGTTTCAAAACACACTGGAGCACATCCTGTATTGTGACGTCACAAGGTGGAGCAGTTTTTTTTTCCGTTTTGAAAGAAGAACTCTGCTTAAAAATGCAAGGTGCGTGTGTTAAACATGTGTGAATGAAGCAAAACACAACTCCTGGTATGTTTTTGACGAAGAAACACTATTAAAAACTATTAGTATGCTTGGGTAGTTTAAGGGGGGTGGTGTATGTATGTGTTTGTGCGTGTGGAATCAGGTTACGAAGTGATAAAGGGCCGATATTACGCAAAATTGACTCCTGTGACATACCGGCAATTGCGTTTTGTTTCATTCACAGACGCTTGAGTGATCCTTTGTTATCAGTCTCTCTACATCTCCGAAGCTCAAAATGCTCTTTTCAGCTATCTTTTTTACTTTAAGTTCAGTAGAAATGGGTAATTCCAGGGCTGAAATGGTCCAAACGATTCTCGTGAAGGTGTATGGAGTTTCAAAACACACTGGAGCACATCCTGTATTGTGATGTCACAAGGTGGAGCAGTTTTTTTTTCCGTTTTGAAAGAAGAACTCTGCTTAAAAATGCAAGGTGCGTGTGTTAAACATGTGTGAATGAAGCAAAACACAACTCCTGGTATGTTTTTGACGAAGAAACACTATTAAAAACTATTAGTATGCTTGGGTAGTTTAAGGGGGGTGGTGTATGTATGTGTTTGTGTGTAAGGAATCGGGTTACAAAGACTGTCATTAACAACAGGGCTGGAGTTATGGGACCAAGATAGATCGCTTCAAGTCTGAGCAGGAGTCGGAGGGAGCACGGCCCGTCTACGTAGGTGGCTCTCGGGCTGGAAGAATAGAAATGAAAAAGGGCAGGAGCTTTGCGGAGATACTGTTTGTTTACGAATGCGGCTGGTGGAGTGATCCCAGCCTGGGAAAGGGACAGGACGTGGCTTGAAGTCTGAAACACAAATGCTATGGGAACTGGAGAGGACACCACTCCCTTGGCTTTGTTGCTAATTTAACTAGTGGGCACTTGTGGCACTGTAATAATGTGGAGTCCCCTGCCATAAGCTGCTGATGGAAATCAACAGGGCACTAACTAGGCCTGTCAGGATAATTACTGTATCGATTTATGATTCAGTATATGAAAGCTGGAACAAGACTTTTTGGGGTCAGTATGCGTACTTTTTCTTTGCACTACAGGGAACTTTAGATTTAAGATGTAAAACGTTTAATTACCAGTATGTAAAGTGTTTTATTCCACAATTTATTTATTGCAGCTGATGATTTTTAACAATATTATAAATTTAGCGTAGTTGTTTGTTTAATTTTGCTATTGTGTCAGTGCCAAGTAGGGATTAGTCATTATTATGAGCTTCCATCTGTATTTACTTCAGCAGTACATCACACTTCAAAATTGTTATTGTGACTGGCAAATTATAATTTCAAAATCCAAAAACGATATTATAATTTTCAGACAAAATAATAGCAGCTGTTTATTGTACCATATGGACTTACATAAGCAAAAGGTTGTTATTTTGCTATGTGCATGTATATACTTTCTGGATGACAGATATGTGGTCTCTAATAAAACTTAAGATAAAACTGCCCAGGAAAAGCCAAATTTCATCCTGTTATGTGATTTTATTTATTTCTTTGGCATTGGTACTTGCGTTAATGAGTATCTAGTTTCGATTATAGTTTAAGTATCGATTAGTGTCTGGTTTTCGATACTTTTGACACACCTACTTGCCACCACAGAGTGTAAAGTCGATGCATAATGGTTCTTTGAGTGCCTAAAAGCACTTTATAAGACTAATAAATTATTTATATTAAGTCCCTGTAATGCTCGTTGGACTTTCTTAAAAGAAAGAAAAAACTTGGCACAATGTTGTCCACAAAGTAACCAGCGGCCATATTTAATTGAGAAAGTTTTGTGCAAAGTAGAACTACAAATCCCACAGCTTGTGACTGTGTGTGTGTGTGTGCGCGCAATGTGTGAGTCTTTATGTATAAAGTTTGACTGATCTGGCAACAGAGGAGCCAGTGGGTTGCACAAAAACACAGCATGTGGCTTGAGTTTTCTTGTGTCTCTCGGCCCAGTCTTTTTATAAAGGGCCCCTCCGTCTACCCTGTTATTTTTAGTGTGAAAAGAAAAAAAATCTTTGAGCCTTTTAATAGTCATCTGCTGCAGTACATAGCCCAAATATCAGGAGGAAAAGCTGTCTGGGACTGGCGGGCACTGCAGCCTCAGCAGGACTCCACGCACCAGGAAGTGAAAGAACAAAAAATACACCGAGATAAAACGACTAGAGATCCGGTTTAGTCTTGTCTTAAGCGTTTGCCGTTTGTCTTCATTATATCGATTTCTCCCATTCTGTGTCCGACTGTAGAGACTGCGAGGAGACGAGACAGCAGGCATAGATCTGCAGCGTCTCCCTCCCTGCGCTAACCCCAGACTGCACTGGAGACAGTCGGCAATACACATTTTATGAGCCCTTCACTCGCCTCGCTGCTCTTGTCTTATCTCTCAGCTGTTAGGGCGGAAAAGTTACGGCTTTGTTTCCCTCTCTGATCTCAGTCCTGGAACCAAATCTTCATCTGTTTTGACTGTGAATTGAAAATAACCCATTTTTCATAGTGTGGTCTGTGAGATAGAGTTTAGTATGACCGTGCTGTCCATGTTTGTGATTTGAGTGCCAAAAAATGAATTACAACGTGTGGGATTACAGAGATTTGATTCGATCAGTGTTTTCTGGCATAAACAATATGCTGAACTAGCTAAATCATATTTTTTACATTAGCCTAGCATGTTCTGACCCCCAAACAACAGGAAAGGTATAGCTAACTATTCATCTTCCTACCCCAAGAACTTTGTGCAGTGTTTTCAGATATAAGATAAAAATGAAAAAATGCATAGGACTCTGAGATGGCTGATGTCCAAAAGCTTTTTTTATTTCAAAATTACGTTTCGGCAAAAAAAAAAAAAGCCTTCGTCAGATATTTTCTTGCTTTGGACCACACAAATAAAAAAAGCTTTTGGACGTCGGCCATCTGTGTGCGCTATGCTTTTTTTTTCACTTTTATTTTGCTGTTCCTTGCATTTGCATCTCTGCAAGAGCTTTGGTGTGCGTTTTCTGCTTCATTTGGATCAGGTATAAGATAACCTAGCTTTAACACAGTAATAGGTCATGTTTACTACAAGATAAAATGGTTTGCTTGTTTTGCTAACAGGCTAATGCATGTCCTAGCTTCCCTATTAGCATTGCATTTTGTATTATTATCTTTAAATGCCCATAGTTTTTCTTCCCAAACTATCTTTTTTTAATTGAATTTGCTTCTTATGCTAAAAGGCTAATATCCTAGCTTCCTTGATAACGTTGCATTTTGTTCCTACTTCAACTATTATCTTTAATGTCCAGTGAAGACCATGGTTTTTCTGTTTAAACTTAAAAAAAAAAATGGAATTAGACCTACTTTCGTCAGTTGTTATGCTAAAAAGCTAATACATATCCTAGCTTCCTTAATAGCATTGCATTTTGTTTCTTCTTCAACTATTAACCTTAAATATCCATAGTTTTTCTGTTTAAACTATATTTTTTATTGAGGAAGGACTACTTTCACTTGCCAAAACCCCTTTTCGGGAATTGCTCTTTTACAGTTTTGCACAGGCTCAAATTAGACATCAAAACCAGTTGTTAAAAACATGTTCGAAACTTTTACTATTTGCCTCGCTCTTAGAAGTCCCTGAGAAGTGAGGACCTTGTAATTATAAAATCGTCTGCGGGAAACGACCGGCGGCGTCAGTCATGCTAAAGAGGCTAACGCTCCTGCTCATGCACCATTGTTTTCAAGGTGAGATGTTTGCGCACTCATTAGCATCACACTAGGAGATGGTCTTACATGAAAGGCCAGCTCCAAGGCTAAGCACCGACCAGTATATGACCACTTTCAAAGGCGTGAACTTGGCTATGAAGCTTTTATGTACTCTTAAAGGTCCTATATTACACAAAATGGATTCCTGTGAGCTTTAAGCCAAGTCATAATGTTGCTACCTGATCTGAAACACACCTTGAGTTGTGTTTTGTTTCATTCACACATGTTTAAGTAATCCTTTAAGTCTATATCTTCAGAGCTCAAAATGCTCTCTTCCACCTTGTGCAGACTGACCAGATATTCAAAACTCTAAACTGGGACACACCTGGGCTGGGATGGTCGGTATAAATAAGATTATGAAAAGAGCGTGTAACATTGTGCATTCTTGTGTCAGTCATAATATGAGGGACTTTTGTTGCTGCATTCGCTTTTTTTGCCTTATGGTCATTCACGAACATGGATTTCTGTATTTCGGCAAAGCAAATGACAATTTCTGCTCCTTTTTTAGTGTAGGCGGGAATCAGATTAGTCAAAAAGGCTCCGTTCAGACTGCAGGGCTTAATGCTCAATTTGGATTTTTTTGTGAAATCTCATTTGTTTTTTGCAAGGTTGTTTATATTTCCCGTCAAATGCGACTTGTCTGTGATCTCCAGTGTCCCGCATGAGCACTGGAGGACACGACGACGTCACAGCAGCGAGCCCAGTGTTTACGGAAGCCGCCTAAACATGGATTGAGCACCTGGAGATTTTAAAGTTGCTGTCGTACCCCTTGCCCGAACGTGTTGGCTTCGGGCTGTATTGGCTCGCTACAGGTGCTTGTTACAGCACAATAGGCAAGGCAAGTTTATTTGTATAGCACAATTCACACACAAAGTAATTCAAAGTGCTTTACAGAATAAGAAATACATTAAAATCACAATACAAACAAATCAAAACATAAATAATCATCATAAATAGCTGACCTCTCGCTTGTTGATGACGTGTAGCTCGGATGATTGCGTCCTGACCGTTCAGACTGAAGTCACATGTCAAAAGATCGGATATGTATCGGTTTTAGGAGCACATATCCAAGTGGCCTGGGTCGCATTTGAAAAAATCGGATCTGTGTCGTTCAGACTGTCATTAAAATATCAGATACAGGTCGCATAGGGGCGAAAAAATCAGATCTGGGTCGCTTCAGGCTGCAGTCTGAACATGGCCAAATTGTCATAGTTCTGTTTTAGACCTATTGTAGTCCTGGTTTAATCTTTGTTTAGTCCTGGTTTAGATCAAATTGGTCAAAAATAGGGACACCTGGGACATTTCTTGTACAGAACTATGACAAATCCCTGGTTTTGGGAAAATCCATTGGGGGCACAGGGCTCAATACTGGGACTGTCCTGGGTAAATGGAGACGTCTGGTCACCCTTACCTTATGATGTCATGAAGTGATAGTTTTCAACAGCTCCTTTTACCTTTAGTTCAGTAGAGATGGGCAATTCCAGAGTTGAAATGATCCAAATGGTTCCAGAGAATGCAAATGGATCTTAAAAACACAAGGTGGGACAGAGTTTTTTCAGTTTGAGAGAAAAACCCAGCCTCAATTTACAGGGTTCATGTGTTAAACATGTGTGAATGCAACAAAACACAACTCCAGGCATGTTTTTCATGAGCAAACAACAATAACATAGGTCAGAAACTAGTGTAACATGGGCCCTTTAAGATTTTTACGGTTAAACTTTTAACTGTTTCTTAAAGCTCTTTAAATTTCATTTGAATCTGGTCTGACAGTATTGATTTTACATTTGAAAAGAGCTGAATTTCTCATCGGTGCCTTACCACAAGTCTAACTGCTCATAATAATAAAACACCGTGGGAGACTTGGCTAAAGCCTGTTGTAACCACAAAAAGGGGTTGTGCAGTAAACTCCATTTCAAAATCAAAATTCTCTTGTAGCTGCCCTGGCCAAGAAACGCACCAGAAACGCTCAATAAATATGTCTAAAGCTCTGCGTCTGCACAATCTGTTCCAGTCCCTTTTCTTTTTCTACAAGTGAAACATACTGGAAAGTTCTACAAACCTCTGTGTCCTTTGCAGAAAAGTGAGTTGCTCTTAGGAGAGTGAACTTTGTGGGACTGCCGTATTTGAGCATTCCTCTTTTGGGCAAACATTGTTCAACACTATAAAGCTGCTGTTTGAGTTGGCTGTGTCCAATGTTTTGATGGCTCTGTTAAAATGAATGTCAAATCACTATGGAGACCACTGCGTAGGACACTTGTCAAACATTGCCTTCAGAGGACTGTAAAACTATCCAAGTTCTGTCTCACAATAATTTAGGCTGCAATAAAAAGTGCGTAATGGTCCAAGGAAAAGATTATTCATGGTCTTTGGGAACGGAAATCAGAGGTTTTTGTGCAGGAATATTCATGTTCTGGACATGTACAAGCTCATATATTCATTTCATGTTCATTTTTTTATTTGTTCCTCTCATGAAAATGCACAGTAATGTAATAAATCATGACGCATAATGTAAAGTGGACATAACAGAATGGATTTCCATGATTAGAAAGGAGCAGATGCGAAGAAAATGTTTTATTTTTTTCAGAGGAAGTAAGTGGTTTGTGGTTAAAGGGCCCATATTACGCTATTTTCTGATCTGTTATAATGTCATTTCCTCATCAAAACCGTACCTGGAGTTTTGTTTTGTTTCATTCACACGCGTTTAACACCCAAACCCTGCACATTTAGACTGAATTCTTCTCCTGAACCCAAAACAACAGTCGCTTCCGCCTTGTCATGAAGCAGTAGTTTTACCTTTCACCTTTTGTCCAGTAAAGATCTGCAATTTGCAAAAATGGTTTGAAACTCACCCCTATGAACTAACATCAAGGACCATGTTGTCCACCCTCCTGTGGGCTCACCACCTGCAGAGGGGTTCATAGGGGGGGGTCAGGTGCTATGAGTATTGGGCAGCACGCTGCCCCCGCGACCCAGCCGGATTAAGCGGGAGAAGATGGATGGATGGATGGATGGTTTGAAACTCACAAGAATCAGTTTTGCGTAATATAGGACCTTTAACAGAAAATCACCATGTTTTTGTTTTTGTTTTCATGCTCTTTGGCGTATTAAAATATACCGTTGGGCTGTAGTCGTACTAAAACATGCCTCATCACTACAAACAATTAACTCAAAGGACACTTGATACTACAGCTGCGAAGAGAGAAGAACTAGTAAACACTGTTTCTTGTGAAATGGCAGATTAAAGTGTCCAGTCACTCCCAAAACTCCACCCAACACACTCCATCGCTTTTGTGAATAAAATCTTTATAATCCTCTTAAATTGTGTTGACTAATGAATAATTTGGTTGACTAAGACTCATACACCATTTATTTAATTAAAGGATTAAAGGACTACAGCTCCAGAATATTGTCCTTTTGATTTACTGCTGGCAAGTTTACAGTAAACAAGCCTCTGCACACACGGTCGGCAATGCTTTGATTTCAACTTTTGATCATCTTGTCATCTGTTATGATTATGTTAAGGGGTCATTTACACAAAACTAATGATCACTTTCAAAGGCGTGAACTTGACTATGAAGTTTTTATGTACTCTTAATGACCCTGTATTATACGAAATGGATTCCTGTGAGCTTTAAGCCGTGTTATAATGCTCATACCTCCTCAAAAACATCCCCGGAGTTGTTTTGTTTCATTTTTTTTTTTACTATTGTTTGTATTGCTTTATGATGGTTTATAAGTCTGTCTAAATCTCCAAAGCTCAAAAGGCTCCACCTTGTGATAGTTTTCTACTTAACAGCTTCTTTTACCTTTTGTTTAGTAGGGAAATTATGCATATGATTTTAGTGAAGGTGTGTGGAGTTTAAAAACACAGTTCAGCACTTCCTGTTTTACCACATGGCACGAAGAATCAAAACTTTAGACAAAATGAAATCCAGGCACTCCAGAAAGGTAAAAGTTGCACAAGGAAAAGTATTGTTAAAAGATCTTTATTTAAATGGCCAAAGCCGACATGTTTCGATTAGGGCCTGACCGATATGGATTTTGTTGTGGCTGATTTGATACTGATAAAATGGGAGTTGGAGCTGCCAATAGCCGATATAATTGCCGATATATTTATGACGTAAAAATTCACTGTAAATCTTTAATTGTTTATAAAACTTAGGTTTGGCTCTATTAGATTTTCAACATTTAATGTTCTTCTGCCTCTTTATGTCATATTTAAAGACAGTAGTTCGGCCTAATGGTGTTTTTGTATGATATTCTAGCCAGTAAAGAAAGTGCTGCAAGTAAACTACCGCTATTAGCTTTTAGCGGTAAACGCGTGTGCGCCGTGGTAATTAATGATCTGCTAAATGCCGATAATTCACACCTCTATTCACAGCTTATTTCCATATCAGTGCGTGTCCAGTAACATATATACGGCCACTATAGTCACTTTACAGTCGCTAACAGAAGAGAAAACAGCCTGTTTATGTGTGCGAGCTACAGCAGCTAATCGCTAACCAATGAGAAAGAACCAAAACGAGCTTCAAAACCGACACATTTCAACACTCAGCCTCACACAGGCTCCTCTCAGATCACAAGTCTGCACTAAGAACTGTCCTTTAATCCAGACTCAAACCGATCGTCCGTAAAAAGAAGAGAATCTCAGTGTTGTGCACATGGATCTACGGCTGCAGGTGTAAACAAGAGCACATGGCGATGCGTTCAGGGGCGGGATGGACACAGACAAATGACTCCTCAGATAAACACTGATGCGGAGCCACAGATCAGGACATTTATCTGTCTGTAAATTGGATTAAATGGGCAGAATATAGAGAGTCTGAGCTTTAGAACAAGGTAAAATGTCCACGTGGAATATCGGCCCATATCAGCAAGATTTTGGCCAATAGCCGATATGTTTCTAAAAGTCCATATCGGCTCATAATATCGTAACTAGGGGGGCATTTGCATTTGATTACTCAGCCCGTGTGGTGAATAGGACCAGCTGCTGCGGAGATGGCACCCGGAGACACACAAACCGCCCTGGCCCCGAGCTGACGGGGCACTCCAGGCTCCAGCGGCTCTTCCTGGGGCCCGCTGATCTTCCCCTTTCATGTGGAGCTTGACGGGGCCCTCGTACAGTAGTGTGTATGCAAAGGTTAATGAGCTTTTCTTTCCAGTCAGCAAACCAAGTGTGTGCAACTGGATATCAAGGAGTATAGGTCAGGCGGCATTTCACTGTTATTTCAGGCTGGGTCACGGAGCCCTCGTGGGTACATTTCAATTCTGGTGCCAGCGGGGTGCTTGGCTATTTTGACTACACGTCCCGCTGGGTATAACTTAACGCCATCACAAAAAAGTCAAACGTATTCCAGCATCTGAAGTGGGCTCTATAACTGTCATTTCACTGTGTTAACGCCGCAGTTTGACGGGCTCTTCTCATGTTTGGAATCCTAGAAGGAGACGTGATGTTCGGGCCGCTCGTGTTTAGCGGGGGGCTTTGTCTGAATATTTGACATAATCCGACCACAGTATCTGCCCTGGCATCTGCTGACGGTGCATCTGCTCCAGTGACTCACAGATTTGGGAGGGAAAAAAGTGTCAGGCTTTGGTTTGCTTTGTGCGGTCAGACTCGGATTAAGGATGGTGTTTGGAGGGAAATTTTTATTTGTTCTTTTCTTGTGTGAGTGGCTGTATTTATGCTCAGTGACTGGATTTAAAGGTGGACTGTGTAACTTTTCTGGTGGAGCGTTTGCCATCAACTCTACGGAGATGTTATTGCGTTGTCTGGAATGTTCCACAGTAGGGATGGGTATTCGATTAAATTTTCTTAATCGATCGTCGGGAAAATTAACGATTTTTTATCATCACTCTTATTACTATTACTAATCTGCATAAATAAACTCAACTTTACAACATATAAACCATAATCACTCCAGAGCCTCATCAGTGTGAGATCAGAATGTGTTTAATGCAGCTTTAAACATTTGTTTATGTTTTACAGAAACAAAACTTAAAACCACATGACTCATTTGCATAAACAGAAAGTGAAAAAAAGCAGCTCTTTCCTTGTGCTGATGTGGTTCAGCTTCTGTTGGACTAAAGGACACGACTCAGTGGAATATGAGTGTTCTCCCTGTGACAGAGGATGTGATGAGTCTGTTCTGTGCGTCTGTCACGTTGGAGATGCTGCGTAAACATGCAAAACCGGGATACTCAAAAAAAAAACGATCATACCCGGGACACTGAAGTGCAGGTAAACACACTCTGAGGAATATAGTGATCTCCAAGGAGCCAGAGCCGAGACGTGGGACTGTGGGGCCACAGCTCCAGTGTTTGTGCTGTGAGACGCAGCCTCGACTCCTCACGCTACGTTACACACAGACACCTACATTCAGTTTGTCCATTAAAATGAACGGGATCGACCAAATTCTTAATGACCAATTATCGATTAATCGACTAATCCTGCCCATCCCTATTCCACAATATGACATTATTCTGATCTTTCCCACATTTAATTACAGGTACATTCTTGCTGTGAATGAGTTCATCTTTCCACAGATCTGATTTCTAACTTCCAGGTAACTCAAAGCATTGACAAGCGCCCCCGGGGAAAAGCTACACTGTGCATCTCTAAGTAGAGTCTGGTCTGGTCTTTGAATGTATCTGAGTTTTCTTTGTTTGGCACTCTTCCACAATTTTTATCTCTTTTTGTTATTGGCCCACAATCGATTGTATCATTAAAATATCTCCATGGGATTTTGTTAACTTGTCCATAGCCCAGGGCAAACTGAGCTAGGAAGGATAATATTGTTTTTTATCTAATGGTTGAAAGGTAATGGCGTATTCTTGAGTCGGAAGGAGTACAACCTGAAAATAGTAGTTTGTATGTTGCCCATTGTCTAAAAATGAGTCGGAAAGTGCGCTTTTTATTAGTGTTGCCACGATACTAACATTTCAAGCTCAATTTCAGTACAAAGGAATAGACCCAGTATCAATTCCATTACCACAATGATAATAAAAACACTCTTTCTTTAGAACAGAATGTGATTTTCAACATTAAATTGTCGTATTTTCTTTTATATTCCCACGTGGCCTTATATCTGTGTAATCCCTCAGTGGTCCAGGTAGTTTCCACAGTCGTCCATGACCGTATACTGGTCTATATCATCTTATACTTGTTCTGATGCTAAACCTATTCAGGAAAGGTTCATTTGTGACTTTTTAATATTGATCCCTGCTCAAATGAGTATCTAGTTTCAATGCTAGTTTTAGTGTAGATTAGTGCCTCAAGTGCAATACTTTTGATTATTCATTATGTTTATCCACACCTCCGTGAAGTCGCCCCCATCAAACTCAAACCTACACAAAAACTATGTCAATCGTTTGTGCTTCGTTTGTGCTGCTAAAAGTTTCGTTTGTGCGATTCTGGTTCTTAAGATATTTGCAGTTTTATTTTCGGCCGATGACGTCGTCCAGCCCCTGAAAATGTTAAAATGAGCTCAAAACAAGCAGAAAATTATAGAAAACGTTTGTATTTCATTTGTGCTGTTTTGTGTTGTGACAGTTTTCAGTCGTGCGAGTTTATTTCTAAAATAATTATTAATAATAATTATAGGACGTCATTTCCGCAGCCTGAGATCGTTTATCTTCACTAGTTTTGCGGAGTTTGTCGCCGTCAGCTGAGCGGAAATGACGTCCTATAATTACTGCGGAAATAATAATTAATCATTTAAAAATAAACTTGCACAAATGAAAACTGTCACAGCACAAACAAAATACAAATGTTTTCTATAATTTTCTTCCTGTTTTGAGGTTCTGGACGACGTCATCGGCTGAAAATAAAACTGCAAATATCTTAAGAACCAGAATCGCACAAACGAAACTTTTTGCAGCACAAACGAAGCACAAACGATTGACATAGTTTTTGTGTAGGTTTGAGTTTGATGGGGCGACTTCACGGAGGTTTCGTCCATTGCCAGATTGTCATTTTGGCTGAGTGTTGGATGAGTTCAAGTATTCCACAAAAAAGGAATGGTAGAATTGTATACTTAACGTAAAAGTACAAAAGTGAGTATATTCAGAACATCAATCTCTATAAATCGCTCACTTCAAGTCCAACGTTGTTCATTTTTTCACCTCCCCAGAAGCCTCGATCAGTCACAACTCCTTTTAAGTTCATAATAACTTACTTTTACATAACAGAGCCTCCTCCTTATCCCAATCTGACATGGCCTAATTCAGATTTCTCACCGCCCGTCTGTGCACTCATCCCGTGCTGGACTCCATCTGAACCCACACATTTTGCTGATAAAGTGTGGAGGGGCCCAGAGCCAAACGATGACTGGCTCCACAGACCTCCCACTGCACCACAGAGCTCATCAAACCACTCTAAATTATACGGCCACAAGGTTTTTAACTCAGGATACTGGTAGGACTATTTCACTTTTGCCTTAATGGACCGATAAGGAAATGATTGGTTGGCTTGACTGTACACGGAGGTATCAGATGACATCGCCGCATTCAATAGTTTAATAATAGTTTTCAGTGAAATTATGAAATGGTTATAAATCGGATGACATTTTGATGTGGTTAGATAAACAAAACGGGTTCAACATATGTGAAAATGTAACAAGAAAACTTTTAAATTGCCCATGTTACCCTGACCCTTACATGTTTCTGATCCATGTTATAATGTCTCATCAAAAACGCAGCTAGAATATGTTTTGTTTCATTCACATGCGTATCCCGTATATATACGAGTGGACTAAGTGAACACTCGTATATACGGGATACGTCTCCACAGCGTCAGCGTCGCTCAAATGAGGCTCCTGTTGCCACGGTTACAAGAGCGATTCTGGAGCCAGGTTCCATATTTGGAAATTCGACCGTGAGTATCATAGCAACCACAAGAGCCAATCAGGATTGAGGAGGTTAAATGTGGCGCCTCCTCATGGCAGAGCGGTGATACTCTGCACCTGCAGGACACTGGATTTACCTGATTCTGGAGAATAATAAGGAAACTTTTAGCTTTTATCATCAAACTTTAAATAGTAAGTTTAAGTCATTGATTTATGTTCTATGTTCTGTTATGTGCGAACAACAATAGAGTCGCAATTTAACGAAATTCACTTTACTTTATGCTAGTTAAATTATGCTAATTAAGATTCTACTAACATTAGCTATTGTAATTGTTTGATTTATTTTGTCATTTTATTTCAAAAATCGGGGCAGGAAAGCGGGAAGGGAACTTACTTAGCAGCAAAACGCGCTGTCAATCAAACCTGTTGCTAACGCTAGGGGGAGGGACCTCAGGGAATGAAGGCGTCTGATTGGTCCGTTATTTATGTTCATATCTTGATTTAGGAACAAAACAGAGAAATGCAAAATTCAGGATCCTGTGTCGCGGGTTCATATGAACATTTTAAGACCAAAATGACGAGGCTCAGAGCAGCAGGTACAGAGAGAGGGACGATAAGATCCTAATGTAAATCAAATGGGAGAGAAGGAGCCGGAAGAGCCTCCTGGAGCACTTCCTGTTTGCTAACGCTTTAGCTACGCCCACTCATAATTACGGTCTATGTTCACACGTTTAACGCACACCTTGCATATTACAGGCCGAGTGCTCTGAAATGGAAAACACTCTGTTCCACCTTGTGATGTCATCTCGTTCCATTTTCAAGATAAAAATAGAGCTATTAACTTGAAAACTACATGACATCACAAGGTGCAACCAACCAATTTGAGCTTTTGAGATGTAGATTAGGGTTAGACAAACGTATGAACGAAAGAAAACACAACTCCAGGTATGTTTTTGATGCGGTAACAACATTGTAACACACCTTAAAGCTCACAAGAGTCAGTTTTGTGGAACACAGGACCTTTTAAAACAGAGCTGTAACTTCTCTTGGTCTGTTATATTGCCTGAAATGTCCCACAATGTTATTTCATTTTAATTGCAGGTATTTTTATTGCTAAAAACACATCGCAGTCACCTTCTTGTCTGAGCCTGTCGTGCTGTTTAACATTCTAGTCAAAACAAAAACAAGCAGGTTAGCAGAGTCTCGACTAGAAAACCTCCCACACCTTTAATTTAATCGCACAAAAACACCTCATTTGCAAATATATTGGCTTTAGTGTTGACCTGTTAGGATAATTACTATATCAACTTATCATTCAGGATATGACGGATGGAACGATTACTTTTCGGGGATAATATTTTTAGTGTTTACGAGTTCTTTTTTCTTTGTACTAGTGGTCATTTTTAGTTTGAGCTGTGTAAGTTTGAATTATGAACAAAATAACACACAAATAATTGTTTGAGTCTCAGGCCTTGTCCACACGTAGCCGGGTATCTGATAAACCGAAGATGTTTTGCTGTGTTTTGACCCGTCATCCACACGAACACGCATCAAAAACGAGTATTCAGGGAAAACTCCGGCCAAAGTGAAGATTTTTGAAAACTCCGTTTATGCGTGTTTGTGTGGACAGAGATAACTGGGGTTTTGCGTTTTAAAACGTCACTGTCTGCGCCAAAAAATATGAATCTGCCCTGACGTCAAACGTGCGACATTTGTTTAGGCGACTGCAAAAGCCAAAGCCAAAGCCAAAGCAGACTGTGGATCGGAGTCGTTTCTTGAGAGCTGTGTGTGTGTTGAGAGCAGAATTGCTCCTAAACTGTGTTTAGGAGCAATTCTGACTCCGAGTCTGTCCAGACAGAGGAGCTCGGCGCCATGTTTTCTGTTGTTTAAGTTTAGGCAGAAGTGACAGTTAAGTGATGGAAATAACGCCATCTACAGGTTTGGAATGTGTATGAATGTGGTTGAAAACGCAGATGTTCGGTTATGTGTGGAAGGTATTTTTTTCGAAGACGAGGTGGTGTGGATAAAACAATTTTTATAAACGGAGGGGGGGAAATGTTCGGTTTTAAAAATACCCGGCTACGTGTGGACATGGCCTTAGATTCTGCGATGTATTTAGTGCAGCTCAACACTGTGTAACAATAGTGTACATTTTAAAATACTTTATTTGTGGATAATTATGGCTTATGGTTTGGTTTCAATATTGTTTATCATCTATATTCACTTACAAAATCGTGACAAGCGAGGATGCATGCACCGATACCGATACTGGTATTGAATATCGGCGCCGATCCATGAAAATTCCCTGCATCGGGTATCGGCTCCAGAATAATACGATTATTTTATGATCATAGGTGGTCCAGAAAGTTGTTCTCTAGCTATTTAAGTGGTAAATAAGAGCTGGATAACACAATTTTGTCCTACAATTTCTTGTTTTTTGGAAAATAAAGTCTATTTTTAGTCCCTGCACTGGTATCTGTACTGTAGATATAGATACTTAAAGCCGTGGTATCGGAGTCAATATCAATATCGGAACTGAGAAAGCTGAATCCGTGCATATTTAGTGATGTATGGCTCATTTGGTAGAGCATCTTGCACATATGTTGGGCAACAATTGATCCAAACCAATATGTCAGTGTATATTAAGTGTCATTGAAATAATCCCCCCCCCCCCCCAAAATCATTCATACCTGTTCAAATCCATGTGACTTTGAGCCTTTTCCATGTTCTCTGTTTTCTTCTAGATCAGTTGTTTAAGTATGGAACCAATTCATAATATTCAAATGACCATTATTCATACCCAGAACATTTGTAAACTATCAGCAATTTTCATAATTATCGCGATATAACCATTAATCGCAATTATTTTGGCCGTGATAATTACGACTGTCACGATATCCACGAAATTTTCACCATTTACCTATAATATATCTCATATTTATTAAGATATTTATTGTCTAGGCTAACAAAAGTGTGACTATGCTACTTTTCTGTCATAATGCAAATGATTAATATGAGTGATGTAAGCTTTAAGTGTTTGTTATTTCATATTTCAGTTATTTCATCATGCAAATTGACTGAACCAGAGCAAAGCATCATGGTATATGTAGTTCTCTCTGTTTTTTTTAGCTGTTGTTGCGCCATAACAATAAATTTAAGCGGAGAAACTTGTAACGCGATATTACTGCGAGACCTTTGACGACGCAGTGTCACAAAATTTCAGTTCTAACCGTAACCCCAAATGTCCGTACCGTCCCAAGCCCACGCGCCGTCCGAACCCTCTCCGGCTCCTTCCCTCTGGCAGCTCACAGTCATCGCCGGTGTTGCGCTGCGCTGTGGGCAGAGGAGGCTTTCTGGTCCGGGCGAATCTGCTGCTGCTGCTGCGGTGTGAATATGAACGTAGGCTGCAGCCACCGGTCCTCAGGTCCGCAGACGCCCACACACCCGCACCTCGCCGCCAACCATCTGCACGGGCACCACGGCGCTCCCGCTCCCCCGTACAGGCCAGGGCGAGGAGCGGGCTGAGGTTATAAGGTCATTTCAAATCAATAGTGCATTAAGATTAACAGGAAAAGGAATTTTATATACAAGTATTTTACCATATGTGTTTTTTTTTTCGAGGTTTACAACATTCAGCAGTTGTACAGAAAGAGTACACGTGTTATACAACATGCTTCTGTTGCTCATCACAACAATCTATGCGCCAATAATATTTAATACAGATAGGAGGCGGCTATGATTAATATAATCTAGTATAATTAGACTCTAGCTGTGGATATTTCATGGCAAAGTCCAGTGTAATCAAGGGAAATTCACATTTTAGAATCTGAAAACGACCAATAAAGTAAATAATTATCACGAAAAATGGGAAATTTAATATAAAGTAAAGTATAATGTAGGTTTACCATAGATTTAGCAACAACACATTTCAAATTACTGTAAATGGGACAGAGGTTAACCTAATTATTACAAAAAAGAATTGCCTAAATCGATGGTTTTCAGATTAAAGTGGCAGATTTTCATGTTAATCGCGTTGTACTTTTTAACGAAACATCTAAAGCCCCTGATGATTTATATGAGTGACGACGAACTGGACCCGTTTAAAGTCTCGTCTCATTACAACCAAAATCTCTGTTATAACAATATTCATTTTCGCTGCCCCCGTCTGTATTAAACGGCACTGACTGAAAAAACTGACGTCATCTGAAACCCAGGAATAAAAAAAAGTGAGAAAAATGTAAAAAAAAAACAAAAAAACATTACATGGGGTTGAGGAAAAGTTTTTAGATGGAGAATAAAGACGCCAAAATCCTCTATTTAAGAACGAGCGACTGCGCCGTCGTTGGGACTAGAGTGCGTGACATTATAAAGCGCCATTAGCATTTGTTCATTCTTTTGTTCGTTCGTTCCTTCTTTCCTTCGTTCGTTCTTTCTCTTCTTTCGTTCTTTTGTCCGGCGCCGGCCCCCCTCTCCCCTCCGCTTTGCCGCAGTCCCTCGCTCCGGTCGGCGGTGCGCGCCATGGTAACGGTGCCAGGCTGCCAGCTCAGACAAGATTCCACCTCCCGTCTGCCAGCCTGATGACTCAGCAGCTCCTGCAGGGCTACAGCCTCCTCGCTCCCTCCTCTTCCTCACTCCTCTGCCTCCTCGCTCCCTCCTCTTCCTCACTCCTCTGCCTCCTCGCTCCCTCCTCTTCCTCACTCCTCGCTCCCTCCTCTTCCTCACTCCTCTGCCTCCTCGCTCCCTCCTCTTCCTCACTCCTCTGCCTCCTCGCTCCCTCCTCTTCCTCACTCCTTGCTCCCTCCTCTTCCTCACTCCTCGCTCCCTCCTCTGCCTCTGCCTCACTCCTCGCTCCCTCCTCTTCCTCACTCCTCTGCCTCCTCGCTCCCTCCTCTGCCTCCTCTTCCTCCCTCCTCGCTCCCTCCTCTGCCTCCTCGCTCCCTCCTCTTCCTCACTCCTCTGCCTCCTCTTCCTCACTCCTCTGCCTCCTCGCTCCCTCCTCTTCCTCACTCCTCGCTCCCTCCTCTTCCTCACTCCTCGCTCCCTCCTCTGCCTCACTCCTCGCTCCCTCCTCTTCCTCACTCCTCTGCCTCCTCGCTCCCTCCTCTGCCTCCTCGCTCCCTCCTCTGCCTCCTCTTCCTCCCTCCTCGCTCCCTCCTCTGCCTCCTTGCTCCCTCCTCTGCCTCCTTGCTCCCTCCTCTGCCTCCTCCCTCCCTCCTCTGCCTCCTGGCTCCCTCCTCTGCCTCCTCGCTCCCTCCTCTGCCTCCTCTTCCTCCCTCCTCGCTCCCTCCTCTGCCTCCTCTTCCTCCCTCCTCACTCCCTCCTCTGCCTCCTCTTCCTTCCTCCCTCCTCTGCCTCCTCTTCCTCCCTCCTCTGCCTCCTCTTCCTCACTCCTCTGCCTCCTCTTCCTCCCTCCTCTGCCTCCTCTTCCTCCCTCCTCGCTCCCTCCTCTGCCTCCTCTGCCTCTCTTCTCCCCCTCCTCTTCTCTTCCTACCTCTTCTTCTTTGCTCCTCTCTCTCCTCCTCCACCTTCGTCCTCTCTACTTCCTCTTCCTCCCTCCTTCTCCCTCCCTTCTCCTCTCTCGCTCTGCTCCTCTTCCTACCTCCTCTACCTCTTCTTCCATGCTCCTCTTCTTCCCTCCTTCTTTTCCTCCCTCTTCTTCCTTGCTCCTCTTCCTCGCTCCTCTCTCCTCCTTCACCTTCGTCCTGTCTACCTCCCCTTCCTCCCTTCTCTCTCTTCTCCCTCTCTCCACTCCTCTTCCTACCTCCTCTACCTCTTCTTCCTTGCTCCTCTTCTTCCCTCCTTCTTTTCCTCACTCTTTGTCCTCGCTTCTCTCTCTCCTCTTTCACCACCTTCATCCTGTGTACCTCCTCTTCCTCCCTCCTTCTCTCTCTCTTCTCCCCCTCCTCTCCTCTTCCTACTTCTTCTTCTTGCTCCTTTTCCTCCCTTTTCCTTCCTCGCTCCTCTCTCTCCTCCTTCACCTTTGTCTTTTCTACCTCCTCTTCCTCCTTCCCTCCCTTCTCCTTCGCTCCTCTCCTATTCCTACTTCCTCTATCTCTTCTTTCTTGCTCCTTTTCCTTCTCCTTTTCTGCTCCTCTTCCTCACTCCTCTCTCTCCATCACCTTTGTCCTGTCTACCTCCCTCCCTCCCTTCTCCTCCCTTGCTCCTTTCCTCTTCCTTCCTCCTCTCCCTCTTCTTCCTTGCCCCTTTTCCTCCCTTCTCCTTCTTGTCTCCTCTTCCTCGCTCCTCTCCTCCTTCACCTTTGTCCTTTCTACTTCCCCTTCCTCCCTCCTTCTCCCTCTCTTCTCCCCCTCCTCTTCACTTCCTACCTCTTCTTCCTTGCTCCGTTTCCTTCCTTCTCCTTCCTCGCTCCTCCGTCACCTTTGTCCTGTCTACCTCCTCTACCTCTTCTTCCTCCCTCCCTCCCTCCCTCCCTCCCTCTCTCCCTTCTCTTCTTGCTCCTTTCCTCTTCCTACCTCCTCTACCTCTTCTTCCTCGCTCTTCTTCTTCCCTCCTTTTCCTCACTCCTCTTCCTCGCTCTTCTCTCGCCTTCTCCACTTTCCTTCTCTCTCCCTCCTCTTCCTCCCTCCCTTCTCCTCTTTTGCTCCTCTCCTATTCCTACCTCCTCTACCTCTTCTTTCTAACTCCTTTTCCTTCCTTCTCCTTTCTTGCTCCTCCTCCTTGCTCCTCTCTCTCCTCCTTCACCTTCGTCCTGTCTACCTCTTCTACCTCTTCTTCCTCCCTCCCTTCCTTCTCTTCTTGCTCCTTTCCTCTTCCTACCTCCTCTACCTCTTCTTCCTTGCTCCTTTTCCTCCCTTCTCCTTCCTGTCTCCTCTTCCTCGCTCCGCGCTCTCCTCCTTCACCTTTGTCCTCTCTATCTCCTCTCCCTCCCTCCCTTCTCCTTTCTCGCTCCTCTCCTCTTCCTACCTCCTCTACCTCTCCTTCCCTTGCTCCACTTCTTCCCTCCTTCTTTTCCTCACTCCTCTTCCTCGCTCCTTTCACCTTCATCCTTTCTACCTCCTCTTCCTACCTCCTCTACCTCTTCTTCCTCACTCTTCTTCCCTCCTCCTCTTCCTCTCTCTCCCTCCTCTTCCTCCCTCCCTCCTCATCCCTCGCTCCTCTTCTTCGCCCGTACACCGCCGTGCTCATCAGACAAAGTAGTGTTTTGTCACTCTCTCCTTCCCCCTGACCTGAATGCAAAACAGACCAAAATAATAATAATGATGCGCCCGACTCGGCTAATACGATTTGTTTTGCTCTCGAGAGCTTATTTCAACACTCGCTTTTTCAAACGCCATGGCAATAAATTGGTTTTAATGCAGAGTTGAGTAATCTTCAGTTTTGCTGTTTCACACAAAAATACTGCTATTATGAAACGTCAAGTGACAGGTGTATATTACAAAAACTAGACTGATTAGCGAGCGACAGTCATGTTACAGTCTTTACTATGCTTCTTTAAAGTGCACTCTGGAACATTTTTGGTGGCTTTTATGATCACCTGCTTGTCTCCTTGGAGATAGATGCTTTAATGCCATTTCCAGACCAGCCAGTCCCTCCTACATTGTGTCTTAAATCCAGAAAAGACTGGAAATGGACAATAGAAATAATAGAGGGTGAAAATGCTCTGTCCAAACTTAGGACGATCCAACCACAGCTTCAAAATTCTTCACTTAGAACAAAAATATAACTTTTTTCCCCCCGAAATAATTGAGTTTGGTGCTTTGATTGTTGATTCAAAGAAAATCCATGCGGTTTTCCAGTCCCTCATGCTGTTTTTCCTCTGTTTTTTCTCCCCTTTTTCTCCCTTTTTTCTCCCACGTTTGTTTTGGATGTGAACGGAGCATGCGGCTCTCTGATTGGTTCATCCGCCTGTCAATCACACCCTCTGAAATTGGCGAGACAGGAAACGGCTCCAGATCCACTCGTCTTTGTAAAAGCGTGTGGTTCTGTCGGGTCAGGGAATGAATGCCATACCTCGGAACATTCCAGGCAAAGCAATGAAATCATGTGTTACTAGGTTATTTTTTTCAGACCAAGAGTTTATTTTCTTTCCTGACAGTTTCGACTTAAAAATACTCTAATAACATAAATGATCATAACACCAAATGAACCTCATTGGACTAAAGCAGTGACATCTCCTTGGAGACAACAAGCATTTGGCCGACCCTCCACCGGAAAAGTTACATAGAGAATAGGGTTGCAAAGGGGTGGAAAATTCCCGGACAGTTTCTGGAAAGTTTCTGGAAAATTTCCACAGAAACTTTGGTATGGGAAGTTTAGGGTATTTTCAAATTGGCAATTTTGCACAGGGATTTAGGGGAATTATTGTAACAAAAATATAAACATTTTATTTTGTCATCAGCAGCATTATTGCAAAAGGGAGATAATTTATGCTTATTTCTTTTATTGAACATGAAAACCAGCTCCCACTTAAAAAAAAAAAAAAACCCTCAAAGTGTTATTTCTAGTTTCTCAAGCCTTATTTTTGCTTGTTCTCCGTTCTTTCCAGTCCATAGAAAGTTACATTTAGCATATCTGGTTTCCCATTAAGCATTAGCACATTTTTCCAGTAACTAGCATCATAAGCTAACTGCTTCAATGACATGGCACAAGCCTAATTTGCAAGTAAATTAGCACTAGATTTATTTTATTTACTGTGCAGTGACAGAGGGACACAAAATGCATGTCGGGGCTGTGGCTTCAGTGGCTCTTCAGAAAACAGTGTCTTTGTCCATATGAGTGAGAAACAGCAGCTCTACACAACTTTACTCACACAAATCTGTCTGTTACAGCCAAGATTGTGTTAGAATATTGTGCTACATTTTTTTTTCTACCAACTTTACTGATGCCCCAAACCTTCAACTTGGATAATTCCCAATTTATTCCCGTCAATTCCTGTTAATTCCCGAAAATTCCCGTAATTTTGCAGCCCTAATAGTGAACCTTAATTCTTCTGAGGAGGATAGCCAAATAAACATCCAGTGTTTTATCCTTCTCTTTCTCAGACATAAGAAAATGCTCAATTATTAGTACTGCAAATGCAAATACTAGTAGTACTTGAAATATATGGCATTTAAACCATTTGTGCCATAAATTGCAACATAAAACAATCAAATGAATATGGTTATAATACTATACAGATGATTTTTATTTGAATAATTGAATCTCATTCGTTTGTGGAGTCCTAGTAAATGTCACTTACTGCCTGCCTTCCACCTCCGTGAAGTTGCCCCCATCAAACGCAAACCTACACAAAAGCTATGTCTATATCGTTTGTGCTTCGTTTTGTGCTGCAAAAAGTTTCATTTGTGCGATTCTGGTTCTTAAGATATTTGGAGTTTTATATTTGGCCAGTGACGCCATCCAGCCCCTCAGAATGTGGAACAGAGCTCAAAACGGGCAGAAAATTCTAGAAAACGTTTGTATTTCGTTTGTGCTGTTTTGTGAGTTTATTTCTAAAATTCTTAATTATTATTTCTGCTGTAATTATAGGACGTCATTTCCGCTCATCTGACGGCGGCAACTTTAGCGGCGATAAACGATCTCAGGCTGTGGAAAAGTCTGTATCAGTCTTTAGTAATTTGCCTTTGATTCATATTTTATATAATAATACAGACTTTTCCACAGCCTGAGATTGTTTCTCTTCACTAGTTTTGCAGAGTTTGCCGCCGTCAGCTGAGCGGAAATGACGTCCTATAACTGCTGCAGAAATAATAAGTAATAATTTTAGAAATAAACTCGCACAAATGAAAATTGTCACAGCACAAATCAGCACAAACGAAATACAAACACATTTCTATAATTTTCTGCCTGTTTTGAGGCTATTTAACATTTTGAGGGGCCTGGACGACGTCATCGGCCGAAAATAAAACAGCACAAACGACTGACTCCATTTTGGATGTTTTAGAGCATTTTGAAGCTTCCTGTGGGGCTGACCCCAATTTGACCTGTAAAAGAATTGTTAATTTCTCCAAAACTGAAGTGGCACAAACCTAACTTTTCACAGCACAAACGATTTTATACATTCATGATAATACAGCGAGTAACAAAGTCCACTTTTGTTCTGCCTGTATAGTCCAGGGTGTTTTTAGACTATGGGGAAGGGCATATTCTCCTGTATTAACGCTATACATGTCAAATAAGTACCTTCAGGTCTTCTTTTTCTCAGTAAGTGCTTGTAATCATTTGTGGGCCGCTAATCACTTTATGCACCCAGCCCGCCCCCTCCTTCCCGGGGCCGTGCTTATCGCGATGGCCCCCGGAGCCGGATCACTGCAAAAGAGCCAAAACGCGGCGTCACCGAGATGCGGGAGCCTGCGCCGATACGAGCGATCGCTTTCAAGTGTCTCCAGCAGCCCACAGCGGGGGTCACCTCGCACACCCCCCATCCTCCAAAAGTCCTCTAGCCCCCCGCCCCCCGGCGCTGTTGCACGGGATACAGGGCGGGGGGCTGATTTTTCCAGAGATCCATGAATACTTTATGGGCTGTGGTCCATTGTGCTGCTGTGTAACTCAATTATAACTGTCATGGGAGAGATGGCTTTGAAGTGCACTCAAAAAAAACAACCTCCCCCATCTTGACTTTTTCCCATCCTTGTCTCGACCCCAATGGACATTTTCAGCTATTTTAGACGTCTTTTTTTTTAAATTTTTATCTCTATGCCTATTTTTTGTTTATCAATGCTGTTCGGGTAGTAGGAGTATGCAAAGATATCGAAATATTGTTATACTGTGATACTAAATTTGGCGGTACAGTATCGTTACCGTGAGCTGCTGTACTGAGTTTTTTTTTTTTTTTTTTTGACTTATTCACTGTTCTGATGATTAAAACAGCTGTATTTCATGTAGTTTGAACAAGAAGTGGTTTAACAAAGAAATATTGTGGCTAAAATGTATTTGGCTCTTTAAAAACAACAACATATGAAGTATCACATGCAGTTTATATCTATTATGATGTGCATCGCCATATTGTGATGAGAGATGTCCTGATCAAGATATTTTGGCTTCCGATCTGATTTTTTTTTAAGGAGTGTTCTTTCCGATACCGATTCAATACCAATCTGATCTGGTAACACCGTCTCTGTGATGTAGTGTTGTGAAGGAAGTTCGTACCTTGGCTCCAAAAAGTCCATTAGACGACGGAAGCGACAGACAGCGGTTGATCGTCTAAAGCGATGAATTTGACAATCCTCTGTTATTTTCTTGGACTTGTCGCCATTTCGACGTTTCGACGTAGCTTTTCTCTTCTTTGAAATGCCTCCGCCAGTGTTTGCTGCTGTGGCTTTGCCGTCTTGCGCTCGTAAATCTCAAACTCGGATGATGATTCTTTTGTAAATGACGAACTGGTCGTGTTAAAGTGGCTCTGCTGGTTCCTCCCATAGATTGTATATGTGAGTGGACTAAGTGAGCGTGACGTCACCCGTAGCGTTTAGCGTCGCTCAAATGAGTCTCGCGATGCCACGGTTACAGGAGCGAATCTGGAGCCGGGCTCTATGTTATGAATAGGATTTTTGGACGAAAAAAAAAAAATTCAGGATCCTGTGTCGTGGGTTCATATGAACATTTTAAGACCAAAATGACGAGGCCACAGCAGCAGGTCCAGAGAGAGGAACAATAAGATCCCAATGTGAATCACTGGGAAAAAGGGAGAGAAGGAGCCGGAAGAGCCTCCTAGAGCACTTCCTGTTTGGCACGTGGCGGCTAATGCGTTAGCTCTGTCCACTCATATATACGGTCTATGATTCCTCCTGGAGAAACTGTTTGTTTGCAGCGATTGCGTCGCTGTTTTACTCTCGTTTTGCCGTCGTAAAAAGTCCCACACAGGGACAGGGCGGCGTTTTGATTTACAGCTGCCGTAAAGCGCAACGATGCCGCAAAATCATGTGAAACTGAATCAGTCTGATCACGTGACTGAATCCGATACTGTCCGATACTCATAAAAGAGCAGGTTCGAGAGCCGTTACCGATACTGAATATCGAATCGGGACACCCCTAATACACACATGTTTAACTCCATACACTTTCACTGCAATAGTCATTACCCATCGTACTGAACAAAAGAGCAAAAGGAGCTGTTAACTTCAACATCACAAGGTGGAACAGAGCACTTTGAGCTCTGGAGATGCACAGAGACTAATAATACAGGGCTGTTCAAACATGTGTGAGTGAAATCCACAACTTTGAATATATTTTTGAGAAGGTGACATGGCTAAAAGTTCGCGTCTCTGTTTGACTCTCGTTTTGTTGTAGTGAAAAGTCCCACGCAGCGACACGGCGGCGTTTTGATTTACAGCTGCCGTAAAGCGCGTCGATGCTGCAAAAACTTGTGAAACTGGACCGGTTTGATCACGTGACTGAATCCAATACTGTCCGATACTCACAAAAGAGCTGAATATCGGATCGGGACATCCCTAATTGGGATAATGTCGTATTGTGGGTCATGTATTGTAGAATATCATAGCACATTTTGACTGTTTTTATTGTTTCAAGACGACCGGACAGGATACGAATTAATAATAAAACGCTTGCTTGATTTTTACGGTCTTAAAAACGTGAAAAACACAAAGTAGCCCAAAGTTCACTAGAGGCTGGAATTTTGCCGACACGGTAACGTTATAATTAGATGCAGAAAGTACACATCAGACTTATTTTAACCTCACAAGCTGCTCATACAAACGATCTGCACTGGAGCAAGACGAGTGGAAGCATTTCCTGTTTTATGGCACTTAACTCCCAACACTTAAAATAGCCACCGTAATTAACCTTCAAATTTAGCGCGAGATGGGAAAATAAGTAGGCAGTAGCCAGTATTTTTATGTTATGATATCAACGGCATTCTCACGTCGCCGGGAATGGGAATAAAAGGAGGGACAGGAAGTTGATAGATGGGTAGAAATGAGAGCGCACCCCTGGCACCGTGTCAGCGCCGCGTCCGCGCACCTCGCCAAACGGTGCCAGCGAATTCAATACACCGGGATAGAGCCCTACGACACACACACAGACACAGACACACACACACACACATACACACACACACAGACACACACACACACACACAGACACACACACACAGACACACACACACATACAGACACACACACACACACACACACGCACAGACACACACACACACAGACACACACACACACACACACACATACACACACACACACACACACAGACACACACACACAGACACACAGACACACACACACACACAGACACACACACACAGACACACACACAGACACACACAGACACACACACACAGACACACACACACACACACACACACACACAGACACACACACAGACACACACACACACACACACACACAGACACACACACACAGACACAGACACACAGACACAGACACACAGACACACAGACACACACACACAGACACACACACACACACACAGACACACACACACACACACACACACAGACACACACACACACACACACACACATCACCAGTATTCAGCACGCCATGAAGTTGTCTGCTCAGATTGCAATCGCTCCTGCAGATGCCAACCCCCCTTCCTCTCTCTCCTCCTTTTCTCCCTCCTCTCCTCTCTCTGTCCTTTCCCCTCCTTTTCCCCTTCCTCTCTCCTTTTCTTCTTCCTCTCTCTTTCCTCTCCCCTCTCTCTGTCCTTTCCCCTCTTCTCCCCCTTCCTCTCTCTCCTTTTCTCCCTCCTCTCCTCTTTTCCCTCTCTCTGTCCTTTCCCCTCCTTTTCCCCTTCCTCTCTCCTTTTCTTCTTCCTCTCTCTTTCCTCTCCCCTCTCTCTGTCCTTTCCCCTCTTCTCCCCCTTCCTCTCTCTCCTCTCCTCTCTCCTCTCTCTCCTCCTCTGTCCTTTTCTTCCTCCTCTCTCTGTCCGTTCCCCTCCTTTTTCCCTTCCTCCCTCCTCTCTCTTTCCTCTCCCCTCCCCTTCTCTCTGTCCTTTCCCCTCTTCTCTCCCTTCCTCTCTCTTCTTTTCTCCCTCCTCTCTCTCCTCCTTTTCTCCCTTCTCTCTTCTCTCCCCTCTCCCCCTTTCTCCCTTTTCTTCTTCCTCTCTCCTCTTCCCTTCCCTCTCTCTCTGTCTTTTCCCCTCTTCTCTCCCTTCCTCTCTCTCCTCCTTTCTCCTTTTCTCCCTCCTCTCCTCTCTCTCCTCCTCTCTCCTTTTCTTCCTCCTCTCTCTTTCCTCTTCCCTTCCCTCTCTCTCTGTCCTTTCCCCTCTTCTCTCCCTTCGTCTTTCTCCTTTTTCTCCCTCCCCTCCTCTCTCCTCTCTCTCCTTTTCTCCCTCCTCTCTCCTCTCCTCTCTCCCCCCTCTCTCTGTCCTTTCCCCTCTTCTCTCCCTTCCTCTCTCTCCTTTTCTCCCTCCTCGCCTCTCTCCTCATCTCTCCTTTCCCCTCCCTTTTCCCTTCCTCTCTCTCCTTTTCTCCCTCCTCTCCTCTCTCTCTTTGTCCTTTCCCCACCTCCTCTCTCCCTTCCCCTCTCTCCTCTCTCCTTTTCTCTCTTCCTCTCTCCTCTCCTCATCTCTTCTCTCACCTCTAACCTGCTCCTCTCCTCCTCTACAGTCTTCTCCCCTCTCTCTCCTTTCCGTCCTCTCTCATCTCCTCCTCTCTTCTTTTCCCACTCCCCTGCTCTCTCCTCTCTTTTCTACACTCTCCTGTCTCCTCTCTGCTCCTCTCACCCCTGTCCCCTCTCCTCTCTCATCTTCTCCCTCCTCACTTCTCTCCTCTCCTCCTCCCTCCTTCCTCTCCCCCTTCACCACGAATCCCGTCTGAGGTTTCCGGTGTCGGGAGCGGTTCTGGGCGTGGAGTCCGACACAAAGCAGCCGGGAGGCGTTTGGTGTTCGCGTGTCGTCAGATTCGCGCCAACGTGTGAGCGGCGTTCCGTTTACCGGCCCCGTGGAAGCCAAACACGCTATTTAAACATCAGCCCGGATTAGTGCGGGCGCGGGTGACGCAGGCGGCCCACGTGTACACGAGTCTGAAATGATGACTAAAACAAAATGAGGCATGTCTATAGACCGTTTGCAGCTTGGGTGATTTTCGCCTAACCCAGTACTTCCGGTTTCCATCTTGGAGATATAGATCGCTATAAAACACAGCCCCCAAGTTGTTGTTAAATCGAATTTTCGTTTATTGTGTGTCAAAATGTCTAAAAAGTGGGATCAAAGGACAAAAAAAGAAAGAATTCTATATAGGGATACGCTACAATCTTCTGAAAGAGTGAGATATGATGCGAAATTGCAAGAAATAGGTGGAATTGATCCTTATGAAATAAAAGATGCCTCTTCTGATGTGGATTTATTGCCGTCGATCTCTTATCCTGACATCGTGAATTATCTAGTGTGTGCCCCAAGTCCGTATACAGTCAATACTCCATCTACAGTACTGGAGATGCGAGTATCTCCAGAATGGCCGATCCATACTGTGACGTCACATGCAATCGGTCTATTGATTGTGACTATTGTAATGCAAAAATATATCGCTAAAATTTTACTACTTCCTGCTGTGGAACGAGGCAAAAACATAAACGTCCCCATTGAGAGAAGCAAATGACCCGAAAACTTAATGCTTTAACCAATAATAAAAACGTTATTACTAACCCTTCCAGACCTAAGGGCAATTTTAGCACATTTGTCCTCACCTGGATTTTTTTCCCCTTAATTTTACTTTTAAAACTCCCCCTTTTACCCCCTAATGAAGTGTTGTACATCCTTTTTTTTCAGTACAACCTGTTATTTCACAATCTGCTGCTGTAGTTCTAAATAATAAAATCTATAGGACCAGAAATACACATGACACATACAAAACACACAGAAAACATGTATAAACAACATTTTGGACATATAAAATGCTTAATTTAGGGCCTTAGCTATGATAGTGCAAAATATCAAGTCTGGAAGTAAACTAAAAATCTCCTTATTGCTCTAAAAAAAAAAAAAAAAAAAAATGCAATCGCTCCATTACTTTTCTGGTCCAGTCCTGGAAACAGCTCCTGTCATGTCCAGGGCCAGAGCCACAGCACTTCTGCATTTCCAGGGTGTTTATTACATTTGGATTTGTTCATTTTGAGTGAAATAAACCTTTCAAATAAAAATAGCAAGAGATGCACAATTACTCAGACCAAGATGCGTAAATTGCCATTTATTTAAGAAATAACTGGACTTAAACCAGATTTTTCAATTGTTATTAACACAGACGCTCAGAGCAGCAGCCGTCTTGACTCACTTCACTCGTTGGCAAAATTTTGGGCCAATGAAAATGGACGGAGCGCATGAGTTTGGTGGAAAACAAAGTTCCTATTGGACACTTGTTTTCCCTGTGTCATCAGCGTGGGTGTGATGTAGGATAATGCTGGGCATATTCTCGTAAAGCCATGACTCAGCTTTTCAAGGAAGAATAGTAAGTTTCCATCTTTTTTGGTTGGAAAGTTATGCTCGGTTTTATAAAACATATTCCTTGGTTTTGTATACGATACTGTCAGTCTGGAAGGGTTAAACTATACAGCAATAGTAACATGCCATTATCATTGTGGCATTAGAATCAGTATTGGGTATCGAGTCTATTCATTAGTATCAATACACTTAGGCCTATATAATGCCTTTGAGTTAAATAAAAATTTCCAACAAAATTATGACAAAAAAGAAGGAAAGCTTCATAATAAAACATTGGGGGAAAAACAAAAACGCAACAGTTTTGCTACTAGTTTTTTTTTTTTTAGTATGTTGGTTTGTATATTTTTTTGAACCTTAAGGCCGCCACACACTACAGATGAATTTGCCTGATTTTGGCTGCGATTTCTTCTTCCAGAGTTCAGGAGGAGTGACCCGACTTTTTGTCTCCTCCGTGTGCGATTCTGAAGCCGCTGCTCCTCATGTGTGGAGTCAGTGTCAGATCAGAACCACCGAACATCAACAACGCGACGGAAACAGACGATAAAACAGAGTCAGGGGCAGAGGAGCGACGGACACAGAGACGCAACAAACAAACTATAGCGAATATAGCGAAAATTAAGACTCACCTCCCATAAAGTGGTAAATTTAAAGTACAGCGTCTGATCCACATTATCCATAGAAATTGTCCTCCGCAAATAATGACTCCAGTCCACAAAACCGTGCGATTAATCCAGTTTGAAGCGTTCTTTGAAAGTAAAAAGGCGAAAGTTGTTCCTCACATGTGTTTGTTTACGTCCACAGAGCGTAAAACTGCAGATCAGCGACAGTGACTCTACTTCCTGTGGACTTTATCTCCTCTTTTCTGCTTTAAAAATCCTGTATCTGAAGTATTGCTCCACATTTCACAAATAATAATAACACAGTTTTGACTTGTGTCTAAACTAGAAGTGCAGAGCTCTGATCTTTGAACACTTCAGAGTCTCAGAGCGAGTGGTTTTACTGTAGACAGGAAACAGCTGACGTGATCGCGCTCACAACTTTATATTTTTAGTTTCGTAAGTTTCTCCTCGTGTCTGTGGTGTTTGCGCATTTTGTCGCACGTTTAAAAATGATTTAAGATAGAAAAATCCTCTAGTGTGTAGCGGCCTTTACACGGGTTAAACTTTGTATCTTAACACACCAAGTTGCCTATAACTTTTTCCAGTATTTGTTTGTTTGCACGACGTTAATTATCGTTTGGTAAAATACGCGAACTATTATTTTACGAGTAGAGCCGGACTTTTCCCAGATTTAATTGACTCTGTGCTCCCTGATCTTTCTTTGTTTATCCCTGCCCTTCTCATAACTCACTGCTCTCAGACGGAGCGTGGGTGTGGAATAAGATCACCTCCGCGGCCCACCGAGGGTCTTTTGGCAGCAAACAAAAACGCAATCATTTACACGCACGCTAACTGCACCCCATTAAGCCCAGACTCCTGACATCTCCGGCTTAGTTAATTATGGTGAGTTATCGATCTGCCAACTGCGCCTACTCCTGGATCCCGCGCTCGTAGTTGGCGCTCTCTCGAAAACATGAGTGATATATGAGTCAATATGGAGATAACGAAATCAGCTTTCTTCTTCTTGGCCGGCGAACTGGGCTGGACGAGCGGTGCCCCAGACGAGTGTTCTCCAGTGTCTCTTACTCACTTCGTTGTCCGGCGTCTTCCGGATCGGGCGGACGTCCCAGGCAGAGAGGGGGAAGAGGGGAGAAAGGGAGAGGAGAAGGGAGAGAAAAAGAGAGATGGGAGGGGAAGAAAGAGACAGGTTGGAGGGAAGAGGGAGAGAGAGCAGAGGAAAAAACTTTGTGAGAGTGAGAAAGAAAGGGAAGGAAGAGGGTGAGGGAGAAGGAAGGAGAGGTGTGATGAGGGAGGGGGAGAAAGAGACGGGGTGAGAGTGAGAAAGAGGGGGAGGTAGAGAGAGAGAGATGAGGGAGAGAGGAGGGAGTGAGGGCGAGAGAAGGAGATATGGGAGGGGGAGAAAGAGACGCGTGAGGAGAAGTGAGAGAAAGAGAGTGAAAGTGAGGGGGAGGTGGAGAGAGAGATGAGGGGAGAGAGGGAAAGAAGAAGAGAATGAGAGACGAGTGGGTGATGGCGAGAGAAGGACGAGGGAGGGGGAGAAAGAGAAGGGTGAGGGGAAGAGAGAGAGACTGGATGAGAAGAAGAGAGAGAAGGAGTGAGAGTGAGAGAAGGAGAGGTGGGATGAGGCAGAGGGAGAGGGGGGAAGATTGAGGTAGAGAGACTGGATGAGTGAGAGAGGGAGAGGTAGAGAGAGATGAGGGAGAGAGGAGAGGAGAGAGTGACAAAGAAGGGGGTGGGGACGAGAGGAGAGATGGGAGGGGGAGAAAGAGACGGGTGAGGGGAAGAGAGGGAAAGAGAGAGAGACTTTGTGAGAGTAAGGAAGGGGGGAGGTAGAGAGAGAGATGGAGAGAGAGAGAAGAGGGTAAGGGCAAGAGAAGGAGAGATGGGACGAGGGAGGAGGAGAAAGAAGGGTGAGGGGAAGAGAGAGAGACTGGATGAGAAGGAGTGAGAGAGAGAGAAGGAGAGGTGGGACGAGGCAGAGGGAAAAAGAGACGTGTGAGGGGAAGAGAGGGAAAGTAGGAAGAAGAGTGAGGGAGAGGGAGGGAGAAAAGGGGTGAGGGAGAAAAACTGGGTGAGAGTGAGGGGAAGGTAGAGGTAGAGAGACCGGGATGAAGGGAGAGAGATTGAGAGAGAAAGCGGAGCAGGAGAGAGGAAGAGAGTGGAAGAGAGTGCGAGAAGGAGACAAGGGGATGAGGGCGAGAGACGGAGAGATGGGACGAGGGAGGAGGAGACAGAGACAGGGACTGAGAGAAACTGCGTGAGAGAGAGAGAAAAAAAGAGGGGGAGGTGTAGACAGCGGGACGAAGAGAGAGCAGAGACGGAGGGAGGTGGGGGGTGCCCTTCTTCCCTTCCTCTTCTCCGAGTGTCCCCTGGGCGCTGACACCAGACACTTCCTCGTCCCACTTCCTCCTCCCGCTGCCACCACCAGGTTTGTCACGCCGAGGCTGTGCCCGGTGCAATTACGAGATGCAGTTTTGTCTAATTGTGCTAATGGAGCCGGGAGCCATTTTCCATAAGTCTGAGTGTCACTGGTTCACATAAAGTTCACTTGGGGAAGACGGTGGCGCTGTGCAACTAAACCGTAACTGGGTTAGAATGTCGTATTTTATGATCATTGACAAAGGCAGTGGTGTCTGTACTAGGGCCCGACCGATATGGATTTGGTTGCGGCCGATATGACACCGATATTTATGATGTAAAAATGCACTGTAAATCTTCAATTGTTTATAAAACTTAGGTTTGGCTCTATTGGATTTTCAATTGGGTTTATTTAGGCGACATTTATTGTTCTTCTGCCTCTTTACGTCATATTTAAAGACAGTAGTTCGGCCTAATGGTGTTTTTGTATGATATTCTAGCCTGTAAAGAAAGTGCTGTAAGTAAGTAAACTACCGTCATTATTTTTTAGCGGTAAATGTGTGTGCGCCGCGGTAATTAATGATCTGCTAAATGCCGATAATTCGCACCTCTATTCACAGCTCATTTCCATATCAGTGCGTGTCCAGTAACATATATACGGCCACTATAGTCACTTTACAGTCGCTAATAGAAGAGAAAACAGCCTGTTTATGTGTGCGAGCTACAGCAGCTAATCGCTAACCAATGAGAAAGAACCAAAACGAGCTTCAAAACCGACACATTTCAACACTCAGCCTCACACAGGCTCCTCTCAGATCACAAGTCTGCACTAAGAACTGTCCTTTAATCCAGACTCACACTGAGCGTCCATAAAAAGAAGAGAGTCTCAGTGTTGTGCACACATAGACCGTATATGTGCACATGGATCTACTCTGCGGCTGTAAACAAGTGCACATGGTGAGGCGATATATCGATACAGCAGCTCATTATCATTATCATGATACTGTATCATGATAATTTATCATTAAACAAAACTGTACACATTTTGCTCTGTTGGTAGTGGCCCTGCCCCCAGTCCCTTGAATATATCGGCCCAAGAAAGAAAGAAAAACGTTTGAGATTTGCAACTTTAAATGAACTTTGCTATGATATAATTATTTCAAGTTTCAGTAATTTCTTTTTTTTTTTTTTTTACATTTTATTTTTTTCAGCATTTCTGAAAAGTTAAACATAGTTAACACAAAACATTGAACACGACATGGAGAATGAAGGAATTAGACTAATATATGTTAGTAATGTTACGGCACATCATGTCCAGTGTATGAGTCCAGTTTAGTCCAAAGTTTGTCAAAGAAGTCCATTTTCAAATCAAATCCACACCTTATTTCTTCCATTTTTCCGAATTAAATTTATATTTTCTGACCAGTCTTTGATTGATGGTGCAGTTTGTGTCATCCATTTTTTTTTTTTGTAATGGCCGTTTTTCCTGCCACCTGAAGGATGCTCCAGAGAAATCCATTGATTGTGTCCATTTGCAGGGGTTTTCAGGCCCAGGTACATCAGTTTAAAGTCGAGTGGGATGGTCATATTAAAGACGGTTTTCAGTGCTTTGTTACTTTCTGTCCAATATTTGCGGATCACATGACGATCCCGAAACACGCGGTAATGGTCGGCCTCTCAGCAGCCGCAGTTTCTCCAGCGCTCGGTATTTCCACGTGAATAATCAGCACTTTCATATGGTGGTGTATAAAAAAAAAAAAAAACTGATATATTTTTCCACCCAAATTCTTTCCAGATATGTGATTTTGCGGTCCTCCATTGGGATGCATATATTTTCCCCTTCCCCATCTGTCAGAGCAAAATTACCTTCCCTTTCCCATTTATTTTTAATATTCAAGTTTTAGTCATTTCAAGTTATCTCTGAAGCAGCGAAGCACCAATGTTACACTGGTATCAGATATCCGCTCAGATATTGAACATTTTGGTGGATCAGATCTCTGTTTTCAAGATACCAGTTCAGCCGATATCTCATTTCGGTCAAAAAACGGTAATAAAACGATTTACTGGTCAGTGTTGGCCCCCCCAAAAAAATCCCATAACATTAAACCATTTGTACAGAGCCTGTTCTGTAGTTACTTTAAATGACAAATAACAAGGTACATTTTATAATATTTTTTTTTTTACCATATGCTGTTTGTGTTTAAAGGAAATAAGTTCAGTTTTCTGCCCGAGTATTAGTTAACATCAGATACTGGAAGATACCTAAAGCCATCGGTATCTGAAGAGAAAAAACTAAATCACTAAAGTACCAAAAGTTGCACCTGAATTGCCACGTTTACATGAGAGCTTTAATTCCGAATAAAAATAATTAATTCCGCTTTAAAAAGACCACGTAAAACGCTTAATTCCTAATGAAAATTATTAGACTTAATTCCTAAGTAAGTGGGTGGTTTATTCCGTTTGAAAAGCCGAATTAATTTATCCCTCGATCATGTAAACGTTTATTCTTCTTAAAAATATTTCCGGTCGTTCAGCGCATGCTCGTTGGGTCGCCTTTCTGACACGATCCGGACGATCTGCTCGGGACTTTCCTCCACGTCTCTTTGGATTTGCGAGCGGGATGCGGGAGTGGGCTGAGGTGTGGCAGCCTCAGACTCAGTTTGTCGTCTTCCTCCTTCTCCGACACTCTTCCCTTCTCCTTCGAGTTTACATGGCAATAATAATTCCGAATTTAGGTTTACATGGAAAACACGTTAAATCGCCTTTATTTAATTCCGCTCAACGTCTGAGGGTGGGGAAGGGTTCTGATTGGACAGCGACACGAACGTATTTACGTCGTCTGGAAGAATTAAAACACACTTCAGCTGCTGCTGGCTTTTCTGTCATCCCGGTTTGTCGTTACACCACCGACACAAACACGATTCAAAGTTTTTCCGCAGTCGTTCCGATGATAATGAAGCAGCAACACAGACATAAAGCGTGAGGAGAGAATTCTCCAGCTGCTGCCTCATTATCATCAGAATGACCGCGGAAAAACTTTGAATCGTGTTTGTGTCGGTGGCGTAACGACAAACCGAGATGAGAGAAAAGCCGGTAGCAGCTGAAGTGTGTTTTTTTTCTTCCGGTCGACGTAAATACGTTAGTGTCGCTGTCCAATCAGAACCTTCCCCACCCCCAGACGAATAGCGGAATTAAATACAGGCGATTTAACGTGTTTTCCATGTAAACCTCAATTAGGAATTATTATTTCCATGTAAACTCGAAGGAGAATATTTTAATTCAGAACAATTAATTCAGAATTGAAAAAAAAACATCATATAAACTTGGCCAATGTTGCGTAGGCCTGGTTTAAAGTTTTGCTGGAAAGCTCATGACTAATTGAAGCAGTTTGCGTTGGAGAACAAACATGTCGACGGTGTAAATCGCTGTCGCATTAATAAACGATGACGATGTCCACGTTTCCGCGCGTTTCCCTGTTAATCATAAGTAAACAGGCCGAAATGCACCGCTCCACTGCTCCCCGTAAACTCCAGCCGACCCCATCGTGTGGCCTCCGTGACCCGCTGTCCCCAGTTGCCCTTTGGCCACGCCCCCTTCCTGTTTCTCCATATTTGGATGCAGCCACAGTGCCCCCCGCTATTCCCAAACACACACACACACTTCCCGATTATCTGTGTGTGGCAGGCCGCTGTTTTGTGCCCCGATTAAAGGAACAGCGTGGGGTCCGAGCACAAACGGCCCGAGCAGATGCCGCCGTTGGCCTGATGCTAATGCTAACGCTACGTGCGTAATCATGTATGTCTGGGTACACGGTGGCACAATGGATGGAGGGCACTGGCTGGCGCTGTGTGTGTGTGTGTGTGTGTATACGTCTGTGTGTATACGTCTGTGTGTGTATGTCTGTGTGTATGTCTGTGTGTGTATGTCTGTGTGTGTGTGTGAGTGTATGTCTGTGTGTGTGTGTGTGAGTGTATGTATGTCTGTGTGTGTATGTCTGTGTGTGTATGTCTGTGTGTATGTCTGTGTGTGTGTGTATGTCTGTGTGTGTATGTCTGTGTGTATGTCTGTGTGTGTATGTCTGTGTGTGTGTGTATGTCTGTGTATGTCTGTGTGTGTATGTCTGTGTGTGTGTGTCTGTGTGTATGTCTGTGTGTGTGTGTGTGTGTGTGTGTGTTTGTGTGTGTGTCTGTGTGTGTGTGTGTATGTCTGTGTGTATGTGTGTCTGTGTGTATGTCTGTGTGTGTGTGTATGTCTGTGTGTGTGTCTGTGTGTGTGTGTGTGAGTGTATGTATGTCTGTGTGTATGTCTGTGTGTGTGTGTATGTCTGTGTGTGTGTGTGTATGTCTGTGTGTATGTGTGTCTGTGTGTATGTCTGTGTGTGTGTGTATGTCTGTGTGTGTGTCTGTGTGTGTGTGTGTGAGTGTATGTATGTCTGTGTGTATGTCTGTGTGTGTGTGTATGTGTGTCTGTGTGTATGTCTGTGTGTGTGTGTATGTCTGTGTGTGTGTCTGTGTGTGTGTGTGTGAGTGTATGTATGTCTGTGTGTATGTCTGTGTGTGTGTGTATGTCTGTGTGTGTGTCTGTGTGTATGTCTGTGTGTGTGTGTGAGTGTTTGTGTGTCTGTGTGTGTGCGTGTGTATGCGTGTGTGTCCGTCTGGTCTGTGTCAGTATGTGTATGTCTGTGTGTATGTCTGTATGCGTTTGTGTGTGTGTGTTTGTCAGTGCAGCAGATGTATTGAGGCGTGCACACACTCGCTGCCAAGACAACAGCCCCAGAGCCGCTCAGCGTGGTGCAGCGGAGGCACGGCTTTGGGGCACTGTTCAAAACTAACATGTCATCTTTAGAAAATGGCTCGGGCCGTCGCTTTCATGTCGGCGGGTTAAAGTGCGTTTGTGTTCGTACGGTGAGCTGAAACCGACTCAAATATTTGCGGTCAGTCTAATGATAAAAGCTCAGAGAACGCCATTGTACGTTTCAGAAGCGACGCATTTGCTCAGAGAAGCCAGGAACGCAATATTGATTACGGTTTATTCAAATATTCAGTGGTACAAATGGGCAAAAGCTCCATTTATTCAGGTGGTAATTGGACTATCCTTTGCAAACCTCTCTATTACTTACAAATGTTTTCAGACTGCGTTAATGTTTATGGACTTGTTTTAAATGTGCACTGTGAACTGAATCGAATTAAAATCCCAAGTAGCTTCTTTGCCAGAACTATAATTAGAGATTCTATATTTTCTTACTCATTCTCATTTGTCTACATTTATATAATTGTCTCATTTGGCTCCAGTCTCTTGCTGTCTTTTTGCCACTTATTTACTTCATTATTACCATTTTTATATATTTTTCTCTTTGTTATTGCATTATATTGTGATGCGTGAGCGACTGCGTCCGAATAATTTCCCTTGTGGATCGATAAAGTCTGAGTCTAATCACATTTTTTTTCCCCGAAATCATTGCGAAACCGATCGGAGTTTGAGTTTATAATGATCTCTACTCCCCCTACTGTTAAAACTGGGCATTGTCCTCGTGGTTCTGTCTCCATATGTGGCGTTTCTAGTGTCATATGTCGTAGCGCCAACATTTGGACAGCCGCTCTCCTCCTCTTCCTCCTCCTCTTGTCTATCTGCCTCTTCTTCATCTCCTCCTCACTCATCTGCATGTTCCTGTTTTCCTCTCTCTTCCTCTTCCTCACCTCCCTCCCTCTTCCCTCCTTTTCACGGCAAAAAGCTTAAGATATAAACACTTAAATCTATCAGAAAATGACTTAAAAGTAGTGAAATTATCTTGCTGCACGGACAGATACTTTTACTTGACAAATTATCTTAAAATAAACAACCTCTGGACTAGAATGAAGCGTCAGAACGAATAAGCCGATCATAAATCTGGAAACAAGATGAATAAACTGATATAAGTTTTAAAATCTTGGCCGGATCAGAGAAATTTGCAGTGTTCTCGTCACATGTCTGTCTCCTCCTCTCCTCTCGTCTGTCTGCTCCTCTCTCCTCCTTTCCTCTTCCCTCTTTTCCTTTCCTCCTTACAGCCGTCTCCTCCCCTCCTCTCCTTGCCCACTTTTGTCTGTCTCCTCCTCTCTTTCTCTCCTCCCCTCTTCCTCCTTTCCTCTCGTCCGTCTCCTCCTCTCCTCCCATCTGTCTGCTCCTCTTCTGTCTCCTTCCACTATCCTCCTCCTTTCCTTTCCTCCTTACAGCCGTCTCCTTCCCTCCTCTCCTCGTCTACTCTCGTCTGTCTCCTCCTCTCCTCTCTTTCTCTCCTCCTCCTCTCCTCTCGTCTGTCTCCTCCTCTCCTCTCTTTCTCTCCTCCTCCTCTCCTCTCATCTGTCTCCTCCTCTCCTCTCTTTTGCTCCTCCTCCCCTCCTCTCCTCTCATTTGTGTCCTCCTCTCCTCCTCTCTCCTCCTCTCTCCTCCTCCCCTCCTCCTCCTCCTCATCTGTCTCCTCCTCCTCTTGCTCCTCCTCCTCCCTCCTCCCCTCCTCTCTTTCTCTCCTCCTCTCTTTCTCTCCTCCTCCCCTCTTGTCTGTCTCCTCCTCTCCTCTCTTTCTCTCCTCCTCCTCTCCTCTCGTCTATCTGCCCCTCTCCTCCTCCTCCTCTCCTCTCGTCTGTCTCCTCCTCCTCTCCTCTCGTCTGTCTCCTCCTCCTCTCCTCTCGTCTGTCTCCTCCTCCTCTCCTCTCGTCTGTCTCCTCCCCTCCTCTCTTTCTCTCCTCCTCTCTTTCTCTCCTCCTCCCCTCTCGTCTGTCTCCTCCTCTCCTCTCTTTCTCTCCTCCTCCCCTCTCGTCTGTCTCCTCCTCTCCTCTCTTTCTCTCCTCCTCCTCTCCTCTCGTCTATCTGCCCCTCTCCTCCTCCTCCTCTCCTCTCGTCTGTCTCCTCCTCCTCTCCTCTCGTCTGTCTCCTCCTCTCCTCTCTTTCTCTCCTCCTCTCTTTCTCTCCTCCTCTCCTCTTGTCTGTCTCCTCTCCTCCTCTCCTCTCTTTCTCTCCTCCTCCTCTCCTCTCGTCTATCTGCCCCTCTCCTCCTCCTCCTCCTCTCCTCTCGTCTGTCTCCTCTTCTCCTCCTCTCATCTGTCTCCTCCCCCTCCTCTCCTCTCATCTGTCTCCTCTCCTCCTCCTCTCCTCTCGTCTGTCTCCTCCTCTTCCTCCCCTCCTCTTCTCCTTCTCCTCCTCCTCTCCTCTCGTCTGTCTCCTCATCTCCTCCTCCTCCTCTCCTCTCCTCCTCCTCCTCCTCCTCCTCTCCTCTCCTCCTCCTCTCCTCTCGTCTCTCCGCTCTGTGCCGAGCTGCCTGTCCCGGTGACACACACGCCGTGCCCAGGCATCACACACCCTCACGCCGCTCTGGAGGCAGCCAATCGCCGAGCACCAGTCTCCCCATTGCTTGCCACTCAATGCCTTGTTGCCAGGACGACAGGCAGGCATGAGACCCACTTTATTTGGGCATGTTAAAAACTTGATGTTGACTCTTTTTTTTTTTTTTTTTTACAAAATAACAAGAAACGGCTTCGGTGTGTCGGAAATGTTCTCACAATTCGACACAATTCTTGCCTGTTCGTCTCTGCTTCTCGCTCCGTCCCGCAGATGGCTGGTGTAAAATGAATAGCGTTAGCGTGGGGTTCATCACCTTTATTTTGGCAGTTTTTAGCATTTGCACATCTCTGTGTTTGTGGGCTGGGTTTACTGCAGTGCAGCTCTGACCAGCTTTTTCCCTCTGCTCCTCTCCAGGTCTACGATGAAGCCCTGGGCCACGTTCCCTCTGCTTTTGATCAGCCTGATAGTGCCCTGCAGCTGGAGCTTGGAAGGTGAGCGTCAGTGTGGGATTTTGCACACAACAAATACATGACACGAAGGTTTGTTTTGAGTAAAATAAGACGCTTTTCTACATAGACACTGGCTGTGGTCACATGCGCATACTCAGAATCTAATAATGATCAGATATTTGAGTTTGAGTTTGAGTTATAACACTATAAAAACATGTAAAAAAGAAAAAAAAGCTGATTACACACAGCTTGGGCCACTTTGACTGAAGAAAAAAATCCCCTGAACATGGTAATCACTCCATCCATCCATCCATCTTCTTCCACTTTATCGGGGCGGGTCGAGGGGGCAGCAGTTCGCGGCCCAGTCCTCTGCGCACCCGAGCCCTGTGAACCCCTGTGCGGGTGGTGAGCCCACCGGAGGAGGGGAACCACTACATCCTAAACAACTTAATACTTTCCTATGTCCACGCTGCTATTTCCGCACTCTGCACTTGACATATTGCACCTTCATATGTACCAAAAACAGCAGATACCTCATTCTTTTCACGTGGTAATGTGTATGTCCTTTGTCTGTCTGTGTTTATATTTTATGTTTATTGCATTTATTATTGATTGTCTCTGTGTGTGGGATGTGTATTTATCTTTTTTATCTTTTTAACTGCACATTTGGAGTTTTGGAGAAATCGCAATTTTCATCCCCCTGTGTAATGTCTGTTATATGGGGGAACTGAGTAATTGAATAAAGTTCACTTTGACTTGACTTTAACATCAGAAAATCAGAATCAGAATCAGAATCAGAAAGGTTTTATTTCCATCTGAGTGAACAGGTTCACAACATTAGGAAATTGCTGCGGTACTTGGAGCAAAACAGACAAACACTAAACATGCAACAAATAAAATAGAATAAAATAAAGTAGAAAACAATATACTATAATATAACACAAAATTTACAAGAATATAAGAATATAGGAATATAACAGTGCAGGTAATGAGCAGTGCAAAAAATACAGCCCAGGGTCATGTGACATCGGACTTTCAAGCCATTTAAAGGTTCTATATTGCACAAAATTGACTCTTGTGAGCTTTTAGAAACCATTTTATCACTGTTTTTGAATAGGAAACAACATTATATCCTGTCTTAGAAAATAACTTATAAATATGGGCCTTTTTAAATCATCTTAAAGGTCCAGAAAACAGATTATAATCAGATTTTGGTGAACATGTAAACATGGCCAGTCTCTGTCACTTTAGTGTGTTGTAATTGGATCAGCTTCGAGTTGATGATGAAGATTATGCTCGAAGGCTGGGGCGGGTGCCAAAAACACAATTTATGTAGAGCTGAGATCACTACTCTAATTATATCATGATTCATGTACATGTACAAGCTTTATATAAGTGCAGGTTACCTCTGAAAAGCATCTGCTGCCTTCAAGACTTACAGTTGATGTGTTAATGCCTCCATCACAATTACTGCGGTGCACATGACATCACATTTATACATGTTAAATGATCTTCGGTCTAGTCACTAATAGAAATAATCGGGTTTGACATTTGTGAATTCACTTTTTGGATATTTCTTCTGAAAACTCTCGGCTCTTGTCCCCATCTGGGAGCAATGACATCACCTCTCTCCAGCATCTGAACACCACAATTTTAGGTCCAATTTTAGCATCATATCCTTCAAAGAGTCAAAAGAAAATACGAAAAATTCTTCATAATAGGTCCTACGGTCATGTAACTATTGACTATTCATGGTGTGGGGGAGAATAAAAAAAAAGTCAAAGGCCAAATTTTGTATATTTATTGCATTGTTAACAAATAGAAAATGGCAGGATTTCTCGAGATTCTGTGCAATAGCAAATGCACGGCCAAAGATATGATAAAAATATATGTACTAGTCTGTGTGTGAGCTTTTGTGCCCAAATAATTTCCCTTGTGGATCAAATGGATCAAGTCTAAATCTAAAATAAAGTGGATTGAATTGAAAAGTGGATTGAAAAGCAGTAGTTCAGGTTTCCACCCCACACGGTCATTAACCCACATTTATAGGTGGAGGGCCTGTCCATTTATTTATTTTTTTTATCTAGAATGTTTCACAGTGCGGCATTAAACCTTTCTATCTTCACGGAGACCAAACCAGACCAAGTTACAGGTCAGATCTGTGGAGAGGAAACCCCGCTCACAGTCAGAACGCCTGTTTTTCTAGGTACTTTTGAGCTCTAAAACCGTCTGTAATTGAATAAATGTAATGCAGAGCGGTTTAATGTCACACTGTGGAACATTAGAAGACACAGAAACAAGCGGGTGACAGACCCCCCAAATAAAAAGTTAAATAACGCAGCTTTTACGACTAGTATGACTCAATCTGCCCCACGTATTTACCATTATATTATTCTACTGTTGTTGCTGTGTGTTTGAGAAGCAACTTTGGCCTGTTTATGAAATGTCACATACAAATAAAGTGAAATGGTTTGAATACATTGTGTTTTTTTTGGGGGGGGGTGGGATGTTGAAAAGCAATAAAGCAGCCCTGCCCCCCCCCCCGCCCGCCCTCACTAAACCACATTTAAATAGAGCCGTCTTCCAGTCCCCACCCATGACTCATAGCTTCAGATTCACACGATTTGTTTTGGTCTCAGCGTCTGTCTCCCTCCGAACTGCTGTCTCTGTTAGTTAAAAAAAAAAAGAAAGCACCGCAGTGGCACGCGCTCGGTGAACGCCGCAGGATTTCACTTCAGAACTTATCCCTTGACTAATCTCTCCTGCAGACACAAAGCATTTAGCGCCCGTCTCCTCGCTGACCTTGTGCGCCTTTTCTGTGTGTGTGTGTGTTTTTTTTTATAGGAGGCGTCGTGAGCAACTTTGAATGCGAGTGTGACGCATCGACGTGCGGCGAGGGCAGCCGGTGTTTTGGACAAAAGTGTTTCACCTCGCTGTCCGCGCGGAACGGGACGGCGGTGACGGAGAAGGGGTGCATCGTGGGTAGCGGAGGCGACGCCTGCTCACGCCCACCGGCTTCTGAGCTGGCGGCGGTGGTGGCGGTGGAGTGCTGCGAAGGGGACTTGTGCAACACCAACGTCTCCTTGCAGTTTCCAGTGAAAGGTAAGGGTGACAAATGAAAGGAAAGTTTCAGCAAAAGTTCCCACATTAACTTGAGGAAAAACAGTCATTATGCTGAGGAATAAATTGCCGTTTGCTCGCATCAATTAGCTGTGAAATGAGCCGTTGAAATGTACTGGATAAATATTTGTGTCTGCTGTCTGTTTAATGCAAGAAATTGCCTCTCTCGGCGTGGAGCCAATTTAGCTCCACGTTAAAAGTACGGCTGAAAATGCTAATCAGCAAATACGCGCACACTGACCCGTACGCTTATAATGAGGCGATACCTGGACCAGTGGCAAATTAGCGAGCGTATTTCTTTCACCTTTCCTTAACAAAATACTTCAGACTTTCCATAAAAGTGCAGACATTTTTTTTTTTAGCAAACTTTAAACTTGTTTTGCTTCTGAAATATGAAAGGTGTTGTAATTCTCTTTTGAAACATGAAAAACAGAAATAGTCCTTTTTAAACTTTGCACGAGTTTGCGTTTATTCCTCCTTTACCTTTATGGATTCTGAACATCCCAATTTTTCACCGCTGTGAGTCTAGAAGAGCTTTTCACAGTGAAGACTTCCACACTGCACACTTCCTGATTATCGGACAGTAAAATTCTTTAATAATTAGACGCCGACAGTACACAGTGGACATGTTTTGACCTTATGAGCTGCTTATACAGTATATGTTCTGGGGCAAAACAAAATTTGCTCAAATAGAATAGAAAAAATGGGGACAGGGCCATTAAAATTTATTCTATTAGATTCTCAAACTGTTCCTCTGCAGTTGTCGTCATTTTTTTCCAGTCTCCAGTCGAGTTCGCCCTAGTTTCGCTGTGGTTTAGTTCTGTTAAAGTGCTGGTTCTGATCCGGTGGTTAGATACTTGGAAGAATCGTGGTATTGGGTAATCCTAGAATGTCCGAAAAGACACACGATCTGTTGAGTTTTTGAGACACCGAAGAGCCCGCAGTGCCCGTGGTGTGACTCATTCTGTAATCTCTCAATAATCATGTCACTAGACACCGGCACGTACGCGTAAGTCGTCTTTCTTCTGCCAAACGGAGCACATTTAATTCTCACTCCCATATCGCCCATAATCGCCTCTCCTGCCATTTCATTTAAAGCTCACTAATGGTATTGGCCTAATGGACGTGCTCGTGCTTGTTCCCTTATCAGATGTGGAAGTGTCCTCTGGCAGGCCCGTCCTCCGAGAGCAGCAGTGTGTGTGCGAGGGCGCCCCCTGCAGCCACCGCCGGCGCTGCACGGGCCAGCACTGCTTCTCCTCGCTCGTCGTAAAGGACGGAGTGGCCACGCAGCAGAAGGGCTGCCTGAGGGACGACCGGGAGGGCAGAGACACCTGTGCCACGGCCCCCTCCCCCACCTCCGTCGTCAAGTGCTGCCAGGGCCATCTGTGTAACATGAACGTGAGCGTGCAGGCTCCGGGGAAAGGTGACTTTGAGCAAATAGTACACATTGTCTTTGCTGTTGGGCCGGCTCTGTTCACACCCACACTGCGGTTGTCAAAAGAATCGAAAGTAAGACGCTAATCGATACGAAAACTAGCATCGAAGTTAGATACTCGTTTGAGTGGGTATCGATACTAAAGCGTTACATTCACAGGACAGAAATGAACCTTTTCTGAATGGTGTTTCAGTATGATCTTGATGTATCCGGACAATTATAAGACCACATAGACTAGTATACAAGCATGTACCACTATGGAACATACAGACGACTGAGAGATTACACAGATATAAGACCACATAATGCATTTTATTTATTTGGCGCCTTTCTGGACACCCAAAGTTCGCCTAACAACAACAGCTACAGCGCGTTTTCACGGACACATGTCCTCAAAGACGCTTTACAGAGCATTATTAACAGAGCATTATTAACAGAGCATTGTTCATTCACTCCAGACCCGATGGTAATAAACTACCACCAACACTCACACACACGCCACTTTCACACCTACAGTGCATGTTTTTGGGTTACATGCTAATATAAAAGAAAGTACTGTGATTTAATGATGAAAATTCACTTAAATTGCCTAACTAAAGAGAACAGTTATCAATAGTGGTATTGGAATTTGTATTGAGTCTTTTCCTTTTAGTGTCGAAATAGAGTTTGAAACCGAAATCTGATTAATATCTGATTTCTGGGCTTTCACGATTACTTAAAAGAAATGCAAACCACCAAATCTAATACGAGTATACACCCTACAGTTTAGTACAGAAAAAAAATGATTTGGTGTTTATTTCCACTTTATATCGCGCTTTTCCACCTTCAAGGCACTCAAAGTGGTTTACATCAAAGAACCAGTCACCCACTCACACACACACACACACACACACACACTCACCCACTCACACACACACACACTCACACACACACACACACACACACACACACACACACTCACACACACACACACTCACACACTCACACACACACACACACACACTCACACACACACACACACACACTCACACACACTCACACACACACACACTCACACACACTCACACACTCACACACACACACTCACACACACTCACACACACACACACACACACACACACACACTCACACACACACACACACACACACACACACACTCACACACACACTCACACACACACACACACTCACACACTCACACACACACACACACACACACACACACACACACACACACACTCACACACACTCACACACACACACACTCACACACTCACACACACACACTCACACACACACACACACTCACACACTCACACACACACACACACTCACACACACACACACACACACACTCACACACACACACACACACACACACACACACACACACACACACACACACACACACACACACACACACAGTGGATCTGACCTCTCTCCCAATGATGTTTGTCAACCTTCGGATCAGTGGATATTCACTCAGCTGAGCTACTCTCGCCACTTGAATAATTTCAGCATTAATTAATATGCATACAGGAAGTCTCCAGTCTGTATTTATTCCCATCCTTTTTTGTGTTGTGTCTCTCTCTGCAGAGGAGGCGGTGAAGCCGGTGGTCCGGGAGGAGCATGAGTGCGTGTGTGAAGGCAGCTCATGTGAGACGTTAAACCGCTGCAGGGGCCATCAGTGCTTCTCCTCGCTGACCGTAAACACCGGCTCCCTGGTTTACCAAAAGGGCTGCTTCAAAGTCTACGAGCAGAGCACTCTCACCTGCAAGACTCCGCCCTCCAGGGACCAGGTGGTGGAGTGCTGCTACGGCCACCTCTGCAACATGAACAGCACCGTGCAACTGCCCGTCAAAGGTAAACGAGAACTTCTCATAACGCACAGCACGGGTTTGTGTTAAAATGTCAACGTCAGCTGCTAAAAGACATTATCTAGAGCATATGTGTCAAACATGCGGCCCGGGGGCCAGATCCGGCCCTCCAAGACCTTTAATCTGGCCCTCGGCTGATTTTTATATTAAAATACTTAAAATTTTCAGATTTTTCTGTTAATTTTCTGCACCGTTTAGCATAGCAGCGTCTCCGGCGTTTCTGTACGTTGCGACTCCCACCAGAGCAGCACAAATGAAGACTTTCCTCTTTCCAAACGCTCTTAAAGGACGATCGTTTTGACTGTCGACCGTGACCCTCATCAGCAAAATGTCAAAAAATGAGAAAAGCAGATGCTGAGTTCAGGATTTCCCAAGAAAAATAGTCTAATTCTTATTTGTTGACAGAGGTGAATGAGAAATCTGTGCTCAGTGTGTTTGGAACAAGTGGCGTTGCTCGAGGAATATAATCTTAAACACCACTACGAGACACGGAGAAAAATACAATAACTTGAAGAGAGAACTGAGTTTTCTGATCCGGCCCTTTTGGGATCAAAGTAGGTTGCATACGGCCCCCGGACCAAAGTGAGTTTGACACTCCTGATCTAGAGGGATTATTAGGTATTTTTGTAGTATTTAAAGCAGAACTAAGTAACGTCAGCGGTAGCGCTCCCCCTACAGGTCTCTTGTGAAAAAGAACTGTCGTAAACACTCTCCTCACCCCCTCCCCTCCCGCTCATCTGCGCTCACGTTTGTTTACATAAAGCCGGTGAACAGTGTCTGCAACACAATGTCTCAGATGAGTCATGTTTTTTTTAATTCTGTTTATTGGTGATTGATTTCAACACCGCGGCTCCCGGAGTTTACTCAAACTGCATAAGTAGAACAATGATATGAGCAGTGCTTATGAAACTTGGCGTCAATAACAATATGACCAGATCTGCGTCGCTCTTGGACTCTTCTCTTTCCTCGAGCTCTGCCGTTCTTCAAACGCCTTCCCCAGATTTACTCATTTGTGAACTCTGTCCGATTCACGTTTTCTTTCTCTTGCGTCCTCGGCCACGGCTGACACCTCACACTAAACACCAGATATTTATTCCTGCAGTGAACTGTGGACAGCATCAGTACGGGTGTGTTGCTCGGTTCGCTGTGTGTAGCTGAAGTATCGTAGAGCAGTTTGGCTCTCGTCAGAACAGAACAGACCCTGAGATCCGGGTCGGTAGGAGCCGAGTTGCATGTGTGGTTTTTCCGCCCAGAGGCAGAGGGGGGCATCAGTGAACCCTTCAAACACCCCAAAATGTTGTGACCATCAGAGGGGCTGTCAGAGACATTTAATTAGGTAAAAATGTTACTTAGTTCTGCTTTAAATAGACAGACATACTATGCAAAATCGAGTCATCTTTTTGTACTGCATTTGAGGCGCCTTTGTTTTCATGTTTTCACCTGCCCCACATATAAAAAATAAAACATCTACTGCTCTGTATGTGTTTGCTTTTCATTCCCCCTCCCCTGAAAACTTTCACATAGGAATAATTTGCATTCATTATCCATTTGGTTTGAGCAGCCAGTCACTCCTGTATTCCGGTCGAATTCAGAAGGAATCGAGAATCATTCACATTATTCAGAGCAAAATATTTAACTTGGTTTGCCCGAGATAAATAAGCGTTAAGTGTTTTGATTGTTGAATGTTTCTCAGTCCTTTTCCCTTTGTCCTTTTATGCTGCCACGGTTGTTTTGACCCATCCTGGCCAAGTGTTCCTCTGACTGGATAATCCGTCTGTCCATCACACCCATCAGGCACCGGGAAGTCGGGATATGGTTCCACACCTGCTCGTCTTTGTAAAGTATTGTCAGAGCCTGTGGTTTGGCCGACCAGGGAATCCATTTGGCACAGTTTTAAAAGGTTGGCTGTCGGCTCCCGTGCAATTATCTCTTGGCAGGATTTTTTATTTGTCCAATGCATTATTTTTTTTCGAGAAACACATGCATATAGCCAGTCAGAAATGTCATGAAGCATCTATTTCATATAAGAATCTAGGTCATACAATAAATTGAATTCTAAGCCCATCCAAATACCTGAAATATTTATTGATTTATTATACCTTAAGCCCATCGCAGACATTTCATTTTTGCAATACTCAATGTTCATAGCTGTCAAATTGACATGCACAAGATGAATTGAGGCATTATTCCACTACGCTCCAATATGGGTGATGTTATATTCATGTGGTCTGGGCAGCGTTTGGCCTTGGTAAAAATGAGAAAATTTCATGCAACACCATGTAATGATTGAACCAAGCTACAGGCGGCTATCGGCAATCGAGCCTCATGTTTTGGGTTAAAAAGTTGTAATATTACTATGTACTGATGGCTGGTTTGAAGGGACTTTTTAAATAGTATTTTCTCTCATGGAAGATCACAGCAAGTGGTTTAAAGTAATGATAATTAAAATGTCTGCCCGCCCCTCGTCCTTGTTTTGGTTCATTTTCATTTATATAAGTGGACTATGCTCAGAAAGCTTTGCCAAGTTATTCGCTTGCTTCAAGAGCCGGACTATGAATCCGCCAAATAAAAAATTACATTATCGTCGAAAAAGTTATTTTTCCCTGTTCAGTCCTAATTGAAATTTGTATTAACCCGACACATTATGCTTTGGTCTGCTGTATAGTCATAATCGATGACCGTCGTGGATCATTATTTCATATTTTGGACATTTTCAATTGCAATATTGACCCGAAATAACTAAATGGAAGAAACTAGTGCACTGACCACTGTCCACTCTAAGCTGCAGTACTTATATCCAACATAAACACCCCCACAAAGACCGTACTTACAGCCTTGTCTATGGGTAGTTGGAGTTAATGAACAGTGGCTTTTTTGTTTCATTTGTGCCAATGTCTACATCAGAACACTGTTGAATCATACGTGTATCACTGTATGAAAAAAACAGGGCTGCACTGATCTGATACTGGGATCAGATATCAGTTTTAATCGGATATCAGATTCCAAATATCGGTTCAGTCTATATCCTGGTTGGACATGTACTCGGGATGGGCAGGATTAGTCGATTAATCGGTAACTGATCATTAAGAATTTGGTGGATCCCGTTCATTTTAATGGACAAACTGAATGTAGGTGTCTGTGTGTAACGTAGCCTGAGGAGTCGAGGCTGCGTCTCACAGCACAAACACTGGAGCTGTGGCCCCACAGTCCCACGTCTCGGCTCTGGCTCCTTGGAGATCACTATATTCCTCAGAGTGCGTTTACCTGCACATCAGTGTCCCGGGTATGATCGGGTTTTTTGAGTATCCCGGTTTACGCAGTATCTCCAACGCGACATACACACAGAACAGACTCACAGCCTCATCACATCCTCTGTCACAGGGAGAACACTCATATTCCACCGAGTCGTGTCCTTTAGTCCAACAGAAGCTGAAGCAGCAGCACAAGGAAAGAGCTGCTTTTTTCCACTTCCTGTTTATGCAAATGAGCCATGAGGTTTTAAGTTTCATTTCTATAACACATAAACAAATGTTTAAAGCTGCATTAAACACAACACTGATGAGGCTCTGGAGTGATTATGGTTTATATGTTGTAAAGTTGAGTTTATTTATGCAGATTAGTAATAGTAATAACTGATTTGAAGAATCAGTTAAGAAAATTGAATCGAATGCCCATCCCTAACATGTACATTTATGTTTGGTGGACTTGGTTGGCCGAGAAAGTCTCACTGTCTGAACTTGTTTTTATACACAAAGCTGTTCAGTGGATACTAGAGAGATGAATAACAGCTCCATAACACATCTGGAGCCGTTTAGTCTTATGTTTGTTTAAAGGAAGTAAGTGCTGTTCTGTTCTCTGCAATAGTATTTGTTCATATAAGCAGATACTTAAAGCTATAGTATAATATAGTAGAACCTGAAAAATCGCCCTAAAAACCTGTGAATGTAAAGAGTATACAGCACTGGGGAAGGAAAAAATTGTCATTCTCAAAGCAACGACATCCTAAATATTTGTTAACGCACATAAATATAACTCCGACTGCGTAAATGAGAAGGGAAAACCTATGACGTGGTTGAAAGGTCTTAAAAATTGATTTCACATCATTCATTTGACAGCCTAACTGAACACGCCATCCCCCGAGTAACTGCCACTCACTGCCCTTTTAGCACAGCGAGGGTGACACCGGCGGCTGCCATATTTTCTGCCCCGGCTGTTTCGGATGCTTCCATTGGCCCAGCTTTTCAGGGCACAGTGGTCACTCTGCTGGAGCCATATAAAACAGAACTGCAAGGGACAGCGGACGGCCAAGGGGAGATTTTCAATATTATTTAGTCACGGTCCGCTTACTCTGCGTCCCCCTGTGCGGCTGTCAAAACCGTCTGACAAGCACCTACCGGGTGAGCCCATCTGGGAATGAAGGGCAGCGGAATATATGCAGAAAACGCTTTATAAAACCCGCGTTAGATTTCATACCGAAGGAGTTTACCAAAAGCTCACATCGGCGGCACCTTGGTAATCATCTAAATGCGTTAATGCGTCTTGAGCTGTTATGAATGCGCTGGTCGTTGGGTAGATTTGGGGAAAAAGAGCGCACTATGCTCGTTGAAAAAAGGGGGACATTGTCAGCGCTGCCTGGAGAGCTGTTCAGCCGCTCCCTTGGAATGTCTGGAAACTGTGAATAGTGGTCAGTTGTTTGAGCTGGCCTCTGCAGACTACACCGGCCATTGACAATTTTTCAGAATTCAAAGATTTTTGGATGTGAAAGAAAGTGGCCATGAAGTGCTCGACTGAGTAGTGATTTATTTATTTTTTTAAATCACTGAATATGCCGCTCAGTGATTGCAGCTTCAATCAGTCCAAGTAATATTCTGCTTTCATAGAGAGTCAAAGGTGGTCAGCTTGACTTGGTAGTGCTTCAAAAACCTACTAGTGTTTTTAGTTCAAGCATGTTTCGATAATCTGGCTCCTCTTTAAGTAGAACCGTCTTTACCTTCATTCCCGAGCATCTGTATTATCTGAGCCATGCTTCAGTACCTATTGTTTCCAGCAGAGGGCATCAAATCTGTTTGCTCTACACATGTGCACATATTTAACTGTAAGAAATTAGTCCAGACTTTACATAAATTAAATCGCAAACCTCTCCACTCTCCTGTAGGGGGCATCAGATACATAATCCAATTGTTATCTGTGAAACTAAAAGCGTGGAAAAAGAAAAAGCACTTCTATGGAGTAATTACATTACCGTATTTTTCAGACTATAAGTCACACTTTTTTCATGGTTTGGGTGACTTATAGCCTGCAAAATAGAGTGCATATTTAGGTCACAATATTTTATTTTATTTAACCTTTATTTAACCAGCACCAAGTCCCATTGAGATTACTAATCTCTTTTTCAAGGGAGTCCTGGCACACATCACTTTCATACTCAGCAATGTGGGTGAAGTGTTTTGCCTAAGGACACAATGACAGTTTTTGTGACTGGCGCCCCCCTGTGGCACCTGGAATCCCCAGTGTCTCCCATCCAAGTACTAACCAGGCCCTGCTGAGCTTCTGAGATCTGACGAGATCAGGCTTTGACAAGCCGGTATGACGATCATACCGTCATTTCCTTTTATTGTTTCAAAAATGCTATATTTTCCGAAAATTAAAATTGCGTGGGTGATGTAAAGCATTGGAGAGATCACTAGATTACTCAAACATGCACGGATGACAGATAAAACCTCTTCAGATATGTTTTTGATGACTGGGGCGGCAGTAGCTCAGTTGGTAAACATCATTGGTTGAGCGGTCAGATCCACTCACCCACAGGTCGCTGGTGTGATTCCAGCTCCCACAGATGAAGCTGTCGTTGTGTCCTTGGGCAAGACACTTAACCCACCTCGCCCCCAGTGTCTGCGTACACTGGTGTGTGAATGTGTGTGTGAATGGGTGAGTGGTTCCTTGTTGTAAAGCGCTTTGAGTGCCTTGAACGTAGAAAAGCGAGGTAAAAATGTGACCATTTGTTGACATTATAACATTCAGGAAGGTTCCAAAAATACCCCTTTTTCAATGACGCACATCCATTTTCTCTGTTAACTTAGCATTGTGACTAACCAACTGCAACAACAAAACAAAACCAACTGAACCAACTGCAAATGAGCTGACTGACATGTATTGTTTTCCCTGATCAACCAACCCAAAACCCACTCGGTGTGTTTGATGTTGTGTGCCCACAGCGGAGGAGCTCTCCCACTACAGCGTGACCACTCTGGCTATTGTGATCGTGGCGCCCGTTATAGTTTTGATCCTCCTCTCCGCCATCGCCATCCTGGTGTTCCGGCGAATCCACCACAACCAGATGGAGCGCCTAACCTCCCGAGACGCCGAATATGGAACCATCGACGGGCTCATCGCTTCCAACGTGGGGGAGAGCACTCTGGCAGTAAGTGTTGGCCACGATAAAGAGACTGTCTGTGCTGAGAATAGAAGCTTTGTGAAGTTAGAATTAAGTAAGCACTACATTGGAAAGTACACCTGGGTGGCCCTCTTCTGTTTTAAAGCTGCACTATGTAACATTTTGGTTGGGGGGGTCCGTCACCTGCTTGTTTCTATGGATTTGTCATTGCAGCTGCGTGAAGTTGGCCCCCAACAAACGCAAACCTACAAAAAAACTATGTCATATATCGTTTGTGCTTCGTTTTGTGCTGCAAAAAGTTTCGTTTGTGCTGCTTTAGTTTTGGAGAAATTAACGATTCTTTTACAGGTCAAATTGGGGTCAGCTCCACAGGAAGCTTCAAAATGCTCTAAAACATCCAAAATGGAGTCAGTCGTTTGTGCTGAAAAAAGTTTTGTTTGTGCGATTCTGGTTCTTATGATATTTGCAGTTTTATTTTGGGCCGATGACGTCGTCCAGAACCTCAGAATGTGAAATAGCCTCAAAACAGGCAGAAAATTATAGAAAACGTTTGTATTTCGTTTGTGCTGTAACAATTTTCATTTGTGTGAGTTTATTTCTAAAATTATTCATTATTACTTCTGCGGTAATTATAGGATGTAATTTCCGCTCCACTGACAGCGGCAAACTCTGCAAAACTAGTGAAGAGAAACGATCTCAGGCTGCGGAAAAGTCTGTATTATTATATAAAATATGAATCAAAAGCAAATGACTAAAGACTGAAACAGACTTTTCCGCAGCCTGAGATCGTTTATCTTCACTAGTTTTGTGGAGTTTGTCGCCGTCATCTGAGCGGAAATGACGTCCTATAATTACCCCAGAAATAATAATGAATAATTTTAGAAATAAACTCGCACAAATGAAAATTATCACAGCACAAAACAGCACAAACCAAATACAAACGTTTTCTATAATTTTCTTCCTGTTTTGAGCTCTATTTCACATTCTGAGGTTCTGGACGACGTCATCGGCCGAAAATAAAACTGCAAATATCTTAAGAACCAGAATCGCAAAAACAAAACTTTTTGCAGCACAAACGACTGACTCCATTTTGGATGTTTTAGTGCATTTTGAAGCTTCCTGTGGAGCTGACCCCAATTTGACCTGTAAAAGAATCGTTAATTTCTCCAAAACTAAAACGGCACAAATGAAACTTTTTTGCAGCACAAACGATTGACACAGTTTTGTGTAGGTTTGAGTTTGATGGGGCCAACTTCACAGAGGTTGTCATTGCTCTGCCTGGAATGTTCCACAGTGTGACATTAAGACCTTACATTTATTCAATTAGAGCTGGTTTTACTGCCCAAAAAAAGCATCCTGACTGTGAGCGGAGTCGCCTCTCCACAGATCTGACCTGTAACTTGGTCTGGTTTGGTCTCCATGACTATAGAAAGGTTTAATGCCGCACTGTGAAACAATCCAGACAAAGCAATAACAAGAATTTGACGGACTCTCCACCAGAAAAGTTACACAGTGCAACACAAATACACCAGACAAGATGTTTTTTCATGTGTTTGAGCAAAATCTGTCTTGCCCCAGTGCACATATCTGGTATAAGCAGCTCTTGACGCCGTTGTTATGACAGCAAAACTCCACAGTAGCTTCTGAAAGTTACGGAAAGCTCTTAAAAACTCACTGCGGTGACTATTTAATTTGCTCAGTGTGCAAAAGGTAAGTGAGGAATAACTGTTTTAAAATGAACTAGTTCGGTTTTTCGCATTTTTGAAACAGCCTGTAACAACTGAGTAGCCGAAAAACCCATCAGAAATCAAACTTTGGACTTTGGAGACACAACCAATAAGAGATTTTAACTTTTAACTTGGCGATTGCTGCTGATTTGCGAACTGATCAACATCTTTCCCGTAATTGCGTTTAAGGTTTTGTAAAGAAAGTCTAATTGTAGCACAGTTGTTTTAATGCATTTATTTATTTGTTAAAATGTCTCAAATTCCCTCTTTGTCTCTTGGGACATTAACCTTCCTGTATTCTGTGTACACTAAGCATAAAAACTCCTCTTAAATGGAAGAATCCCGCTGAACAAAGACACCATCTGTGAGATAAGATCCACAAGGATGCACAAACAATAATTATGGACTTGAAGGCGCAGGAGCAGTAGTAGCTTTGAAGTACTTTTCTCAGGATAATACGGCGCTGCGTAGGGATGTAAGATCCTCCCCGTGTCTGGATGGGTTTCCTCCGGGTACTCCGATTTCCCCCATCAACCCAAAACATGCCCGCACCCCTATGAACTAACATCAAGGACCATAATGTCCACCCTCCTGTGGGCTCACCACCTGCAGAGGGGTTCATAGGGGGGGGGTCAGGTGCTATGAGTATTGGGCGGCACGCTGCCCCCGCGACCCAGCCGGATTAAGCGGGAGAAGATGGATGGATGGATGGATATATATATATAGAGCGTGATACTTCATTGCACAATTCTCAAATCGATTAAATGGATCCAAATCGATTTTAAAAATATATTTCACAAAAATTCATTAGTCGTATTCAAAGTTTTCATGATTTAAAAATATTTCATACGCTGTTCTCTCGAAGGTGTAATCGACTGCATTATTACAAGTAATTATTGGTAATTATTATGTTTATTTATTAAATACGGGACACATTAATCAACATGTGTCAGTACAGCACGTAAATGTGCCGGAGTTTGCCGTGCAGGATCGTGCAAGACAAAAAACAGGACATAGGCACAAAAACGTTCAGTCCATCACACATGACAAAGACATTACAGATCAGTAAATATTAATGGGAACGTATTAATAAAATGACAACATGCTAAAAGCTCATACAGCGCATAGACTAAAGACAACGGACACAATCACACAACGAGACAGAGACATTTGCCGTGATGTTAAAACACACATTAGTTGTGTTCACATGTCTGATTGTCCGGAAGCTGCTGTTTCACGGATCTACTGAAGCTCTGGATGGAGCTCATGTTCCTTATTTCTGTGGGGACCAGATTCCAGGAGCGTGCGGCGCGAACCGAAAAGGCCGAGTGTCCAAATGAAGTCTTTCTGAATGGGATTTTACAGTCGCCTCTACTTGATGCTCGAGTATTTGTGTTTAAATTTAACTGTATGAACTCTTTTAATGGAGGTGGAGCAAGGCCATGGACCAGAATAATGTCAGAATAAATAATTATGTTTTCCCAACTTAGAAAATGATCATTTGCTCAATATTTTACAATGATGATAGGAGTTTGATTTTTGATCTTTCTACAGGCAGCAGTGGGGTCTTGTTTGGCTCCAAATCGTCACACAGTAGTTTATAGGAGACAGATTAGTGGCATTTAGATACAATTTTGAGGCCTCTGTAGTTACATGATACTTGATAAATCACAATATCTCATCCATTGTTTAGTATCGGGAGATATTGTGATATATCGAACCGTGACGTGCATATGTATCGTATCGCCAGACTCCAGGCAGTGCGAACCCTTAGTACTGCGTGTTTCCAACAGCGCTGCATGGAGCCAGTCCCTGTCATTACACGACTAATGAATGAAGTGAGTAAATATTTAAACACAGAGCGAGACTCCCTATGTCGTGTATTAAGCGATTAGAGACACAGCGGCAAACAAAACAATCATTTTCCTCATATATTTTTCATCCGTTTTGCTTGCGAATGCCATTTGCATCTGTCTCCACTCAGTCTTGGCGCTCGTCTGCCGCGGCTTGAGTTTGAGGTTCGCTAAAATGATCCAGAATTTGGGCGGAGTCTCGCGGTTGGCCCAAGTGTGTAATCATGTGCTGCTGAAACACTGGAGTTCGGATACTACGCTAACTCGCACTTGAGCGTAGTAAATAGATACTTTTGCTGTGTAATTATACTTGAGTGCATTTTTGGAAATACTCTAAAACATACAACATGACTTTTTTTTCAGTGTATAGACTTTTATTTTGACATGAAAAAGATAATGAGCGTAGAACCACAAGTAATTCATAGTAATTCATAGTAGTAGAACTGGTAGTATATTTAAGTGCAGCCCCAATAGTAGCCCCATAATAAATTCTGCTTAACAAATTTGTTTAGTAGTACCTGTGCTTGACTAAAGATCTGTTCATACTTCATAAGAACATAAGGACTTTTGTTTTTGCACTGCTCCACCTCCAACTGAGCAGGACTTTGTTTTGGCAGTTCGGCAGCGCTGTCTGACACCTTCGCTCTGATTGGTCATGTCCGACACTCTTCCGTCGCTCTCTCCGCCGTATGCGCCACATTAATCATTCTGAATTTGTAGCGCGTGTCACGCATAGCCAATAAAATAATAGCATGGCGGAGTTTGTCGTTGAAATAGTCCCTTCCAGCTTGTGGCGGGGCTTTGATATCAGCGTTCCCCATCGACGGCTCCAATGCAGAAATCTCTGGCGATGCGCGTCATCTCCTCTGGACTCAGAAATGCTACAAACTCACTCAAGGCCAGCCAGATCACTTTGCTCACCTCGGACACAATTGAGCACACAGTAGACAATCCAATTTTGTAGCTGGCGGCTGCACTGCTCTGTGATCTCCCAGAGGCAAGAATCCTCAGCGTTGGAGCCGACCTCTCTGCGGTAGAGATGTGCATACGGTGCGTGGGCGCATGCTGCATTAACGGTGCGACCCTATGGAGAAGGTCATCAAAACGACCGGCCGACATCCTAAAATAAGATCGCCGTCCATCTCCCGCATCTGCTGCATTCGACATTCGCCCTGCACAGCTCCCGTTCTGTTAAGAGGTCGAACATGCATCTTCTGCTCTTTTTACCAGTCAGTGCAACTAACAACAAATCTTCCTCTTCTTCAGCTTCAAACGTAATTTTCTCTTCTTCCTCCTCCTCGTTCAATAGTTCATAAAGCACCATTTCATCCATTGCCACAATAAAGTTACCAAACAGCAGAGCGAAGGAGCGGGGCACTTTAAAGTATGAAATGTCACAGCCCAAACGACTTAAGTAAGGGGCTAGGTTTAGGTTAGGGTTTGGGTATTAAGTCGTTATTAAGCTATAAACTATTTGTACATTATGAATTAAGATATAGTTAAAATAGTGTAACCAAATTTGAAGTAAAAGTATTTGAAACTGCATTTTAAAAACTGCACTTGCTTACTGTGGCTAATCTAGATGTCACATGTATTGTAGTGTTCCCAAATTTGAAGTAAGAGTGTTTGAAACTTTACTACATTTAAAAACTACCCCCACTTACTCAGTTCACTTTGGGAACACTGCACTCAGACGTCGCGGCCTATCACACTGCGCGATGGCCACATTGTCTTATTATTCTTTTCATCAAACGCTGCAGAGGCCGGTCCAAGAGAGACGCGTTTTGGCTCTGTAAATCTCTGCGTCAATTCAACTTGGCACGAAACACCCAAATTTGAGCCCCTCCGAGTGTTTGTTTGAGCATAATTAAAAAGCTCTTGGCAGCAGTCGGGAGTAGGGAGGTTATGAGGAACAGCGGTGTGGAAAAGCCGAAAGCACACGCGCCCGGCCTCTCTCGCTCTCTCCCCGCACCCAACAAAGTCATCTCTGATTAGATATGATACTGCAGAGCTGCCATGATTGCGTTCTGCTGGGCCCCAAATATAACCGTAGAAAGGAACTCTTCGGATAAGCTTTTAAAGGGGTTATATTGTTGTTTTCTCGTCAAAAACATATCTGGAGTCGTGTTGAAGACATAGACTGTTGGGAAGAAGATTACTCAGACATGTATGAGTGAAACAAAACACAGCTCCAGGTGTGTTTTTGAGGACGTAACCACTTTATAAAATGGCTTAAAGCTCACAGGAGTCAATTTTGTGTAATAACAGCCTTTAAAGTCTCCAGAGAGCGACGCCTCATTCGATTTGATGCCCTTTCACCTGCCTTTGTTCCTTTTCGAAATAGTCTTCCAGGCCACTCCTCCATTATGCATGTGTTTATCCAAGAGGCATTACTCATGTTGATTCCTCCCAGACCTGTGTTTATTTCGGAGCTGCCGCAACGCCCCCATGTGGCCGCTCCGTGGAGCTGCCAGTCTAAGCAGCGTGGGATAAAAATAAAAGGCTTAGCAGCATTGCGCCTGTTTTGGAGTCTGGCCCTGGGATTAGATCAAATCTCCAGCACCCACACCAGCCAGGCACCGGGGAGTGGGGAGAGGCAGCGGCGAGGTTTAGCCACCAGGGGGCAGTCCACACCTCCAGACAACAAGAACACAAGACCACATGAACATAGACGCACACCTGGACTTACATGCTTTTCCATTGCCTTTCAGTGATTTTCTGGGGATTGAACCTAACCTGAACCATAATTACTATTTACTTAAATCCTAACCTTTACCTGTTTTGACTAGAAATGTGCAAAAATGCTAAATATTGCTATATCATAATACTACTGATTGGTATACAGCAGGCATGTCCAAACTGTGGTCCGGGGGCCAAATGTGGCTCTCAGACCAGTTGTTTTGGCCCTCAGGTTTGCAGGCGAATTGGCCCATACTGCCGCAAGTAGCACTTTTTACTGCATGTTTTTGAAATCTACCTTGATCGAGCAAATTTAGTGCGTCGTTTTGAGGGTTTAAGCATGAACATGAAGGTCTGGAGGGTCATTCAAACCTGTTATAAATGTACATATTTGAATTACTCACTGTTTTGACCACCAGTCTATGACCCTCGATCGTCTGTGTTTTAATATGTGGCCCTTGATGAAAAAGGTTTGGACACCCCTGGTATGCAGTATCCATATTCTGGGCTGTTATATTGATATATAGAGTATTTTTGGTATATTTTGCTGGAATTGTGAATACAATTTTGAAACTTTTTATGCAATACACCTGAAATTTGGCTGTTTCAAATATTAAAATGGATGCATTTCTGTTATTAAAATAAAAAAATAGTCTTATATCATGATGCCCCCATTTTGTGAGTCACGTATTGTGTATTATATCGAATCATGAGTAATCCTGTGATTCTCTGTCCTAATTCTAACCCACATCGGACCTTCAAACCACACTGTTGATCGAATAATTAAGAATTAACATCACGAGACCCTAATCTTTCCCCGTGAGTGAGACAAATTGCCTTGAATTTAATGCATATACAGACTCCGGTCTCTACGACACCGAACCTCATATTGTTGCCCTGCGTCACACACACCAGCTCCCATGGGTGCCACATCAAAGACCCTTGGAGTCCAGATGCTTCTTATTTCATCATTTTAAAACCTAGCGCCCGGGGACGTCTTTGAAAAGATTTGATTCTTCACATGGTCCCAGCGCACACAGCCCCTCATGTTTTGTGTGGTCTTTTTTTCCCGCAGGATCTGTTGGACCATTCGTGCACCTCGGGGAGCGGCTCCGGACTGCCCTTCCTGGTGCAGAGAACAGTGGCACGACAAATCACGCTGAACGAATGTGTGGGTAAGTGGCGGCCTGGCGTTTTTATTCAATAGTGGATTCAGTGTAATGTGCTTAATTCTTATCAATGAGGCCGTACAATTGGCACAGTGTGTAACTTTTCTGGTAGATTGTACGTCACTGGCTTGTCTCCATGGGGATGTTCTGTTATTGTAGTACAACAAGTAACATGCAAGTACATCTAGGGTGACCAGATTTTGTGAAACGAGTGCGTAATTAAGTAAATTTGTTGCGCACTCGGCCCATTCATAATTTACGACGACTAATGTGAGTCAGTGTAGTGGCGTCATCTTTGTGCTTTGGTGATTTTTAAGCAGCTTTTCCATATTTTACCTAAACAAATGACAATTTATGCCTCTTTTTTACTGTTGGCAGATATTAAATTAGTCAAAAATGGGGACAACTGTGATATTCCTTGTATAAAAGTGGGACAAATCAATAGTTTTGGATGAATCTGCTGGGACAGGGGACACGGGGCTCAAACTGGGACTGTCCCGGGTTAATAGGGACGTCTGGTCACCCTAAGTACATAGTAGAATTGGTAGTATATTTTAAGTACAGGCCTCGTAATAATAAATTCTGCTTAACTAATTTGTTTAGTAGTACTTGTATTACTTATTTGACTAATTAATCTGTAACACTTTAATAACTACACGTTTACGGCTTTAAAATGTGCGCAATTCATATCAATAAGATGGTACAGTTGGCACAGTAAATAACTTTTCTGGTTTTGGCTTGTTTCCACAGAGATGTTATTGTTTTGCTTCGAGTATCCCACAGTATGGCATTAATAATAGGCTAGCTCACTCTTGGTCACATTTGTTAAAATCTTATAATATAAAATAAACAACCTATTAAAATTCTAATTATTTAAAGTAAAGCCAACTCAGTTATTTTTAAATATAGATGCTTTCACTTTGTGGCATTTTTAATTTTTATTGTTTTTATTATTATATTTTAATAGCATTAGCGTTAGCGTTAGCATTAGCATTAGCATTGAGACAGAACCTTTGCCTTTCAGACGTGTCCTCTGGTATTCATGTTATTTGTGTCGTTTTTAACATGTTGTCAGTCACATCCACCCACAGCTCCCTGTTCACAGCGTATATCTTTAAATATTTATTCATTTTAGCACGATTCAGCTAAAAACCTCACAGAGCCGATGCTTGTTTATTTAATTACATGTATTCTTACGTTGTGCAGGGCTACTTTTCCACAGATCTGACACTCCAGCAGAAAAGTTGCATATCTTTTAAGCAAAGAAATGTACAGTTACCATTAAACCTAATATATTTTAAAGGATGGCTGTTGTACCACACTCCAGTACAAGTTAAAATGGAAACTCGCATACCTTTGATTACGAGTCTTGCCAAAAGTAATTTTTTCTGCTTTTGATTTGGAAAAAGAAAGAATAAAACTAGGTGAAAGGAATGCATCAAGTTCAGTACAAATTCCTCATAACTAAAACCACACAAGAGGAGCAGCTATGAACACAGAGACAACTTTTGATTAGAGAAGGTATATAGTAAAATATATTGGTTTGTCTTTTGCAGAAACCATCACCAAGTTTAAAAATATTAAACATTGAAAGACCAAAACAGCTATCTAACAAGTCAACCATTAAAAAACATGTTTCAAAATACCTTGGACCAAAGAGTAATTCAGATTTGTGCAGTGAAATGTGACCGGTGTTGTCATGTTTTTGTCCCCAGGAAAGGGCCGCTACGGTGAAGTGTGGAGAGGCCAGTGGCAAGGCGAGAACGTGGCCGTCAAAATCTTCTCCTCCAGAGACGAGAAGTCCTGGTTTAGAGAAACGGAGATCTACAACACAGTTCTGCTTAGGCATGAGAATATCCTCGGTATGTCATTTTTAACCACATTATAACATTGTTCCTTCATCGTAAACACACCAGAGTTATTTTTAGCTTGTTTCACGCTAGTTTCAGGTGCGTCTGAACCTGAGAAAATACGCGGGTTGAATTTTCTCAGGATTGTTGGACTCATTCTAAACATTTCTGCCATCAAATCGCAGAAATTCATTACTGCTTTGTGGTTATGTTGACATGACGGGGCATGTTTCTTATTACCTAGTTAGATTTTTCCCCCTGTGGTGATTCCCTCTGCTGCCAGTAGAGCCTGAGCTGCACCAGATTCACACTGAAGCTGTGAAATAATATGCAGTTCTTTAACACTCGAAGACCTATGACATCGTATACGATTCCGAGGAATATGTTTTACATAACCGCGGATAACTTTCTAACCGTAAAAGATAGAAACTTCCTTTTTCCCCTCTGAAAGTGCAGACATAGAGGTTTCCGTACATTTCTGCAGCTTTATCCTATGTCACACTCGCGCTGTGTGATGACGTGAGCAAAACGAGTGTCCAATAGGAACTTTGTTTTCCCCAAACTCATGCGCTCCGTCCATTTTGATCGAGCCAAACTTTGCCAAAGAGTGAAGTGAGTCAAGATGGTCGACTCCTCTGACTGTGTGTGTTTATAACAATTGAAAAAGCTGCTCTAAGTGCAGTTTTTTTCTCAAATAAATGACAAATTACGCATCTTGGTGTGTGTAATTGCGCATGCCTTGCTATTTTTATTTTAAAAATTTCTTTTATTTCACTCAAAATGAACAAATCCAAATGTAATAAACACCCTGGAAATGCAGAAGTGCTGTGGCTCTGGCCCTGGACCTGACAGGAGCTGTTTCCAGGACTGGACCAGAAAAGTAATGGGGCGATTGCACTTTTTTTGTTTTTGTTTTTAGAGCAATAAGGAGATTTTTAGTTTACTTACAGACTTGATATTTTGCATTTTTGTAGCTAAGGCCCAAAATTAAGCATTTTTTATGTTTATACATGTTATACATGTTTACTGTGTGTTTTGTATAAAAGAGTGTGAATTTTATTTTCTCTTTTTTTCCAACTCTATTTCTGGTCCTGTAGCTTTTATCACAGCCTCATGACACAACTACAGCAGCAGATTGTGAAATAACAGGTTGTACTGAACAAAAGGATGTAGAACACTTCATTATAGGGTAAAAGGGGCAGTTTTAAAAGCAAAATTAAGAAAAAAATCCAGGTGAGGAGAAATGTACTAAAATTACCTTTAGGTCTTCAGGGGTTAACTAACCATTATTTTAAAGATGAGACGCCAAAGAAAAGGCACTCAAGGGCAAGTCTAAAAGTCAATAAGAATACATGCACTACCAGTCAAATATTTGGACACACTATTACTTTCAATTTTTTTTTTTTCCTACTTTCTCCATTTGCTATACATACAGAAGACATCAAACATATGAAGAAAGATATATGGAATTATTTAGTAAAGAAAAAAATAATTCAAACCACTACTAAATATTTTTCGAGAAGAGAAGAGTCAGCCTAACCCTTTGACTGAGTGTATAATGCATAAAACTTGTCCTGTTTACTTAGGAGTGATAATTTTGTGATGGTTAAACACATGTTATCATTTATTTATTTGTATTTTTTTCCCCAGGCTTCATTGCTTCAGACATGACCTCTCGTAACTCCAGTACTCAGCTCTGGCTCATCACACACTACCACGAGATGGGCTCCCTGTACGACTACCTGCAGCTCAGCACTCTCGACGCCCTCAGCTGCCTCCGGATGGCGCTGTCCATCGCCAGCGGCCTCGCACATCTGCACGTGGAGATATTTGGCACCCAAGGCAAACCGGCCATCGCCCACCGAGACCTGAAGAGCAAAAATATCCTGGTGAAGAAGAACGGCCAGTGCTGTATCGCTGATCTAGGTAAGTGCAAGAGACAAATTCAGAACCTAATGTACCAAAGTTTTTATTTTGATATTATATAGATGACCAGGGCCGCTTCATTACATTATGATATCTAGTTGCCTGACCTGCGTGAAGTCGCCCCATCAAACGTAAACCTACACAAAAACTATGACAATCATTTGTGCTTCGTTTGTGCTGCAAAAAGTTTCGTTTGTGCTTCTTTAGTTTTGGAGAAATTAACGATTCTTTTATAGGTCAAATTGGGGTCAGTCCCACAGGAAGCTTCAAAATGCTCTAAAACATCCAAAATGGTGTCAATCGTTTGTGCTGTTTTGTGCTGCAAAAAGTTTTCTTTGTGCGATTCTGGTTCTTAAGATATTTGCAGTTTTATTTTCGGCCACTGACGTCATCCAGCCCCTCAAAGTGTTAAATAGAGCTCAAAACAGGCAGAAAATGATAGAAAACGTTTGTATTTCATTTGTGCTGTGACAATTTTCATTTGTGCGAGTTTATTTCTAAAATTATTAATTATTATTTCTGTGGTAATTATCGGACGTCATTTCCGCTCATCTGACGGCGGCAAACTCCACAAAACTAGTGAAGATAAACGATCTCAGGCTGTGGGAAAGTCTGTGTTATTATATAAAATATGGTAAGGTAAGGTAAGGTTTATTTATATAGCGCTTTTTACACAGACACATGTCCCCAAAGTGCTTTACACAGCATTTTTACAGAGCATTCTTCATTCACTCCAGACCCGGTGGTGGTAAGCTACTGTTGTAGCCACAGTTGCCCTGGGGCAGACTGACGGAGGCGCAGCTGCCAAGCCAAGCGGCGCCAACGGTCCCTCCGACCACCACCAACACTCACTCACACATCTTTCACACCTACAGTATGAATCAAAAGCAAATTACTTCAGACTGTTACATAATTTTCCACAGCCTGAGATCGTTTATCGCCACTAGTTAATTACCGCAGAAATAATAATTAATAATAGAAATATACTCACACAAATTAAAATTGTCACAGCACAAAACAGCACAAATGAACGTTTTCTATAATTTTCTTCCTGTTTTGAGCTCTATTTCACATTCTGAGGTTCTGGACGACGTCATCGGCCGAAAATAAAACTGCAAATATCTTAAGAACCAGAATCGCACAAATGAAACTTTTTGCAGCACAAACGATTGGCATAGTTTTTGTGCAGGTTTGTGTTTGATGGGGGGTGAACTTCACGGAGGTAGTTGCCTGTATTTCACGATAGGAGAACTAGACGAAACCATTATATTATATTAATGTGGTGGTGGAACATAGACAAATACCATAATCATAAATATCCTCTAATCCTACACATTAAACAAAACAACGCTGGCATTTTGTGAATCACCAAAAGTGCAGATACCATATTTTGGCACCAAAATTTACCAGCAGATGTCGCCCTTTCCATAGCCGTATAGTACATGCAATATTAACCCAACCAACTAAACGGTGTGTTTACGTTTCCAGCATTCTGCAAACTGCTGCGTGCATGTCTATTTTAGGCAGTGGATACATTACCTACATATGCCTTAAATAAAAGTTGTTGGTAAATTTATCAGCCTGCCTAATGTCAGGTAGCTGTCGGATCATGTTGTGTCATGGCCACAGACTGGCAGAAAAGGCAGAAACTCGAACTGGGCTGTACCATTTCAGGGAAGACGGGTGGAGGGACCCTTTTTATATATTAGGCAAAAGCAATTTGCCCGAATTGAGTGATGGGGTACACTTTTTTAACAAAAACGAGACCTGCTCATAACTAATACTTATATTTATTTGTAATATAACAATGTAATAATTATCGTCTTAATTTTTCGGGCCCGCCGCCAGTGGAACGGCAGGCCTGTAGATGACATTAAGTATTATGCATTCGAACACAAAAGCCGTCTTAAAGCTATAGTGTAACTTTTCCGGCGGAGGGTCGATCACCTGCTTGTTTCTATGGATGTGTCATTACTCTGCCTGAAATGTCCCATAGTATGACATTAAACAGCTCTACCTTATATTGATCAAATTACAGGTGGTTTTATAGCTCAAAAATACCTAGAAAAACAGGCATCCTGACTGTGAGCGGGGTCGCCTCTCCACAGATCTGACCTGTAAGTTGGGTCTAGTATTCTTCATGAGGATAAAAAGGTTTAACATTACATACAGACAAAGCAATAGCATCTTTTAGCATGGAGCGTTTTTCATTAAAGGTGCACAGTGTCACTTTACTGGTGCAGGGCTCGTGACAGATCCTATCCACCGTCTGGCATTAAACTTACCGATCTCCATGGAGACAAGCAGGTGTCAGATACTTACAGGTCAGATCTGTGGAGTGGTGCTTACAGTGGTAGAATAAATGCAAAATCAACGAGTTTAAAGCTGTACTGTAACAACATCCCCATAGTGATGGACCTACCGCCAGAAAGTTACACAGGGCACCTTTAAATTTCATAATTAAAGCAAAGTGGATCTATTGAACTAGTTGCGAATGTCAGAGTTTGTTGCTGTGGCCAAAATAAAATAACTGATGGTAGAAATAGTCACTACCAACCGTATATTAAGATATTTAAGATTTCAGAAGCAGCCATCTGGACAATGTTGTCTTGAAAAAGAGACATTTCCGCTCACGTCTTGGAAGCCATTATCAACCTGAAATTGAGCTAAATTATAATAAGAACTTTAAAACATAAGCAAGGGATAATCGACAAGTTTAGATCTTCAGTTACATAATTTTTAGAGGAAACTTTGAGAAGAAACGTAACTAGGCAACATCTTTCAGCGTGACTATGTTTTTTTGTTGTTTTTCATTATAAACCAAATACCTACTTCAGACCTCTAACAGCCCTTAACTAGAAATCTATTTTGAAGAGCACAGACCACTTTGTCTCATACAGCGCTGCTTCCATTTTCAGAAGAAAAATAAAAAATAAAAAAATCAGCTGCAAGTCTCCATGTAGCCAGCCAGACATGTTCATTAGAGACATCCGATTTATCCTAATGTCCCGATACACAGGGCGTGCTTGTTCCCCGGTGACTAATCTGTCATTTGGGAGAAAAAAACAAAAAACATCCTGTGTGCAAAAACAATTTAGCAAAGCATATGTTCCCAAAAATAAACTGGTCGAGTTGTACTTCGTATCTAAAGGTGTTTGTTGACGTGTTTTAGGGTTGGCGGTCATGCATTTTCAAGACACCAATGAGTTAGACGTGGGCAACAACCCCAAAGTGGGCACCAAGCGCTACATGGCCCCCGAGGTGCTGGACGACTCGATCCAGATGGACTGTTTCGAGTCCTTCAAGAGAGTGGACATCTGGGCTCTGGGGCTGGTCCTGTGGGAGATCGCCAGGAGGACCGTCAGCAACGGTGAGCACGAGTTGCAGCCATTTCAAGTCATGATACAGACAGTGCACGTTCTGTTTTGGGAGTTATTGGTCAGGCAAGTTTATTTGCACAGCACAATTTGTACACAAAGTAATTCAAAGTGCTTTACTGAATAAGAAAGACCCTGAATTCACAATACAAGCAAATCAAAACATAAGCAATCATCATAAAATTCATATTAAAAGAGAAAATTGCAGAATATAAACCTTTGTCATGTGCACACAAACAATTTATTGCAATATCAGTCAACGCAAATCCGTATCTAGAGCAACCATCATAATTTGCTTTTGAATTACTTTAATTTGACCGATAAATAAAGGAAATTACCCTTTTTAATTTTGGTTTAGTTTGAACTTTAACTTACTGTCAAAATTATCGCAACAAGGAAATCTCGATGTTTAAGGGTTTGCGCAAGTAAAAAATATAATAAAAATTAAGTGACACTGTAGTAAACGCATTTAAGGCAAGGCAAGTTTATTTGTACAGCACAATTTGCACACAAAGTAATTCAAAGTGCTTTACAGAATAAGAAATACATTAAAATCACAATACAAACAAATCAAAACATAAATAATCATCATAAAATTTTAAAATAGAGATGGGACATTAAATTAGAGAGAATTGGAGAGAAGAGAAGAGTGAGGAATGAAAAATGAAAACCTTTCAGTCATACGCAGCTAAACAGAACCGTTTTGAGCCTGGATTTAAACAGAGTCAGAGTCTGTCTCACATGTTCAGACTGTTCCAGGTTTGAGCTGCACGAGTCTGAAACTCTGACTCGCCGGGTTTAGTCCTGACTCTGGGACCAGCAGGAGGCCGGTCCCTGAAGTCCTCAGAGTGCAGATGGTTCATACGGCGCCAACATGTCATTTAAATACTGTATTTGCTTACAATGAAATGGTATTACCACAGATGAGGTTGTACCATGTCCTAAAATTCCAAATTTGCATTGTTAATGAAAGGGGAATTGGTCTTTTTCACACTTAAACACAGTTAAACATTTTCACTGTTTGTTTGTTTATTAAATATGAGACAGGACACTTAATAATGACACCATACAGAAAAGTGTTTGTTTAAATCACTAACATTTTTCGTTTTTTCTCTGTAGGCATAGTAGAGGATTATAAGCCGCCTTTTCACGACGTGGTTCCCAGTGACCCGAGCTTCGAGGACATGAAGAAAGTTGTGTGTGTGGATCAGCAGAGGCCCAACATCCCAAACCGCTGGTTCTCTGACCCGGTCCGTCTCATCTTCACTCTTCTCATTTCTATTCTCCGTTTATTATTTCCCCAAACATTTAGATATTTTCTAAACATTTTCTCTCTCCTTTAATTGCAGACTTTAAGCTCCTTGGCCAAACTCATGAAGGAGTGCTGGTACCAGAACCCGTCGGCGCGATTAACAGCATTACGGATCAAAAAGACTCTCACAAAGATTGACAGCTCTTTGGACAAAATCAAAACAGACATTTGACTGCTCCTCGCTCACAATAGCGCAGACTATGGCCTTTGAAGACCCCCCCCCCCCCCCAGAGAGCGCAGAATCGCACTCAACAAAGGACTTGGGTTGAGTGCCCTTATAGCGGCACAGACCTGTATTTATTTTAAAAACACTCGGTGGAACACATTTGGCATCCAAAGATGGCGTACGTGGACATTTCCGAGACGACGGAGTGTCGTCTTAGAAAAAAAAAAGGAAAACTATAAACAGAACATAGGAGCTGGACCATTAGGAAAGAGCTGTGACCTGGGCGTTTGCTTTTGTTAGCACTGCCGCTTTAGTTCAGTATGTTTTGAGTTGTACACCATCTGAACATGACTGCATTTTGCAAGCTGTTTCTTTGATTGTAATGTTCATTTGCGCTAGAAAAGGAAAGCCTGCCAACTCATTGTGAGCGCACACCACAAGAAAGAAGTACTACGTTTGGCCGGGACATGTCTTTGTATCTCTGTTTACATCGCTGTTACAAGTTCGTAGGATTTCACAGTAACGTTGAGTTGTAAACGCGACTAAGCTCCAAAGCTTTCGTAATCTCGCCATGCATCGGGCTTGAGTTACACTTGTTTTATGTTTAGTTTATTCAGCTTTACAATCCATGCTAAAAGAACAAATAAAATATCTGCTAAGTAAGTAACTTTTCGCTCCGAGGCCTCTTGCGTAAGCCTGTGTACACTTGTCTTAACGCGTGCAGTGTTGTCTTAATGCGTGCACTGTCAGAAAATGGAACTTCAGCCTTTTTTATTTCTTTTAACATTTTATATCAAATAGTGGTTTCTATCAATTAAATAGAAAATGTGTTTTATTTGTCTCACTTGTCTGGATCTAATTATTGTTTTTGAAGATTTATAACATTGAAATGCTTCTAGTCAAATTCTGATAGTGATGAAGACATAAACTGGACTTCAGAATTAAACGGCTCTGCTCAGACTAATGCTGCATTCAGATTGTTTGTGTATTTTTCAGTTTTAGTAAAATGGAAAACTTGAAAAGCTGATTTGGCTAACTGTTCCAATAATAAGTAAAATGTAAAATGCGTATTGTAGTAATTATCTACTGTGAGGGGAACAGAAATTGGATTTGTATCTTTTGCAGTTTTGTGGGTAATTCCTTTTGAACCAAAGCCAAAACATCTACAGACACGTGTCAGCACATTTTTGATGGTTATAGTCTGAACATTAACGTAAAAGTGAAAAAATGCATAGCACACACAGATGGCTGATGTCCAAATGTCCAAAAAAAACTTTTGGACATCGGCCCTCTGAGTGTCCCATGCATTTTTTCACCTTTATGTTGCTGTTCCTTGCATTTGCACCTCTACAAGAACTTTGGTGTGTGTTTTCTGTTATAATCGATATAGTCTGAACATTGTCAATGGCACAAAACCACAATATCACCCACACAACTCTTGCATATTATCTTAATTATGGATTACTGTGGTTAAGGAATGGCACTACAGATGAAAAGAAAAAAAAATCTGTAGTACAGTTCACAGAAATGTAAGAAAATAACTTAAAATTTTCATCATGGATTCTTTTCAAGCCTGGTTAGTGCTTGGATGGGAGACCACTGGGAATTCCAGGTGCCACAGGGGGGCGCCGGTGGCAAAATAAAACTGCCATTGTGTCCTTAGGCAAGACACATCACCCACATTACCTAGTATGAAAGTGGCGTGTGTGTGAGTGATGGTCGCTTCTGTCAGTCTGCAATAGTAGTTTACCACCACTGACTGTGGAGCAAATGAATAATGAACTGTAAAGCGCTTTGGGTATCTTGAAAGGCGCTATATAAATGCTGTACTTAATTAATATATAAATAAGCAATTTTATGTGAAAAATACATTAAAAAATGCCTAAATCATTCGTATTTGGCACACGGAAACGGAAACATGGAAAGAATCAGGTTTAAATTTCTTACTGTTTTCATGTTAGATAAAAAAAAAATATGTTGGATATCTTATTTGGTATTTGAGAAAACATAATTATGCCAGACTTGAAATTATACGTCAACAAATTGAGCGTTATGTATGTTATCTATGAATCCTGGATGACCAAGGTAGTGTTTGAATATTGTTAAGTACAAGACTGTAAAATCTGATGCATGTAGGTGCTACTTTAAGCAGCGATCCTCATGCCCATATGGGAGAAAATGGGCTCTGAAGTTACGAGTAAAAGAGGAGCCTGAAGTATCTTCCCTCAAACCCAACTGCTTAAATTGCACTAGTCCTAACCCCATTTGAACATTTTGCTGTAATTATAACAAAATCACTTGCATTTAGTGTTAAAACCCAAAAGTTCAGGCCCTGTAGCAGTAAACTGAAACCTCACATGACACTGTTTTTGGCCCAACTCGAATACAGAATCGGGTTATTTTCATTCACAGCCTTATGAATATTCTACCAACGCTGCAGATGATTAAAAACACGACTTTCCGAGGTGTCAAGATCCCCGTCTGTCACCCCTCATTCATTTTTACCGCTGCTTTATTCACAGTAAAACATGCCACACGAACAACATCTTCTTTTGGAGTGGAGTAAATAAGTTTGGGATTCCTGGTTAGAAATTGTTGCCTAGATGTCACGTCCAGCCTCGACTTTGCGGTGAATAGACTAAGCCAAGTGCGCATGCGCGGAGACGGGGGGGGACACTGGAAGGTTGCTACGGAAACGGAGCGTAAGAAAAACATGGCAAGCTGTTGTGAATTCACTTTTTCCACAGAGGTGTGCTAAGCTGGTGTCCTCAATGTACAGGGCGTTATAGGCTGGTGACCGCAATGTTTATCTAGTCAAATAAAGCTGAAAAGATTGTTTGAGTTAAAGGGCTACTAGGATACTACGCTATTTTCTGATTTGTGTTATAATGTTTCCTCGTCACAAACGTACCTGGAGTTGCGTCCTGCATATGTCTTAAAGTGGAACTCCGGCACGTTTGAAGCTAAAGTCCATTGCCAGAGGTGGTGGAATACTGTCAGAAGCCAAAAAAAACACACAAAAAAACAGCACAGATTAGTGTTGTTTAGGCGGAGATCTCGCTGTGGTAGTGAGCCTGTCAAGGTAGCAAGCTAGCATAGTGATGGGGGCAAGTTCTTAGCTTCCACGTAAAACGCCAATGTGCACAGAAGAGGCTTAATACCACCTTCTACCCCATCTTACAACAGCCACGAGTCTAACAAACAAAACGCTATGCCTGGCTCACTCATTAGTGGCCTGGAAACGCTATAAAACAACTTTATTAGCAGCATAGAAACACCCATGATTAGCAGCCTTAGCATTAGCGTGTTGATTTCCCACTGTGCATTGCGAAAGTGAGGCTCGACTACTGACGGTGAAGAACAATAGAAACTGAAAGTTGTTGAAAGAAAACTGTTCAGGAATGTATTTTTTTTAGCGTTTTCATGAAAAATACAATTTACTCGTAAATAAATGGCATTAGAAACTGCGTCCGTAATCGAGTCTTTTGGGCTTTCGCATGCGCAGTGGGAAATCAACAAGCTAATGCTAAGCTAATGCTAAGGCTACATTTAAAGTTGTTTTATAACATTTCCAGACCACTAATGAGTGAGCCAGGCAGAGCGTTTTGTTTGTTAGACTCGTGGCTATGTTGTACGATGGGTTAGAAAGTGGTATTAAGCTTCTTCTGTGCAAATTGCCATTTTACGTGGAAGTTAAGAGCTTTCCCCCATCACTATGCTAGCTTGTTACCTTGACACGCTCACTAACACAGAGATCTCCGCCGAGGCAACACTGATCTGTGCCATTTTTTGTTTCCGACAGTAGTCGACCACCTCTAGCAATGGACTTTAGCTTCAAACATGCCAGAGTTCATCTTTAAGGTTGAGGGCCCTAGGGTACTACAGGAAATGCTCCACTGTGTTTTTAAACTCCACACGCCTTCAGTCGAATCAGCTGAACGATTTCAACCCTGGAATTATTGTCTCTACTGAGGTAAAAGGTAGCTGAGGTAACCGCATTATAACATTGCTAAAAGCTCTCAGGTGTCTCAAGAGTCAATTTTGTGTAATACAGGACCTTTAATTGAAAGTCTAAATTGGAGTGGGGGCAAATTGGTTGCAGTGGCATAGGCCTAATGAGTGTAGTCAGTAAAAGCTAATACAACACAGTGAAAGGTTTTGCATTTCTTATAATGTATTACTCTTAGTGGGGCTGTCGGACTTTTCTCGTTTGGTAGATTAATCAATCAATGGTGTTTTAGTTGGCCAAAATGTATATTAGATGATTAATCGCTTTATTTAGATGGCGATACATAAACCCTGCTTATTTAGGCTGAGTTCATCTCTCAAACAGAAAACACTCAAGATTCAAGATTGTTTATTTGTCATATGCAGGTTCAAGGTCCCGCTGGGCCAACTCAAACATGTGAGAATGAAAAAAAAAACACAACTTTGGCTATTGCCTTACATTCTAACATGGTTTAAAGCTCACAAGAATCCGTTCTGCATAACATAAAGGACTTTAAGTGCACCTTGTCAGTGCATCTTTATCATAAAAGCAGGTGCTGCTTTTCTGCTCTTTCACACAATTTCTTGACCCGGTGTGTCACTCATGTCCTTACCTGCATTCTATTACTCACTTATTTCTGACTGCACAACAGGCATACGATTATATACCATCAGATAGGAGATTTCAAGGCTGAACCATTTAAAGCACTGATTTTTTTTTACTATTCAAATCCTATTTATCTTGAATATTTGACTTGAACACCACTAATGAAGTATATAATACATACAGCAGATAAATAGTTATAGATAGACTGATACTTAGGATACTTAGATAGTGTTTGCTTTCATAGTGAGGAACATTCCAGGTAAACCGATAACATTTCCACTGACATTAGCAAACTATTATCCACCACCAGGAATGTTACATGGAGCACCTTTTAGTTTGAGGTACAGTAACCTCGGTGTTGCAACACTGCAAATAAAGATTATTTTTTATCTTATCTCTGATACTATACGCACTTGTTTATTTATGCACTTCTGTTTAACATATCATAACTTTTATTATATATTAACCTAGAGCGAGATTGAAAGGCTGATTGGTCAAAGGGTAGGCAGAGGGTTCAAATGCCACTTTATACTCCGCTGCTGCCATTGTGTCCCTGGGCAAGACACAGCACCCACTTTCACACTCCGGTAAAAATGCAGAGGCGTTTAAAACAGGAAGGGCATCTGGCTTGAAGAAATTTAAATCTGACATGCAACTGATTCTCTCTGGCAACCCAAACAGTAAAGATATCTAATCTAGGGACCGTATTATGCTGTTTTCTGTTCTAATGTTGTTTCTTAGTTGTGTTTTGGTTCATTCACACATGTTCAACACACAAATCCTGCATATTTAGACTGATTTCTTCTCTCAAACCGAAAACCACCAATGTGTCAATACAGGAAATGCTCCACTGTGGTTTTAAACTCCTTCACTTGAATAATTTGGATAATCCTGGAATTGTCCGTCTCTGAACCAAAGTGTAAAAGGTAACTTGAGAAATACCACTACATGACATCACAAGGTGGAACAGAGCATTTTGAGCTTTGGATATGTAGACAGCTGGATAATGTGCAAACAACTCTATACAGCAAAAACTGGAAGGTTAAAATTTCAGGGTAAAATATTTCAGAGTTGTTATTAACGCAAAAAGTGTTATTTTAACCATTTGAAAGTTAAATGTGGGTTTGAATTGTGGTTATTTGCCAGAGTTGATATGGTTGAAGTTAATTCAACTTCCCCTAATGTTAATTCAACTTCCCTTAGTGTTAATTTGGCACCTCTCACTCACTACCTCAAACTCCTGTGACAGAAGACCAGTTTGAACTAAAATAAAGTGCAAAAATAAAACAACTCTGCGTGTTGTTCAGGTAAATCAGGATAACCCTACAAAGTGCTTTCCGTTTACTCTCAAAACGTTAATATAACTCTTGATTTCGGGGTTAAACAGGAACTTTGGTCCAGTGTTGCTTAATTAAAATGTCCAAAAATGTAAAATTAACTCTTGAACAACTTGGACTCATATAAACCCTGGGAAAATGTTAAAATTGATTCAGCGAGAGTCAGTTTTAACACTTTAACATTGCTGTGTAGGTATGTTTTTGATGAGGTAACAATAATATAACATGGATTAAAGCTCACCAGAGTAAATTTTGCGCAATAAAGGACGGGACCTTTAAATTCCACTGTATAACCCATTTACTTTAATAGCTCTACCATGATTAGACTAGTTGCTGCAACAGTAGCAGTGACATATGCAGCTCCCCCCCCTCTTTCCTCCCTGCGCCCGTTCACATGTCCGTTTGCAAGGTCCACTGTGTAATCCTCTTAAACCCGGTGGCGCAGGCGGTCAGAGAGGCGGAGCGAAGCCTGATCCACACTTTTCCAATCTCCGCGCTCACTCCGAGGACACTTCACTTGCGCAGCGGGACTACAGCTCCTCTGATGGGCCGCGCGTATGGCATCCACGCCCCTGCCCCCGCTCCTCGCTCCGGTGGTGGCCAGTCTCCGTAGGGGAAGCAGACGCAGACCGGGGCGGGTGCCATGGCTTGTCCCGCCCGGAGCAGCGTTCAGGCGGCGCTGGTTGTCCTCTCCGTCGCCCACCTCGCCGCAGGTAAACCCGAGCCAGGACACTCACAGTAACGCGTTTATGGGGTGTTAATCAGTAACATTACGCATTTGCATGTTTGGACTTCACGTGTTGGTCGCGCTGCTCAACAACAACATAAAAAAAGTTAATGATTACAGCAGAATGCGCGCTGCGTCCTCAGACACCTGTTGGACACCGCGCGTTGGTGCTGTGCGCTTGGCCATGTGGACTTTTGTTTTGTGCAAAGTTAACTACAGTAATTATCGTTGAACTTGAAAATAATTATAGACTAAGGCTATTATTATAAGCTGTTTAAACTTTTGTGTGTGTGTGTGCCACTCGTTTGCCTTGAAGATTGTGTGGAAAGAAATGTGGAAAGGCAGCTCTTTTTGGTATTTTTGAGCACTAAAAGCACCTGTAATTGAATATATGTTAGATAGGTTTAATGCCATACTGTGGAACATTTCAGGCAAAGCAATATCTTAATACCTAGGCCTATTATTTCACCTTTTTATTGTCAGCGTGCAGTTAAAAAAAAAAAAAATCACTTTGTGCAGCATCTTGGATTGTTTGGAAAAGCTCTATATTGTATTGAATTGCCTCTATTCAAAGAAGGGATTATTACATTTTTGAGCAATAGAAACATCCGTAATGAATACATGGGTGACCAGAAAAATAAAAATGTCAAAATAAAAACTTGCACGTCCCTGTTTTTTGGTGGTTAGTCATAATAAAATTGCGAAACAAGTGCGTAATTAAGGAAAATTGTTATTCAGAGACCATTTATCATCAGCATAGTCACATTTCCTTTGCTTTTTGGTCATTTTTAAGCAGCTTTTTTTGTATTTTACCTAAACAAATTACAATGCATTCCTCTCTTTACTGTTGGCAGGTGTCAGATTGGTCAAAAATAGGGACACCTGGACCATTTCTTGTATAAAACTGGGACAAATCACTGGTTTTGGATAAATCTGCCGGGACAGGGGGACACGGGGCTCAAAACTGGGACTGTCCCGGGTAAATAGGGACGTCTGGTCACTTTAAGTAACCAGGAAAGGTACATAGTTGCACCTATAAGACGGGATGTGATCAAATGTAGGTTGGATCAGATTGTGCAGTGTGTTGAATGATCAGTCACCAGCCATAAGATCACAGAATGAATGGAAATACTGATAACCTAAACAGCAACACTTCTGATACACTACCAGCATTATATTATCTTTAAGCGTATTAGTAAAAGTTGTAATATGTTTGGTAATTCATTTCATTTCAATACAGTATTTTTTTTCCCCCACAAATATTTATTAAACCGTTCGTAACAGAAACCAGGAAGCAGGAAAAAGAAGAGGCATTATTATTATTCTCATTATTAACAACACATTTACAACAAAAACAGTGAAATTCAAACTTTTAACTTTAACTTTTAGTTTTTACATTCAACTTTACAAACTTAAGTTGTGACTCAAAAGTTCCTCTGACTGGAGATTAACCAACAAGGCTTTTGGTGATAATGTTTTGGAATTATGGAAAATATAGGGCGAATCCTCAAATTAATGACAACAAAAGTCATATTTTTGTTTGAATCTCCGAGGTCAGATGTTCAGTACAGTATTTTAAGATGCAGCGCGCAACTTTTCTGGTGGAAATTGTGCTTCCTACTTGTCTCGTCTTGGTATGACATCAAACATATCCATTTATTCATTACGGGCGTCTCCGTTGCTCAAAAATACAACGATTCCTTCTGTGAACGGGGGCGACTCTCCACAGATCTGAGTTGTAATGCTGCGTAGCGCTGTGACCTGTGTGTCTCTTGCAATAAACCGGTTTAATCAATACTGCGGAACATTCAAGAGAAAGCAATAACATTTCCGTGAGGACGAGCAGGTGGCGAGTCCCTGCTCACACACAGATTTGTTATTGTTACACAACTTTTCGACAATGTGAAGTTGTAAGTAACCGTTATTCTCACCTGCCATAATTCGTCCGGTCATGCCACACTTTAGAGGCCGTTAATTGCAGAGTGCTTATCTGTCGGTACTTGTCTTCTGCTGACAATAAACACACGACACAAGTGTGCTTAATGGACGCTGTCTTGTCAGATATAATTAAATGTAATCAGTGCTGGCTAATCAACAGAGTGCTTTCTCCTCTGCAGTTTGTGCTCATTGTGTCTCTGCTTTCGCGGTTCACAATGAAGAGAAATGAGGATTAATTTCAAGATGTTTATTGTCTTTTTATGCTTGCACTTTCATACTTAAACCACAAAACTCGGACTAAACCCGGACTTGAAGACATGTTGTGTTTGAGCTTGTTGTGTCGTTACAATCTATGACACCCGTGGGTCATTATGTTGTAATTTGCACGTTTTAAATCACAACACTGATCTATAACGACTTAATAAAATAAGCATGTCCGCTGACTTCCGTATTGGAAAACTGCGGTGCCCAATGGGAGCATACGTCTCTGTAAATGTCATCACAACAATGGACCTCCTATGGGCAGCTGCACATCATGTCAGCGAGTCTGATTTATTTTTTTTTTTTGATTTGTACATTTCCAGATCAGCCCCTGTTGATCTGCAATACGGCGTCTGATTAAAGATTGCTCCATCACGCACAAATCACTCCAAATGCAACTTCAAGAGGGTAAATGAGAAGCAGAATAGACTATAAGATGGTTAAAAGCTCTGACAAGTCAATTTCGTGTAATAGGTAATAATAGTTCTGCTTTAATCAAGGCGAGAACAAAACCGCATCAAGTCTATATCAGGACTAAACGAGGAGCAAACCCAGGGCCAGACGTGTGAAAGCAGACTTAAAGGTGCACTATGTTGTTGATTTCTTTCTTGGCGTAGAATATTACAGTGTCAGAGTTGTCAAAAATAATGAAAATCAGATACTACTCGATGATAAAACTAGTATCGAAACTAGATACTCATTTGAGCAGGTGTCAATACTCCAAAAGTCACATTCACAGGACAGAAATGAACCTTTCGTGAATAGTTTTAGAATAATCTTGAGCTGTATCAGGAAGTATAAGAGCACATAGGCTATTATACACCCATGGACCACTGAGGGATTACACAGATATGAGACCACAGCGTAACACAAGTGAAAGTACTATCATTTAATGTTGGAAATGACATTATATTGTCTAAATATTGTGGTGTTGGAATCAGTATTGAGTATCGAGTCTTTTACGTAGTGTCAAAATTGTAGTATCGTGACAACACTAGTTTAAAATAATTATTGTAGACCCGTTTTGTGGTTTTATCTTGTGCAAAAATACCCCAGAAGCTCAATTTATGGAAGGCCCAAAATGAATTATTAATATAAAACTGAAGACAAACACGCAAAAATGTTTATTGTTTCTGGCGTATGTGTTGTATAGTATCGTTCCACATCCGAAATCCAACAAAAAACTGTACCTTGTATCAGGCTTATCATTCTTCAAATATTGCAAAACCGTTTTCACTGAGGCTCCGAGTTTCACTACCATGTTAGTATGTTTAGTCAGGATGCATTTTTGAGTCAGCAGGTTAAATTCTCACATTTCCCTGCTGAGAATTCTATCCAAAAGTTTGGCATAATTCACACGCAAGAAACACATTTTTTTCTCCAATATTATAACGTGTTTTATACATTTTTCATGGATCAAATCATGATTTCTGTGTACGTTAGAGGAGTTTTTGCCCGATGTGTAACACAGTTGCTAGGGAACAATAATGGATTTCCCAAGCGTGAGTCATGATTTAAAACATTAAAAAATAGCCAAATTGGGAAAAAATGTTTTTAGTCAAATCTCAAATGGAATGATCTTAATTGTGTTTTAGTAAAATGAGTAGACCAACCACCCTGTTCCTATGCAAAAACCTTTAAAGGACTCATTTTACGCTATTTTCTGATCTATGTTATAATGTTTCCTCGCCAAAAGCATATCTGGAGTTGTGTTTTGTTTCATTCACGAGTTCGTCTTTCAAACGGAAAACACTCTGCTCCACCTCGTGATGTTTTTGCATTCCATACATCTTCACTAAAACCATTTGGATGATTTCAGCCCTGGAATTGCCGATCTCTGCTCTGCTGAAGGTAAAATGTAGCTGTAAAAGGTTTAAAGTGCTACTCAAACATGTGTGAATGAAGCAAAACCACAACTCCACGTCTGTTTTTGAGAAGGTATCAACATTATAACGTGACTTAAAGCTCGCAAGAGTCAATTTTGGCAAACTATAGGACCTTGAAATTGTGCAAATCCAGCTGAAATGCACTGCGAATAGTCAGTCACATCTTACCTAACGACATACTGTAGCTTGCATTGAACTTTCATTGTAAAACCTTGGAAATATAGTGTTACCAAGCAACAACTTGAGCTGCTGTGTTTTGATAAATTGTAGACCTGTTTGCTTTGAACCAGTGTCTCATGTGCAGTATGTGACCTCGCACGTTATATTTGTTCTTCTGTCTCTTTGAACAATATGTCCAAAGAACATTACAGCCTGGTGCTGAACTGCATTGCGTCATCATAAAACGAATTCTCTCTCAAGGCTTTTAGTTGCAATGGTTGGAGTGTTTGGAAAATAATAACAGATGGGTTCGTACCACAGTGACACAGAAGAGCTCCCTAAGGATGTTTGGTTATTTTTTATTTTTCAATTTGAACCCAAAAAAGTTATTTCACTTCACCTGGAGCACAGTGACATGACCCGATGGCCTACAGAACTGAGGAGAAACAGAGGTATGAATAGGGATTGCGCATTTAATACTATTTTAATTCAGGTTTAGTCGTTTCATGTCTAATTGTCAGTGATGTGTCTTTTTAATAGAAAGACCCAGAGCCGGTCTCTTGTCAGTAAAAGTGTGGTAGAACAGGGCTGTAGACGGATTATTGTTTTGGATTATTGAGTACGGACGGGACGAGACACAATTGCCGCAAGACGAGATACGAGATACGAGATTGGGCCCACGAGAACGAGACAAGACGAGATTTTTAACATAACTCCTGATATATACATTTCACAGTTCAGTTTCCAATTTTGGTCTCACAATTTTTAATTTATTTGATTTCGTATTTTTTATTTTTTCCGTTCTAGTCCCTTTTTTGGAACTGTTAAAGAGATGTAACTCATCACAGGGTTCCCACGGTCATGGAAATCCTGGAAAAGTCATGGAAATGTTTTATTTTTATTTTTTCAGGCCTTGAAAAGTCACTGATTTTTGTAAATTCAATGAAAGTTTTAGAAAAGTCAGAATTTTAGAATCTCTTTCACACAACTACAGCGTTCTGTTAAATTATCATTAGGCTGTCGATTGATGATTATTTCTGAAAGTCTGCACCAGCCGCTCCAGCAGGACATTACACATTAAGGTCTTTATTTTAAAAGAGACTTAATGAATGCATTAACAGTATTTTGAATGTTAAAAAACTATAAACTATAATACCAAACCATAAGATGAGTGGGAAGGGTTCACATTTCATATTTAGCGCTAAAAGTTTGCTAAATTCTACACATGTAGGTGCTGTAAAGTCAAGGAAAATTCACTTTAGGTCATGAAAAAGTCATGGAAAAGTTTTGAAATTTTGTCAGTGAAATAGAGTGGGAACCCCATCGTCAGCACGTAAACCTTTTCTGTCCAGTCTCAAAATCTCCAGAGATCATTTTTCTCATGTGTGCACAATTTTGTGGCAGTTTTGTCTCGCGAGATTTTGTGGCACCAGATCTTGTACTATACTTATCGATGAGACAAATGATAATTCATACTGTACGACATTTCTTTTAATACATTTTGAACCATATGAAGGTTGAAATATGACAGATACTTTATTGATCCCCAAGGAAATTCCAAGTATGTAAGTATATAAATATGGTGACTAAATGCTTGTAGATCACATGTGTCAAACATGCGGCCCGGGGGCCAGATCCGGCCCTCCAAGACCTTTAATCTGGCCCTTGGCTGATTTTTCTATTAAAATACTTAAAATTTTCAGATTTTTCTGCTAATTTTCTGCACCGTTTAGCATAGCAGCGTCTCCGGCGTTTCTGTACGTTGCGACTCCCACCAGAGCAGCACAAATGAAGACTTTCCTCTTTCCAAACGCTCTTAAAGGACGATCGTTTTGACTGTCGACCGTGACCCTCATCAGCAAAATGTCAAAAAATGAGAAAAGCAGATGCTGAGTTCAGGATTTCCCAAGAAAAATAGTCTAATTCTTATTTGTTGACAGAGGTGAATGGGAAATCTGTGCTCAGTGTGTTTGGAACAAGTGGCGTTGCTCGAGGAATATAATCTTAAACACCACTACGAGACACGGAGAAAAATACGATAACTTGAAGAGAGAACTGAGTTTTCTGATCCGGCCCTTTTGGGATCAAAGTAGGCTGCATACGGCCCCCGGACCAAAATGAGTTTGACACCCCTGTTGTAGATGGAGACTGGAGGCACTTTTGTCAACCGTTTTTGAGTTAGTTTAGTCCTATTCATGATAACAGTGATCAAAATAAAATGAATAGTATTTCATTAGCAGACTAGTCATTATTCTGTTGCAGCCCTAATTCAGACTTTGGAGGAAGAAATTTGACCTTCTTTTAACTGGCTCTGCTTAAATGTTTGTAATCGTCCCTGTTGAACCACAGTATTTCTTTTTAATAAGGCAACTTGAGGAAGAAAAATGCGCTGAATTCTTTTCCTCATATGAACTGTCACATGAAGTATTGCTAGCTTTACCTGGTACTTGAAAATTGCTTTTCTCTTTAATGGTTCGCTCAGTGAGAAATCTGTGATGTTTTTTTCTGTCTCCGTTCTTTTTTCCTCCTATTTGTTTTGATATGGACTGGCCGTGCTTGTCCCTGATTGGCTAATCCATCTGTCACTCACACGTATTTGAACTCGAACTTTTACCTGCACATCTCACACGATGATCACTCTGTGTTCACGTGCAATAGCTTTACATGTGGAGGTATCTTATAGTTAAAGTGTAAAGGCTTGAACAATAATTAAACACTCAGTATCACCAGCCTTAAAAATTAAATATTGACGTGATGGACGAGTGACACTGTGATGTCTGTTACTGCACGAGTGAACACTTTGCAAGAACTTTAATCTACAGTTTTATTTGCAGGCTGAACAAATCAAATCAAACAATGAAATAATAATGTCACTCACAAATCTGAGATTCAGTGCAATATAATATCACTCCAACATGTGGAGACACTGGTGTGACTGTCTTTTAAAAACAGAAATGTTTATTGTTTGTATCGTCACTGTCCTTGTCTGTTTTAATAATGGGCCATGAATCCGGAAGAAAGATCCATTGAAAAAAATTGAAACAAATAGGAAAACTGTTCTTCATTGGTACTTTATCTCCTAATATTTCACTTATTGTCCATTCTGTCTTATAAACACTTGTAATTTCGCACCCATTGGCACTGTAGTGGCAGTTTAACTCCACAGTTTGCTACTGGCTTTAGCTTGACTCGTGTGTCTAGGGTGAACACGGAAAGATTCATTGTCCAAACTTACAGAATATTGGTTATAGGGTTTAATTAAAGATGCAGGTTCCACAAATGAAGATTGCACAATACATTCGGTTCACACGGTCAAAAAACTATGGCCTCAGCTTCTACAGCTTCTACTTCCACACAAAGAACCCTCCTGATACCTTGATAATACTACGTAGGTCAGAGGTCACCAACCCTGTGCCCGCGGGCCCCCGGTCGCCCATGAGCCCGTCTCAGTCGCCCGCCACTGTTCTGTTTCTAAAAAATAGAACAGGTCGACTCATCCACAGGCTGTGTACTTTAATCCAAAGCCCTCGTTAAAACAGTTCGAAACCGTTCTAGATCGACACAAAAAAAGTCACGCAAATCCCCAAAAATCTCTCTCAGCGGCGGAGCGCGTTCACCTGCGCAGCTCATCAGCGCGTTAAGGTGAAGTGTTTGGACCGGTCTCACCCGCTGCGCTGGGTCCTGACTCTCTGCTCCTCAGCTCCTTTTTTTTCTCGGTCCCCATCGGTTCGTTTCGATTAGTCCGTTTAAGGTCCAAGGTCCCGGCCAAGCGCCAGCGGCACAGCGGTGAGTTTGGGGCGGCGTGCGCGCGCTCACACGTGCGCAGATATATACGATTAGGCTCCACAACTGACGGGGCAATCAGATAAACAATAACAAAACACAGCGGCCACAAAGCACTTTAGAAATAATTCCATGTACAACTTCTGTTGCCTGTGCTACAGTACGAAACTGAGAAGTCCCAGTTGGAGGTGAGCCACAGTCAGGCACATTTACTCTGGGCATTTACAAAGAGAAAGTGTCCTGCACTTTGCCTCAGGGCAGAAAGTTCTAAATGACAATGCGTCTGCATCTGTAGTGTTTGATAAGGAGCAGAAAAATACTGCAGAGTGATTAACAAAGTGATGCAAGAGTTTGAGAACCGGTTTAGTGATTTTGATCAAATGAAGCCATGTGTGTCATTCATTTCAAATCCCTTTAGTGTCCGTGTACATTACCGACACAGCTGAGGAACTAAGTACAGTTAGAGTGACTTTTCAGAATGACCTACACCTCAAAGCCCATCTGGATAACCCAAACTTTTGGAACCTAGTGGACACAGAGAAGTACAAAACTGTCTGTACAGCAGCTGAAGGCTGGTGGCCTTTTTGGATCCACTTATCTCTGTGAATCAGCCTTTTCCAACTAACTGATTCACATTTGCAGGAGTCACTGAGAGCGGCAGTGTCCAACTATCCACCAGAATACAGAAAACTATAACAAAATGGAGTGCCACGATTCTCTTAACTGCAACATAGTTTAACAGAGTGTTTTTGTTAAACACATGTTATCAGATTATTGCTGTTACCAGGATGAAGTGTCTGTTTTGTCTGTTTAAAACAAAAATGAGAAGAATACTGCTATTAAATATACTACTACATTACAACATAATTACTACATTACATTACTACATTAATAAAGAATCTGTGACATGTTCATTAATTTGCAGAAAATAAATGTCGCTTTGACAAATGTGATCAAGTAACTAACAAATGGTGACTAATGCAGGTATAGAATGTAATGTAATAATACAGTGTAATAGTGTATCTTTAGTCTTGGAGTATCTGTATTCAGCTGGGGCCCTCGTAATATTTGATGATCTTAAGGAAGCCCTCAGATCTGAAAAGGTTGGTGACCCCTGACGTAGATCATATATGTGTATTATTACTGTTTCACTAGCAAGGACCACCCCAACAACACATGTGCGAAGCGAAAAGAGTTTATTAGATGGAGACGAGGCGGGTCGGCTGGGTTGAGACTCAGGGTGGGGGTTCAGTCTCAATCTTCACATGGCCCAGCAGGAACGGGACCCCCCCTCGTAGGCGTCTTATGTCTGGGAGTGAACAGATGGGGGTTGGGAGGGTGGGGTCGAGTTATTCGGGACAAACTGGGTTGCCGGGATAGGCTGCTACAAATAGGCTTCTGGGAAATTGAGCTGTGATTGGCTGGAGAGGAGGCGAGGGCGGTTGAGGCGTGGTCCTGCTCCTGAACCTACATTAATCATATTAACTACATACAAATGTATATACCTGCCTTATCCAGTGACTCAGACTTTGATTAAACACAGCAGGCAGCAGCTCGCAGGAGAACACAGGATTACCTGGGTGTTAGACTAAGCAGCATTACTGGTACAGCTCTGGTGCTTAACTGACTGACTGCATCTTACATAACCCGCACATCCCTAAAAACAATCAAAATTAGAGAGATAACTGATGCGTTTATGATAGACTGGGTTCACGGCACATCACAACTGTCTAATATGACTTTAGAGTAAAAAGCAGCTGGAGCACAGGTCAAAATGTATTGTTAAAACTGAATATACTGCTCAAAAAATTTAAGGGACACTTTGAAAATGCATCAGATCTTAATATATATATATATTTAAAAAAAAGTTAGATATCTATACAAATAATGTCTTACAAATAATGGGCAATGTCTTAAGAACAAAAGGCGTCACCTCTCTTAAATTTTCAGCCTACAGAGTGTTCCTTTAGTACATACTTGATATTTTGTTTATGGTTATTATCTCTTTAAATACTTTTCAACATTTTCAGCATAAATAAATAAATAAATACTATTGAGGCCAAAAAATGTTGGTATTTTTTAATCAAAAAGAGCAGTTCTCTCAGTTCAAAAGCATTTAAGATTAAAGCTGGAAAGGAAAAGTCCACTGGTTTGTCTTTATGGAGATGATGTTTTGCCAAGAATGTTCCTATCTCTCATGCACTTGTTCAATTACAGATGGTTTATTGGCAAAAGAAACTTTGATAATCTTATATCAGCATGGTTTCCTTTCACAGATCTGATCCGTAACTTGGCCTGGTGGCGTTACCTGCAAATGATGAGCGTTTATGCCTAGCACAGAGTCAAATCTGATGAATCTGACTCTTTTAACACCTGAAACACGTCTGTCATAGTCGTCAGTCATAGTTAAGCTCTTCAAAAGCCTCTATACACATTTCACACAACATTTTCAAACCATTTTTGTGTGCAGAAAAGTTAGAAAAACTAAACCCTGACGGCTTTCCTTAGAAACAATATGGCTCCGATCAACCGTGATTGAATTACAAATGTGTGACAAAAGTTGGCAATTGGCTGCGCTTATTTATTATATTATTGTAGTAAATGTAGTTCTATATGTTCTTACATTGACATTCTTGTATTAGTTTATCCGTTTATGTTTCAGACTTTTCCCAAATGTTGATGCTCCTGCGTGTTTACAATGTGAACTGAATTTATATTCTTATATTCTTGTAAATTTGTACATTTTGTGCTATATTACAGTTTATTATTTTCTACTTTATTTTATTCTGTTTTATTTGTTCCATGTTTAGTGTTTGTCTACATTTCGCTCCAAGTACCGCAGCAGTTTCCTAATGTTGTGAACCTGTTCACTCATATGGCAATAAAACCTTCCGGATTCTGATTCTGATCCTGTTTTTGAAAACGTATTTTGCAAATGTAATCTCATTTCTTGCCAGCATTTCAATGTTAATCCAAAATCATGCAGCTGTAGCTCCAAACCCTCCATCTCTACCTATGAGCAGTGGAATATTGTGAATGCAACTGTTAGATTTATGTATTTCTCCCTTTCTTTTTGCAGCTCTGAAGTGCGTGTGCCAGCTCTGTGCCAACCACACCTGTGAGACCTCTGCAGACGGAGCGTGCTGGAACTCCGTGATGCTGGTCGGGGGGAAGGAGCGGGTGGACCAGACCTGCCTGACGCCCGCTGAGATGAGGGGCCAGGTCTTCTGTTATGGCTCCTGGAACGTGTCCAAGAGGAACTGCTGCTTCACCGACTTCTGCAACAACCACACACTGCATCTCCACACAGGTACAGGCACAAACACGGGGGAGATGTGCGGTTTATAATTGTAGTCTTCATTTGTTTTGTGTGTTTGTGCAATTTAGTGCATGATGCCAAACGCGGCAACACCAAGAAAAATCTAATGGACAGTCCATCACTCTAAAGATCCTATTATACAAAACTGACTCTTGTGAGCACTAAGCCACATTATAAAGCTTTTATCGCCTCAAAAACATACCTGCCATTTTATTCATACATGTCTGAGTAATCCTTTATTATGAATCTTCTACATCTTTTTGAAAATTTTAGTATCGTGAAAATACTGATCTCCACAGAGACGAGCATTCACAGTAAGAATTCATGTTCACCTGCAATTGAATAAATAAAAAACAGATACCGTATTTTTCCGGACTATAAATTGCACTTTTTTTCAGGGTTTGGGTGGTTCCTGCGACTTATACTTAGGAGCAGGGCTCTATGCTAACTTTTTTTTTCAGGAGCACATGTGCCCCTAAGTTAAAAATTTTAGGAGCACAGAAAGAAAAATGGGGGCACAAGTAGGTTTTCATTTCGAAAGATTGTTACAGTGCAGAACTTGCGCACACCAACTTATTTGAATGAATTTAATACAAAAAACAAAAGAATTATGACTGTACTTTTCCTGCATGATCGCAGTGTTTTTATAAATATTTCTTCATTTTATCTGATTAATATTTAGATTTAAAATAAGCCAAACAAACTGTACTGCACTTGAACACTCTGTGGCCCTTTTTGGACCTTCACCCACAGTTTAAGAACCTTCTTTAAGAGAACTTCCACTGGCACTTTACACAAAACTGCTTCAAAGTGAAAAACATAGGTAAGATTTTTAAACCTGTATTTTCAAATTCCTAGGTGAAGTTACATTCTCTTACTGGTTTTACAGTGGTTTTTAGCCTCTGCACATTTACCAAACTAAACGCACATTGTGACAGTTATTTGGCATTTTCTTAGGCAAACTTCAGCCCACATGTGTGCTGTGGGTCTGCTCTGTGCGGACACTGACAGAAAATTAGTATTGGCGTATTTGACGTGAGGTGGAAGGATAGGTAGAGATACCTGCCCTGTGACGCACGTTGGTACACAAGGGTGGTCACGCACACCGGTACAAGTTTATTGCAGCGGCCGTAATGAAATATGATTACACTCAGTATTCAGACCTTGAGTCCGTGATAAGACCGAGTCCAAATGCGCTCGAGTCCGAGACAAGACCAAGACAAAGCTCTCGCTTTAGCGGAGAAGGAAGTCCAGCGGCGTGGGGGTGTTTACTGAGTGGTGGGATAGGTGTGGGTCCTGCTGCGGGGCGCTCCTCGTTGAATCTGGACGTGGGTGTGTTTTGAAGCGGAGTTTGTTTGTATGAGTGATATCGGCGCACACGTGGAGCTCGTACGCTGGGGTCAGCGCTCGCGCTGGGCAAGCGTGCGGCGCTTTAGGGGCGATCCAGGCTTGGGCACGATTCTGAAGTCCTAGTGTGAGTTTGCCCCTAATGTTTGATACATTTAGAATGTTAAACTTGTCACGTTACGTCTGTGCGCAGTTCTCCTTACTGTGGCTGCAGAAGCACTCGCACAGGTGCGACTGTTTTATTTTCCTCGTTCGCACGACGAAATATTTACTCGCAAATGCGAGTGAAATGGGCGCACTGTAGAGCCCTGCTTAGGAGCGACTTATATATTACATTTTTCACACTGACAGCCCATAGTCCAAATATATGAATCGTATATATGAATCAAAAATGAAAAAACAAATCATCCATTTTTTTATTTTGGTTTTAGACACAAATAATAAAGAAAAGAGTTGGTTTTTTGTTTTCTTATTTTTGGTTCTATATTGAAAAACGAATGAACAAATGATTCTCGGTTCTTGGTCTCTAATTTTATAAAATAAATTTCCCCCAAAAAGTGCGACTTATACATGTTTTTTTCTTCTTCATGATGTATTTTTTGGCTGGTGCAACTTATACTTATCGTCCGAAAAATATATTATATAGTATATTTAATGCCGTACTATGGAACATTAGCCTTAGGCCTCAATCATATGGGCTAATATGGCAAATATTCACATGTTTCATAATATCGTATTTTAAAATGTATAATGTAGTACAGACACATAAGTTGTTGTCAGTCACCAACTATCAAGCCCAAGTTAATTTTTCTCGTTATATTCACAACATTGTAGTGAGACGTATCATACGATGTGTTTGGAAAGGAGATGGACTCTCACAGTGATGGAGAAGAGGAAAAATCAGATCTATTCTGGGGACTCTGCACAGCACGCTGGACAATCAATCAATCAATATCACTTTATTTATCCCTGAAGACCATGGTTAGTGACAGACTGCTCCAATCTAAATACTCCATAGAGCTGCACTTTTATATTAGCTTTTCTGTGGACTGTTGGCTTTGGTACTGTTTTAATTTGGGTTTTGGATATTCATTGGAGTCATAGCAAACGCATAATTTCCTTTGCAGATCCATAAACTATTTTGATTCTGGAAAAAAATCTGCAAAATTCACAAAGTTTTTAGTTTAATCGTTAAAAACTCTATATAAGTCAATTCTCTATTGTTTTCCCAATGTAATATTTTTCCATAAACGTCCTGTATTATGAGAAATTTACTCTTTACAAACCTTAAGCCGTGTTAAATGTAGTAACGTCATCAAAAACATGCCTGGAGTTGTGTTTTGTTTCATTCACAAGCGCTTGCGTAAGCTTTTATTATTAGTCTGTGTACGTCACCGTGCTCTGCTTTACCTCGTGATTTCATGAAGTGGTAATTTTCAAATTAACATCGATCTTTTACCTTTAATTTTGTAGAGATTGCGAATTCCAGGGGCTAAAATTATCCAAACGATTCTAGTGAAGGTGTGAGGGGAAGTGGAGTGTTTTCAGTTTGAGAGAAGAACTCCGCCTAAATCTGCAGGATTTGTGTGTTAAACATGTGCGAATGAAACAAAACACAACTCCAGGTCTGTCTGTGATGAGGAAACAACATTACGAGTATTACAGACCCTTTAATAAAATGTCAAATTCCAGCTACAAATCTACAAATAGCCGATAATACGCGGTTGTTCCTGTGACGCAGTATTCAGCAGCACTTGGGTCAGTTACATGAATGTTGTTTATTCCTGTTTTGATATGTCTGTGTGTATGTTTTACTCATCCAGATCGTGGAACGCCCTTAGAGGAAACTGTTGTTGCGATTTTGGGCGCGACAAAAATAAATTGAGTTGAATTGAAATTGAAAAGTGTGTGGGAGATCCCGGGTGAGACAGACTCTGATCCCACTAGATCCTGTGACATAACCGAGCCGGCGGTCGGCGCTGGCCCCTCCCCCTCCCCCGCCGCACTGTTATAAATACTTTGATTGGGTTTGTACTGCCAGTCTGAGCGTACAGGGAAAGTAGGATTTACCCAGCCAGACAGTGGAGGTAAACATAGTCCCCGTCTACATGTATGGCCCATATGTTGCACCTTCAAGATGGTCTAAGCTCTGTTGTTGTCGTCGTAACGTGAGATTAACGTGTCATAAGGGCTGTTTTTAGTTTAAAGGCCCCATATTTTGCTATTTTCTGATCTACTGTATGTTATAATGTTGTTTTTTCCTCATCACAAACATACCTGGAGTTGTGTTTTGTTTCATTTCATTGGCACACGCTTAACACATAAATCCGACATGTTTGAGACGAGTTCTTCTCGCACTCTGTTCCACCTTGTGATGTCACGTGGTGATACAGGAAGTGCTCCACTGTGCTTTAAAACCATGGATGTATAATAAGAGCCAGATAAGACACATAAGACCCCCACAGCCCAGGAAAAGATCTCCCATAGAAGCACAGAGCATTTTTTTTGGAGAAATCAGCCTGCCCGTGTTCGGCTGACGGGGCATCCGCAGCTTTCATAAAAGTCGGATTTTGTAGGGATTCTTCTGTATTTTTTACAATATGAACTTTATTATTCTTTTTTTAATCGTCAAAGCGCCTAAAGATCAGCTTTGTAAGAGTTAGCCTCGCCCCGCTCTGAGCCCGCACTAGCTCCGCTCAGCAGGTCGCGCTCTGATTGGTCAGAACTGCGTTTCTGTCGTCACACGTCGGGCTGCGGAAGTAAACTTTTTTGGGGTCATGCACCAATGGGCATTGAAAACAACAGGGCGCCATCTTGGATTCAGCTTCCAGATTTTATTATAGTTCTATGTTTAAAACTCCAGACACCGTCACTAGAATCATTTGGATGATTTCAGACCTGTAATTGCCCATCTCTGCTGATCTAAAGCTAAAATGTGGCTGTCAGCGTGAAAATTGCTGCTTCTTGACATCACAAGCTAAAACAAAGCATTTTGACTTTTGGAGATGTAGACAGACTAATATAAAGGATTATTCAAACATGTGTGATGGCTTAAAACTCACAAGAGTCCATTTTATATAATAAAGACCTTTTCAAAATGTTCACTTAAGATGCTAAAAGAGCATTCTCAAACCATTAAGTAACTCTAGTCCAATTATTGTACTTTTCTGCAATTTAACAAGTAAAAAACATAAATGGAGCCTGTATGGAAAAGTTTGGATGCTTTTGGTGCAGAGTTTGTACATTTAAGCTGGAGGGGGTGGACAGCATGAACAGATTAACAGAGAGAGACTATTTCTGATTCCGATTCATGAGAACTCCGATCGTGTGGATGTCATTGTGGTCACGATCACATCAGTTTGGTAAGAAACACGGTGTTTTGCTACAGTGCAGGTGCATTCTGCAAAAAACAAACTGAAATTAAAATCAGTGTTTTCGACATGATGGATTAAAACCTTTTGGTGTGTTTATCAGCTCCTCATTTCCAGAATAAAGTCCTTAACAAACAGGTAGTTTCCTGGCACGTGTTATCCCGTGCAAATGTACACAAACAACTCCGACATCGTGGAGTAATTCAGGAGCAGCTCTCCTCTTGTTAATTAATAAATGAATAAAAAGAAAATCCATTGCTTGTCATGGTAAAATTCCACCCTGACGAAGTGGGGTCCATCTGTTCCGCAGTTTTGAACAGGAAATCAAGTGACCTTTTTCTATTATTAAATGAAGATGTGAGTCTGGACACCGGTGAATCTCCCTGTTTTCAGATGGGTGTGATTAGCAGGTAGATTAGCCAATCACAGGCTCGGAGCCAGGGCCCAGCGTGCACACATGCAGTGACACACACACACACTGACGCACACACGCACACACGCACACACACACGCACACACAGATGCAGGAGCAGCTCCCCTCTGCTCGGGCTTCTCCAGGAGCAGCTGCCAGTCGTCCACTCATCCTTTGTGTAATGAGTGCTTCACACCCACATTAACGGTGTGTTGTTTTGGTGCATTCTTTGCCAGCATCTGTGCGTATGTGTGTGCGTCAGTGTGTGTGTGTGCGCCAGTGTGTGTGTGTGTGCGCCAGTGTGTGTGTGTGCGCCAGTGTGTGTGTGTGTGCGCCAGTGTGTGTGTGTGCATCAGTGTGTGTGTGCCTGTGTGTGTGTGTCAGTGTGTGTGTGCGTCAGTGTGTGCCTGCGTGTGTGTGTGTGTGTCAGTGTGTGTGTGTGTGTGTGCGTCACCGGCCCCGAGCCTGTGATTGGCTAATCTACCTGCCAATCACGGCCATCTGAAAACAGGGAGATTCACCGGTTTCCAGACTCACATCTTCATTAAATATTGAAGTGTATTCTGGATCCCATGGCAACCAAAACAACTTAATAATAGAAAAAGGTCACTCGATTTCCTGTTCAAAACTGCGGAACAGATGGACCCATGACAAGCAATGGATTTTCTTTGAATTAATATATCACCTTAAAAGACACCAGAACCCTTCACAGAACATTATTCACTCCCTCCACACTCGGTGGTGGCTGCTTTTGTAGCCACAGCCGCCCGGGGCAGACTCAGGCGTTATTATTGTTGACAAAAGGAGAGGAGGGAGGTGAAGACCGACATTTTCTGAGCACTCAAATTCAGGGACAATCCAGGATCGCTCAAGTGTACCTGATTTATTTGAAAAACAACTTGAACACGGCTAAAACCCCACGAAAGTAACTACATAGTACATCATTTTAATTAGTATGTTGTCATGGAATCATTCAGTGTGGTGTTGTCGATCCCGATGGGAAAAAAATGTGTTGTATTTGTTGACTTAATTGTCCCCGTCGGGGCGTTCTCCTCTGAATCTGACCCATCCTCCGGGCGCCCGTCAGGAGCCGCGAGTGGCCCGCAGTCTGAGGGGGACTTATCCTGCGGAGCCTCTCGTTCAGGGGCGCCTCACTATGGAACAGCCGTCTGTGCGGTTTTGGGGCGACGGGAGAAATCAGAATGTTCACGATAAATCCAGAGAGACGTGAACGCGGAAACGTCACGGAAAATCAGGGTCCGGGATCGATCGGTGACGTTCTCTCGCCGTGAGACGGACCGTTGTGCGGAAGAAACAAACCGTGAACCTTCTGCACCTTTTGTCGTATTGTTTATGTCGTTTTCTCACATAATGGATGCAGACGTCTCGATGATCCGGCGCGCGATAGTCTTTTACCTTGATAATGAATGAACGATGATGCATATGTCTGAGATGTGCCTTACGTTTGCAATAACCTGATCCTATATTTCTGTCATTTTGATCGCTTGTCAGTAAATAGTCAGTAAATCTTCTTTCTTCACCTGCCCTGCTGTGAGTGTTTGTGAGCTGCTCCTCTGTCCACCCACACACGCAGAAGGTCAGGGACACACAGCCCGCTGGATTTTAAGGAGCTTTCAGCCGGTCTCATCAAAACAAACAGCTCACCGGTCCGGTTTGGCACAATAATAAAGCAATAATAATCTATATAATAATATATACAATAATAATCTATCTATCTAATCTATCTAATCTATCCTTTTTTTTAAGGAAGATTCTGCCTTTTTTATTTTGCTGCAGATTCAGTTTCCCTCTGGACAAAATTTAAAGGTGCACTGTGTAACATTAGAGGGCAGTGCCACCAGTTTTTCTCTCCACGGAAATATTACTGCTTTGTCTAGAATGTTCCGCAGTATAGATTAAACATATCCGTCATGAAGGTTTATTTATATTACAGGTCAGACCTGTGGAGAGTCGCCCCTATTCACAGGAGGAATTGTTGTATTTTTGAGCAATAGAAACACCTGTAGTCAATAAATGCTCGATGGATGCGTTTAATGTCATAACATGGAACATTCCAGGTGCAGCAATAACATCTCCATGGAAACAAGTACGTAGAAAAGTTGCGTGGTGCACATTTTACGTTGACAGTTGATTTTATTCAGCTAAATTTTGCTTTTAATTGTACCCAGCTGCCAAAATTGTACTTAAATAAGAGTAACGCTACTTCAAAAAGATTATTATTCATGTAGGAAAACAAAGTATTGGGCCAAGAAGTAAAGAAGTAAACAGTATTTGGGAAAACCACCTCTGATTTTGGTATTTTCTGGTTAATCTGGTGTTTTCAAAGGCAAAAAGGCAAAAAAAAGCAGTGTCTAAGAATGACCACCAGAGGACGCTGTGCACAAACTTACGCTAGACTACAATAGATCAACATTTAAGTGTGTATGACAGGTTTTCATGTTTTCCGGTTATGGCTTGGTGTTTATCTTTTTGATAAAAAAGAAAAAGGAAAAAAAAATACAGTGACTTAAAACAAGATGTTACAGCAATTTAAAAGCACGTGAAAACAAAAAAGACAAAAACCAAGATTTGTGTAAGATTTTAAATCGAATTAACTGTGTTTTAGTGAAACGTAGTGGTCTAACCTGTCATGCACTTCAGTATTCACATCACGCTGGGGATCGGGGGTTCTACATGCATCTCTATGGTGGAATGTTACCACGGAGAAACAATGCACACATTAGCAAACACTGACAAAAATGGGTCTGAAAACTGAAGAAAAAAACCAACACACACACAAAATGGATTTAAACAACACATTTTCAGGAGCCTGTGATTAATACGAGCGAGACTTGAGTCACAATTTTTAGGACTTGAGACTTGACTTGGTAAAATAAACTAAGACTTGCAGGCCCGTAGCCAGGGGGGGGTCGAGGGGGTCGGACGACACCCCCCCTCCCCCCCCTGAGACTGGGGTCACCTTTTTCCAAAAAATATTTTTTTTAAAATAGTGCTGAGTGCTGTAAATGCGATATACTGTAAACCATTTCTAAAATGCTAATAAAGATTTGTTTCATATTTAATAAATTCCAGTTCTTATAAGCAAATAACTTTATATAATTGGTTGTGTTTTTATAATAATTTAACAATATATGCATAATTACAATAGATAATGTAATAGATAACAAGTGAAGTAAATGAATATTAACAATATTAGTACAATCACGTCAAAAAGGTCACTTTTGGCTTAAAAAACGACCCACCCCCCTTGGAAGTCTGGCTACGGGCCTGACTTGGGACTTGACTTGGACTTGAAGCCTGTGACTTGAGACGTCGTGATGCTTCTCCTAAAAAAATACATGTTTTTAGAAAATACTTTTCTCTTTACAGTTGATGCTTGCGATGCTTAAACTGGAACATGTCCCTCCCACTTCTCTGTTTGTTACTTTGGATGTAACTGAAGCACGGCGATATTTTATCCTCAAATGTTGCAGTAATGTACAGAACAATACAGTAAAACAGAGTGAACTACACAGAACATGATCCTTCATTTTCAGTGCAGACTTCAAGACAAAATAACTGGAGTTTTAAATCTTAATTCTTTCTGTTCTGAACATAATGATTCGCACTAAGATCTCGTCTAACTAAGATCTAAAAAGTATTGCACTGTATTGTATTTCTAAAACTGTTATATAAATACTCAAAACTCAATACAATTTAGTTTAAAATTCATATAAATTGTAAAAACCAAAGCTAAATTTCATTTCGCATAGTTGCCTAAGTCATATTTGAAGGGTAATAAGGCAATAAGGGGGATGCAGCAGTGGGAGGAGAGTAAAGCTAGGCAGATATCACAGTTTGGCCAAAAAATGACTTACGCAATTATGCTGTGAGGCTAACGATTTGGTCCTTTGGTTTAAAGACTTGAATGGACTGGAAGCTCAAAGCAGAAGACTTGGACTGACTTGGATTTATGGGCCAGTGATTCGAGACTCGACTTGGACTTTCCTGTTTGTGATTTGGGACTTGACTCGGACTTGAGGTCAAAGACTTGAGACTTGCAAAACAACGACTTAGCCCCATCGCTGCTAACTGAGAAACTTGCTAGCTGTGACTCTAATTTTATGTGCAAAACTTGTTTGAAGCACAAATCAGATGTTGTAGTTATAGCTAAAACAGCTCTCTATGGTCAGATTATGTTAAAATAAAGCACAGATTAAATTCTAACAAAGCCGCAGACAGAGCAGAGCCTAAAAGTTACAGATGTGCTCATAAGTTTACAGACCCTGACAGACTTTATGATTTCTTGGCTATGTTTCAGAGAATATGAAACACAAAAACTTTTCTTTCACTCATGGTCAGTGTTTGGGTGAAGCCGTTTATTATCAAACTCCTGTGTTTCCTCTTTTTAACTCCTAATGAGAACAGAAACTACATAAATGACCCAATGACAGCTGGAGTCTTTTGTGATAGTTGTGGATGAGGCTCTTTATTTTCTCTGATGGTAAAGCTGCTCATTCTTCTGGGCAAAAGGCTCCAGTTCCTGTAAATTCTTGGGCTCTTGTCTGAACTGCAGCTTGAATCTGCCCAGAGGCTCAGTGATACTGAGGTCAGAAGAGACGAACACTCCAGAACCTTCACTTTATTCTGCTGGAGCCAGTGACAGCTCCACTTGCCTTTGTGTTTTGGATCATTATCATGTTGAATATCCAAGTACGTCCCATGTGCAGCTTCTGGACCAAGAAATCATCAATTCTGCCAGGGTGTGTGAACTTATGAGCACAACTGTAGCACCGCACCCGCAGGGAACGTTGAAAACTTCACCTGCGTAGTATCAGTTGTGTCCTAACGATGGCGTCCTTTCCCCAGAGCGTCCGTCGGAGGAGGGGGGCTGGAGCCGACTGCAGTGGGTGATCCTGGTCCTGGTGCTGTCCTCGGTGCTGAGCGTGGCGCTGCTGTTGGCGGTGTGTGCGGTACAGGGACACAGGTGCACCTACAGCCGCGCCCACAAACAGGACCCCGAGGAGCCGCTGGACGACCAGGTGCTCATGTCTCCGGACAAGTGTCTCCGAGAGCTCATCTACGACATGAGCACCTCTGGCTCTGGGTCAGGTCAGTTATTTCTCTAATATAACTGTATTTTTTTCATTCTTGTTGCATTAGAATTTTTTTTTGCTTTCATACACAACAAAAGTACCAACATTTGAGCTTAAACACGTCTTTGGAGCCAGGTTCCATATTTGGAAATCCGACCGCGAGTATCATAGCAACCACAAGAGCCAATCAGGATTGAGGAGGTTAAATGTGGCGCCTCCTCATGGCAGAGCGGTGATACTCTGCACCTGCAGGACACTGGATTTACCTGATTCTGGAGAATAATAAGGAAACTTTTAGCTTTTATCATCAAACTTTAAATAGTAAGTTTAAGTCATTGATTTATGTTCTATGTTCTGTTACGTGTGAACAACAATAGAGTCACAATTTAATGAAATTCACTTTACTTTATGCTATTGTAATTGTTTGAGATATTTTGCCATTTTATTTCAGAAATAGTCAATCGGGGCAGGAAAGTGAGAAGGGAACTTACTTAGCAGCAAAACGGCCTAGCTGTCAATCAAACCTGTTGCTAACACTAGGGGGAGGGACCTCAGGGAATGAAGGCGTCTGATTGGTCCGTTATTTATGTTCATATCTTGATTTAGGAACAAAACAACGAAATGAAAAATTCAGGATCCTGTGTCGCGGGTTCATACGAACATTTTAAGACCAAAATGACGAGGCTCAGAGCAGCAGTTACAGAGAGAGGAGCGAGAAGATCCCAGTGTGAGTCAATGGAGAAAAAGGGAGAGAAGGAGCCGGAAGAGCCTCCTGGAGCACTTCCTGTTTGGCACGCGGCGGCTAACGCTTTAGCTACGTCCACTCATATATACGGTCTATAGGTCTGACAGCTGTTTTTAACTAATTTTTGGGTACGGAATCCAAAACTGATCTCATTTTTTCTCTATCACGTCAAGATTTTGAACTATAGGATCTCTGTTTGCTTAAAACTATGAAAAATACTGTACTTGACGTGGTTGTTTTATAAAAATTTCAAATATTGCCATACAATGAAATATGAAAGAAACAGGCGTGACTGCGATGTTTATTTAACACGACTATGTTTTTACAAAGGATATGGCTCCTGTAATTGCACTGTGATAGTATTGACCTTTCGGGAGCTGCACACACCTCTCACTGTCTCAGTTGTGACGCACACGTAGTTGCCACGCAGGTGTAGAGGAGTCCACATGTAATCAGCTGCAAGTCTTACTACAACGAATCAGTGGAATTTTGCTTATCTGGAGGGTAAAGCTGTGGAGGAAAAACTTAACGTGCTAGAAAAAAACTGACTGCAATATTTTGAATCAGCCAATTTTAGTTTTAATCAGCAACTCAACAGAATTATTTTTTTTTTCAAATTGTTCCCCAGTTTAAACAATACATGTAAGTAAAGGCCTCCACACGCTACAGGAGAATTTGCCAGATTTTGGCTGCGGTTTCTTCTCCTGTGACCCGACTTTTTGTCTCCTCCGTGTGCGATTCTGAAGCCGCTGCTCCTCATGTGTGGAGTCAGTGTCAGATCAGAACCACCGAACATCAACAACGCGACGGAAACAGACGATAAAACAGAGTCAGGGGCAGAGGAGTGACGGAGACAGAGACGCAACATATAAACTATAGCGAATATAGCGAAAATTAAGACTCACCTCCCATAAAGTGATTTAAAGTGCAGCGTCTGATCCACATTATCCATAGAAATTGTCCTCTACAAATAATGACTCCAGTCCACAAAACTGCGCTATTAATCCAGTTTGAAGCGTTCTTTGAAAGTAAAAAGGCGAAAGTTGTTCCTCGCATGTGTTTGTTTACGTCCACAGAGCGTAAAGCTGCAGATCAGCGACAGTGACTCTACTTCCTGTGGACTTTATCTCCTCTTTTATGCTTTAAAAATCCTGTATCTGAAGTATTGCTCCACATTTCACAAACAATAATAACTCAGTTTTGACTTGTGTCTAAACTAGAAGTGCAGAGCTCTGATCTTTGAACACTTCAGAGTCTCAGAGCGAGTGGTTTTACTGTAGACAGGAAACAGCTGACGTGATCACAGATTTACAGCCTGTTTTACGCAGACAGATCCTGCTGAAGTCTTTGTGATCAGAGATTTTAAGTCTCATAAGTTTCTCCTCGTGTCTGTGGTGTTTGCGCATTTTGTTGCACGTTTAAAAATCATTTCAGACCGAAAAATCCTCTAGTGTGTAGCGGCATTAAGTTTAGATTATCATGTCTACATACCTTTTTGTTTTATTTATATAAATTCTGGGCTGAAAACTGACTTAAAGGTCTTATATTCAGAAAAAACATGGAAACCTGGAGATGTGTTTTACATGTTTGAGTCCCTTATTATTAGTCTGTCTACATCTCCAAAGCTCAAAAACCTTGTGATGTCATGAAGCTTTAGTTTTCAAGTTAACAGCTCCTTTTGTTCTGTAGAGACAAACATCATAAGGTGGTGTTACTATTTGAGAGAAAAACTCAGCCTAAATATGCTGTGTTTGTGTGTTAAACGTGTGTGAATGAACTCTGGATTGTTTTTTTAATTATTTTTTTGAGGAAACAACATTATAACATTGATCAGAAGCTTTCATCTATCAAAATAGTGTAACATGAACTCTTTAGGTTCAGGTTCAGAGTGACGTTTTGCATTTAAAACATATATTGTACAATCACAGCATTATAAAATAAAATAAAGCTGATCTTGACATTCGACTTGACCATCGCTCCCTCACCCCCAGGCCTCCCGCTGCTGGTCCAGAGAACGATCGCGCGCACCATCGTCCTGCAGGAGAGCATTGGGAAAGGGCGCTTTGGGGAGGTGTGGAGGGGGAAGTGGAGGGGAGAGGACGTGGCCGTGAAGATCTTCTCCTCCAGAGACGAGCACTCCTGGTTCAGAGAGGCCGAGATCTACCAGACCGTGATGCTTCGCCACGATAACATCCTGGGGTTCATCGCCGCTGACAACAAAGGTGATTCCTCTGGGGGCAAGTTACATGAGCATAAATAATGACTATAATAACCGGGCTTATAATGACAACTATTACTGAACACTAGGTTTGGTGTGTGCAGAGGGCCAAGACGTTACTTTTCATTGATTCTACTGTGATAGGCTCTTATCACAACAGGAAGTGCTGCGATGTTGAGTCGCGCAACTTCCTGTCAATGTTTTTCTACGGCAAAATACCTGTAGATGTTCACAGATAAATGCCGACCATTTAACCTGCACAGATCTCTCAGTCTGTGCTAATATCAACATCACCAAATCAATTTTTAATTTTAATTGTAGAATCAGTCTGAGTGAAAAAGTTATTTATGTTTTATTCATGACCATAATGTTAGTTTCGCTCAGTAGTTTCACTAATGCTCATCCTTTCGTCTTTCTTACCTTGATAGTTGTGGATAAATTCTTCATGGACAGAATCTGTTCTTTGTCGACTTTGTTGGATGAAGAGTTGGTGTCGGGGCAGATTTATGAAGCTGGTCAAAAATATGCAGCACTTTTCCGCAGGGATTTTGCTCTAGAAAAGCATTGACCGGAAGTTGCACGACTCAACCATAAACCGTATCGCCGCACTTCCTGCCGTTGTGATAATAGTCTATTGTTATAAGTTTTCACCAAGAATACAAGAATAATAATGTTTTAGAAAAGCATAGGATTAGATTTTATTGAATTTTGTAGCATCAGCTTTAGTTCAGTTAACAAGAATAATTATTTAGCTTCTATTAATTAGCTTCTATAGTGGTTCTGTCACTAGCTTGACAATGAACACTTGCCAAGCTGCCAAATGCGCCTATAGATCAAAATTTTGGTAAAATATTCTACTATTCTACTGTACTAGCCACTTTGGTTGATTGTTTAATACTACTACTTCTACTTTATAGCCCCTCATAAGTTAACTAGCTGCAATATTAAACATGATTGACTCTTTACAAATTCACGCAAAAGTTAAAAATGTAAAACTTCTTTCCACCAGTGATTCAATTCATTTCAAGTTTATTTATATAGCACATTTAAAACAACTTCAGTGCTTCACATAAAGGATAACAAAGACAGAAGAAACATACATATATAACACAATGTGAGAACTATAATAAAAACCAAGATAAACTGACTAACGAGTATTAAATGCCAGGGAAAAGAGATGAGTTTTCAGTTTACTCTTGAACTGCACTACAGACTGAGAGGATCTGACAGGAAGAGGAAGGCGGTTCCACAGTCTGGGCACTGCCACAGAAAAGCCTCTGTCACCTCTCGTTTTGAGCCTAGTTTTGGGCACAACCAACAGGAGCTGGTCGGCTGATCTCAGGGCTCTGGGGGGAGTGTAGGGCTCCCGTAATTCCCTCAATGATAGTGATAGAGGAAAATAACCTATATTGGACTACAGCATCCCTTCAAAACATGTATCTGAGCAAACTCTCCAATAAAATGAACTAAAATCCAGTTTGATATATATATTGTGCTATGTTGTGTTGCAGATAACGGCTCGTGGACTCAGCTGTGGCTGGTGTCAGAGTACCATGAGCACGGATCTCTGTTCGACTACCTGAGCCGGTTCACGGTGTCTGTGGAGGGCATGATCCTCCTGGCCCTGTCCATCGCCAGCGGCCTGGCACATCTGCACATGGAAATCATCGGCACACAGGGTCAGTTATGAGCTAATGGGGTGTTCAAACTTTTTTCATCAAGGGCCACAGATTAAAACACAGACCAGCGTGAGGGCCGATCGAGGGGCATAGACTGAGGGTCAGAACAGTGAGAAATTCAAATCTGTGCATTTATAAAAGGTTTAAATGACCCACCAGACCTATGTTCATGCTCAGACCCTCAAAAGGACACACTTAAATTTACTTGATCAAGGTAGATTTCAAAAACATGCACCGTATTTATAAGTCGCACCAGCCAAAAAGCGCACTATGAAGAAGAAAAAAACATGTATAAGTCACACGTTTTGGGGGAAATTTATTTTTATAAAATCAGAGACCAAGAACCAACATTTGATCTTGAAAGGCGAGTTATAGAAGTTATAGTAATAAAAACAACCCAATAGAGAAGAATCCGTGGATCATTCATTCATTTGTTTTTCAATATTGAACCAAAAATAAGAAAACGAAAAAAACAACTCTTTTCTTTATTATTTGCCTCTAAAACCAAAATGATATCGGATAACGATTTGTTTTTTTTTATTTTTGATTCATATATTTGGTCTATGGGCTGTCAGTGTGAAAAATGTAATATATAAGTCGCACCTGAGTATAAGTCGCACCCACACCCTGAAAAAAGTGACTTATAGTCCAAAAACTACGGTAGTAAAAAGTACTACTTGCGGCAGTATGGGCCAATTCACCTGGAAGCCTGAGGGCCAAAACAATTGGTCTGAGGGCCACATTTGGCCCCCGGGCCACAGTTTGGGCATGCCTGAATTCTTACGGATACTCTGGAGTGACGTCATGCTGGGGGTGTTCTAAATGTACCTCTATTGGCAAAACATTCAGCAGTTAACATGGTGACACAATGTACACATTAGCAAAAACTGCCAAAAATGTTTTAATATAGCCTGAAAACTCAAGAAAAAATACAAATTTGATTTACATAGCACATTTTCAGGCGCCTGTGACCAATAAAAGTTGACTTAAAAGGGTTCATGGTCCTGTTGTGTGAGATATAAACACTTAAATCTGTCAGAAGATGACTTAAAAGTAGTGAAATTATCTTGCTGCATGGACAGATAACTTTACTTGAGAAGTTCATCTTAAAATAAACTCCCTTTAGACTAGAATGAAGCAGTCTCAGAACCAGTAAGTAGATAATAAATCTGAAAACAAGATGAATAACCGCATATAAATTTTAAAATCTCGGCTCGATCAGAGAAATTTGCAGTGTTGCGAGCTTGTGACTAATTTTATGTATGAGAGACTCGTTTATCAGTTCTTTATGGTCAGATCTTAGATTAAGTCTAAGTAACAGTCTGAGTAACAGAGCAGTGCTTTCAGTTAGCATCACACCCCCTCTGGGAATGTTGAGTTCAGCTGCAAAATATCAGTGCTAGTGTGGAAAGTAACTACAGAAGTGTGAGATAACAACATCCATCCATCCATCCATCTTCTTCCGCTTATCCGGGGCCGGGTCGCGGGGGCAGCAGTCTAAGCAGGGGCTCCCAAGCTTCCTTCTCCCCAGCCACTTCCTCCAGCTCCTCCGGACGGACCCTGAGGCGTTCCCAGGCCAGCCGAGAGACATAGTCCCTCCAGCGTGTCCTGGGTCTTCCCCGGGGCCTCCTACCGGTGGGACATGCCCGGAACACCTCCCGAGGGAGGCGTCCAGGAGGCATCCGGACCAGATGCCCGAACCACCTCAGCTGGCTCCTCTCGACGTGGAGGAGCAGCGACTGTACTCCGAGCTCCTCCCGTGTGACCGAGCTCCTCACCCTATCTCTAAGGGAGCGCCCGGCCACTCTGCGGAGGAAACTCATTTCGGCCGCTTGTATCCGCGATCTCGTTCTTTCGGTCATTACCCAGAGCTCATGACCATAGGTGAGGGGAGGAACGTAGATTGACCGGTAAATAACAGAATCACAAGAGTCAATTTTGCGTAACATATGATCTTTAATGGAGCTACTCAATGTTCTGTAGCTAAATAAATTTCAAAGTATTCTTCCCTTCACTGTCTTAACGCTTACAGATCAGAAAGTAACCTCCTTCAAACTCCTGAAGTGTTATCCTCGTGTTGTTTTTAGGGAAACCCGCCATCGCCCACAGAGACCTCAAATCTAAAAATGTCCTGGTGAAGAAGAACGGCACCGCGGTCATCGCCGATCTGGGTTTGGCTGTGAAACACGACTCTATGAGAAACTCCATCGACATCCCAACCAACCACAGGGTCGGGACGAAAAGGTGGGCCTGACCGATTCAGAATATTTAACCTTAACTACATATAAACTAGACAATATTTGCGATGAGGAGGCCTTAGAACATATGGACAGGCTCAGTAAATGCAGCGATATTAACATAAACAACTGTATTTCGATTTTCCCTTTAAACTATAGGTGCTTTAGAATGCTAGATAAAGGGCAAGAGTCTATATTTACAGTTCTTGAAAGAAATATCTAATCTTATTATCTACAAATGTTGAACTTTCCCCTTATTTGCTTGGGTCCAGCTTCGCAAACTTGCTCTATTAACCTCAGAGTATACACACATTTCATCTGGCAGCGATCACTTGTTTGGTGTAGAATAACGACAACACTTCTGGAGTGACTGAAAAAAAAAACACTTTTGATTATTAACTATGACATCGTATACGATTCCGAGGAATATGTTTTCTATAACCGCGCAGAACTTTCTAACCGTAAAAGACAGAAACGTCCTTTTCCCCTCTGAAAGTGCAGACATAGAGGTTTCCGTACATTTCTGCGCCTTTATCCTACGTCACACTCACGCTGTGTGATGACGGGAGCAAAACGAGTGTCCAATAGGAACTTTGTTTTCCCCAAACTCATGCGCTCCGTCCATTTTGATCGAGCCAAACTTTGCCAAAGAGTGAAGTGAGTCAAGATGGTCGACTCCTCTCCAGCGTTTATGTTTAGAATAAAAAAAAGCCGCTCTAAGTGCAGTTTTTTCTCAAATAAATGGCAAATTGCACATCTTGGTGTGTGTAATTGCGCATCCCTTTGCTATTTTTATTTAAAGGTTTATTTCACTCAAAATGAACAAATCCAAATGTAATAAACTCCATGGAAATGCAGAAGTGCTGTGGCTCTGACCCTGGCCCTGACAGGAGCTGTTTCCAGGACTGGACCAGAAAAGTAATGGGGCGATTGCACTTTTTTTTGTGTTTTTAGGGCAATAAGGAGATTTTTAATTTACTTACAGACTTGATATTTTGCATTTTGTAGCTAAGGCCCAAAATTAAGCATTTTTTATGTTTATACATGTTATACATGTTTGCTGTGTGTTTTCTATAAAAGAGTGTGAATTTTATTTTCAGTTTTTTTCCATCTCTATTTCTGGTCCTGTAGCTTTTATCACAGCCTCATGACACAACTACAGCAGCAGATTGTGAAATAACAGGTTGGACTGAACAAAAGGAGGTAGAACACTTCATTAGGGGGTAAAAGGGGCAGTTTTAAAAGCAAAATTGAGAAAAAAATCCAGGAAAGAAGAAATGTACTAAAATTGCCCTTAGTTCTTGGGGGTGTTAAGAACAAACCTTATTTGTTTTCTTCATTCTAATGCTATTCAGAAAAGGTTCATTTTTGTCCTGTGAATGTGACCTTTTTAGTACTGATATCTCCTCAAATGAGTATCTAGTTTCTATTCTCATTTTAGTATTGATTAATATCTGATTTCCGATACTTTTGACAGCTCTACTTGGTGTTGTAGAATCTTATAATGATACCAAATTGGATCTAGAGAAGGATTATTAGTAGAGAACACAAAAACAGACAAAACTGACATTTAAATCCCCATTATGTAAAATATTGTTGATAATTTCCTGTGGCTGTTTTGAATTTACTAAACGTTTCAAATTAACTCAGATTTATCGCAGGGCACGAGATAATTACAGTAATTGTGGAAGAGGCGCTGTTCTTTTCTTTTCATTAGGGCTTTAATTGCTTTGTCCTTTGCAGATACATGGCCCCCGAAGTCCTGGATGAGACGATCAATACCACAAACTTCGAGTCATTTAAACGCGCAGACATTTACTCCCTCGGGCTGGTGTTTTGGGAACTCGCCCGGAGATGTTCTGCCAGAGGTATGAAGTTAAATAGTCTTATATTACACAAAATTGACTCTTGAGAGCTTTAAGACGTGTTATAATGTCGGTACCGCCTCAAAAACATACCTGGAGTTGTGTTTTGTGAGATTGAGTAGCCCTTGAAATGACCCAAATGACTCTAATGAAAGCGTATGGAGTTTAAAAGCACATTAGAGCACACTGAGGCTGTGTTCTTCTTTCCGTTTGAGAGTAGAACACAACCTAAATATGCAGGGTTTGTGAGGTAAACATGTAGGAATGAAACAGAACACGACTCCAGGTGTGTTTTTGACGAGGAAATAAATAAATAAATCAGAAAATAATGCAATATGGGTCCTTTAAATCCGTTGTATGTGACTTTTTAGCCTAAAGTAGACTAACGAAAAGCATGATTTTACCATTTTGGTTGTCTTTATGGCACAGAAAAGCACTAAGCAGGCTTGCGTCTCCATAAACCTGACTCTTATTTGACTGAGAGCAGGACAAATGTTGTATCTTTAGCTGTAATATTCACAGTATGGCCTAGTAAGGTTTTAACTTTCTATTTCAAAGTACCTTTAATAATACTATATAATAATACTAATAATAGCACGGATGTGAATAGAATGTACAGTAATGATGTGTTTTTGGTTGCAGGGTTTCATGAGGATTTCCAGTTGCCTTACTACGACATGGTGCCTTCAGATCCCTCCGTCGAGGACATGAGGAAAGTGGTGTGTGAGCAGAAATACAGACCCAACGTCCCCAACCAGTGGCAGAGCTGTGAGGTAACTGCACGACCACGAATACAAACTAATCTAAAGTTGAACTCCGGCACGTTTGGAGCTAAAGTCCGTCGCTAGAGCTGGTGGAATACTGTCAGAAGCCAAAAAACGGCACAGATCAGTGTTTCCTCGGCGGAGATCTCACTGTGGCAGTGAGTCTGTCAAGGCAACAAACTAGTGCAGTGATGGGGGCAAGTTCTGAACTCCAATTTGAACAATGAAGAAATTTAACACCACTTTCTAACACTTTCTAACAACATAGCCACGAGTCTAACAAACAAAACGCTCTGCCTGGTTCACTCATTAGTGTCTGGAAACGTTAGAAAACAACTTTATAAGCAGCCTTAGCCTTACCTCTGTTGATTTCCCACTGCTCAGGCCAAAGCCCAAAAGACTCGATCGTCGACTCCAGCGGCGGCGAGAGGGTCGAGCCGCCAGAAGCAACAAGTGAGGATCGACTACTGACTGTGAAGAAGAGAAGCTGAAAGTCACTGAAAGAAAATGGTTCGGGAATGTATTTTTCAAGTTTTTCAAAAAATATAATTCACTCGTAAATAAACGGGATTAGAAACGACCGAGTCTTTTGGGCTTTCGCATGCCCAGTGTAAAATCAGCAAAGGTAAGGCTAAGGCTGCTTATAAAGTTGTTTTCTAACGTTTCCAGACACTAATGAGTGAACCAGGCGGAGCGTTGTGTTTGTTAGACTCGTGGCTGTGTTGATAGAAAGTGTAAGAAAGTGGTGTTAAGCTTCTTCAGTGTTCACGTTGGCGTTTTATGTGGAAGCTAAGACCCTGCTCCAATCACTACACTACTTTGTCGCCTGGACAGACTCACCGCCACAGCGAGATCTCCGCCGAGGCAACACTGTCCCGTTTTTTGGGCACAGATCGGCAATGGAGTTCCCCTTTAACCTTAATACTCCCAGTGGATTATCGTGTGTACAATATGGCTGCAGGTCGTCCCTGATAAATACTTTGATGTTTTGGCAAAATAATTTAATCCTGTGATCGGAAATGTTGTAGAAACGTCTCGAGGACTCACTAAATAAACGAATTACCGTTTTAATAATGCCTGAGCAGAGCCGTGTTAGTTATACCTGTGGAGGAAGTGCTAATGTGAACGGACAAATCCAATTATACACTGCAGAAAACAAAATCTAGTCAAGTTAAGATGACTTGAATTGAGAAAGTTTTACCACGATTTGAGTAAATTTCACTTGACAAGTAAAATTATCTGCCAGTGGATTAAGACTTTTTGTACTAATACATCCTGCTACACTTAAAATAAGAAAAACAACAACTTTTAAAAATAATAAAATAAACAAAATCGAAAGAAAAAAACCACTGGCAGACACTTGTACTTGTCAAGTCTTCTACTCAAATAAAGTAAAATGGTCTTACTCTCTTTTTTTTACTTTTACTTTTAACATTTTAACTTACCTGGATATTGTTTTTTTCCCCCAGTATTTGTGTTTTAAATGTTTTCTTGGATTCCCTCAAATCTGAAACAAATCTTGGTTGATATTAGAACTCACAATTACAACAGAATATTTAAAAAAATCAACCGGTGAGTCCATTTTTTTTATTCATAATATATGTTGTCACACTTTGCCCATAGTCTGTGCTGTTAGAAGGAGAATTCATAGCTTTAGTCACAACTATTTAAGTGTCTAATTACTAAAGATGAGTCCTGTCAACCGATTAATCGACTAAAACATTTGAACGTGCTCATGTCTTTCTAAACACAATGATCCCGTCCCACCTGTCGTACCGCAGCACCGTCAAACCGCCTTAAAGCCTATTGAGAGGCTTTATAATCGGGCCTTAAACATTTTAGATAAAAAAGCCCATTCAGTTCCATCACTGGGACATTTTAAGCAAACGTAAAATCTTAAACTTTATGAATTTCGTTCGTTTTAACCATTTAAAGTTGTTTTTCAAATGTTTGACTGGACTGGACTCGCACCTCAGTCCCCACATGTGGAGACTGTAAAGGTCCATTTTGTAAAACATCTTTTGCACAGAATATTTTCTCTGTGTGAGGTGCCAAATCGTGGAACTCTCTCTCTCTCCGCTAAGATAAAGACAATAACTAAACTGTTCGCCTTTAAAAAATACAAACTAAATCCTGCCTCCTAGAGCGACGGCAGAGGAACCAGGTCATTTGAATCGAAATGTGTGTGTGAGATGTGCACCGGTGTGAGCTTGAGTATGTGTGTATTTATACCTCACAAACTTTTATGGTCTCCGGACATTTTATTGTATTTGCTGTTCAACTTTTCATTTGACTTGACTGTTAAAAGCTCTTCTAGGGACGGGTGCTGCGGATTCTCCACGGCTCTAAACACTGTGATACAAGCGTCAGATTATTTTGGACACAATGATCTATGTTTATTGTGTCTGTCGCTATCAAATAAACAATAAATAAATGAATAAAAAAACTAAAAAGCTTCTGCTAGTTCTCTCCATACCCGTTCTGACTGCATATAAACCCTTATAATGTAAATAAATTGGTGAGTTAAATAATACAAATGTGAGTTCTCTAAGACTCGACTAAAGCTCTACAAACTACAGAGTACAATGTGTCTGTAGTTCTCTCTTTCTGTCAAAACAACGTATAAGAAGAGACTCACCGAGCATTTAGAACAGGGGTGTCAAACTCATTTTGGTCCGGGGGCCGTATGCAGCCTACTTTGATCCCAAAAGGGCCGGATCAGAAAACTCAGTTCTCTCTTCAAGTTATTGTATTTTTCTCCGTGTCTCGTAGTGGTGTTTAAGATTATATTCCTCGAGCAACGCCACTTGTTCCAAACACACTGAGCACAGATTTCCCATTCACCTCTGTCAACAAATAAGAATTAGACTATTTTTCTTGGGAAATCCTGAACTCAGCATCTGCTTTTCTCATTTTTTGACATTTTGCTGATGAGGGTCACGGTCGACAGTCAAAACGATCGTCCTTTAAGAGCGTTTGGAAAGAGGAAAGTCTTCATTTGTGCTGCTCTGGTGGGAGTCGCCACGTACAGAAACACCGGAGACGCTGCTATGCTAAACGGTGCAGAAAATGAACAGAAAAATCTGAAAATTTTAAGTATTTTAATAGAAAAATCAGCCGAGGGCCAGATTAAAGGTCTTGGAGGGCCAGATCTGGCCCCCGGGCCGCATGTTTGACACATGTGATTTAGAATAACATGTCCTGCTACTGTATTTATTAATCCACAAATGTGCGTGCATTCTCTCTCTCGTGGACGCTTAAAGTTTGCCTTAAAAGCGCCTCTGTCTCCGCAGGCCTTACGGGTGATGGGCAAACTGATGCGAGAGTGCTGGTACTCCAACCCGGCCGCCCGCCTCACCGCTCTGAGGGTGAAGAAGACCGTGTCCCAGCTGTCCGTCAACAGCGACGTCAAGCTGTAGTGCGACGGCGGTGGGCTTTATAACGCTGCCCTCTGGTGGACGAGGGGAGCGCCGACAGAGGACCCCTAATGTGAGAGGAAGAGCCATAAGAGTGTCAAGTTTATTTTGTATATACAGGACTACCTCATGTATTTAAGTGCCCAGAGCTTGAAGTTGCACCGTGTCACCTTTCTGTGCCATATGCAGCAAAAAACTGTAGGAAAAAATAAATAAAAATGTTGAAATGAAAAAAAAAAAGGAAATAAATAAGAAATTGCTGACCATGATATACAATTTATATATATATATTCTATCCACAATCTATTCTAGCCACATATTGTCAACTTTTTACTTCACACACAGATATTAGTGTCTGTTGAAAGTCTTTGTAACTTTTCGAATGGGGGACGTACCATCTGCTTGTCTCCATGGTGATTGTTATTGCCTTGTCTGGCTTGTTCCACAGTATGGCTTTAAACTGACCCCTCTAACATTCATTTCACTAGCAAGGACCACACCAGCAACACATGTGCGAAGCGAAAAGCGTTTATTATGTTGAGACGAGGCGGGGCGGCAGGGTTGAGACTCAGGGTGGTGGTGGGGGGGTCGTTCAGTCTCAATCTTCACGTGGCCCAGCAGGACGGGACCCCCCTCGTAGGCGTCTTACGTCTCGAAGATGAACAGATATGGGGTTTGGAGGGTGGGGTTGAGTTATTCGGGACGAACTGGGGTGCCGGGATAGGCTGCTACAAATAGGCTTCTGGGAAATCGAGGCGTGGTTGAAGTGAGCTGTGATGCGCTGGAGAGGAGGCGAGGGCAGTTGAGGCGTGGTCCTGCTCCTGAACCTAAGTTAATCATATTATCTACATTTAATCGTGTTAAAAAAGTGTTATACCTTGAAAAATATACATTCTTACTGTGAGCAGGTTTGCCTCTCACAGTCTTACCAGCAAAGGTATAACATCTCCGTGGAGACATGCAGGTGGTAAATTCTCCACTAGTAAAGTGACATAGTGCACCTTAAAAAAAAATGTATGCAGCAAAAATGAAGTATGGAAATGGTTCCCCTTGGCCCTATGCACATGCGAGTATCCAACAGTCTAAGCATATTCAGAGTTCAGCATGTTGTGCGTTGGAAATAATAATCTGCATTTGCATAGAAACATTTAAACACACAAAAATGAAATATATCTAGATTAGCATGTATGTGTTGCTCTTTAACGTGGCGGTAGCTGCCTTAAACTTGTCTGTTAATACAAACCACAACATTTAGTCTTTGCTTACATTAAATTTCTATCATTTGGGTTTTCAAAAAAGGATTACGTTCACGGGAAACTTGCTTGAGTGAACATTTGGGAGCCACATAATGTAAATTTGAAGAGATGCAAGTTTGAAAACCCCATCTTCCTGTATTCATAATGACTTTTTCAGTTGTGTAGTGTAGTTATGAGTCAAGACCACAGACTGTGTAAAGAAGTGGACTAAGGGAGTGTGACGTCACCCATAGCGTTCGTCTCCAGTCAAATGAAGCTCATCGAGGCTCAGCGAATTTGCAGTTGAGTTCCATATTAGGAATAGGAAATAATTAACGGACAAAATAGTGAAATAAAACCCCCAGGATCATGTAGAGCGGGTTATATTTTAACATTTTAAGACCAAAACGAGGCAGTTTCTCAGTACACGGTGAACTGAAGAGTCGATGGAGCCTGAAGTGCGCCCAAGCTCACTTCCTATTTAGAAATGAGCTCTCTATTTCCATGTATATATACAGTCTATGGAGCCACATTATGTACATTTATAAATGAAGGGATACAAGTTTGAAAAACCCATATTCCTGTATTCATTATCACTTTTTCAGTTTGCTTTCTCTGGTGTAGTTATGAGTGAAGTTACAGCAGTGTTGTCTAATGTACAAACCTCTGTTGCTCTTTGTGCTGTGGCTGCACTGTACAGAAATAACCTTATTAGCTTTACTGAAACAGACGGTCTTATTGTACGTTTAATTCATAATATTAATTCATGACATATTTATATTGTGTCTCCATTTCTGTTTCTGTGAGAGTCAGAGAGGTGGCACTGAAAAAAAAAAGTAGACGAAGAAGCTGCAAGCAATCCAAAGACGGGCCCTTTCTATGTGCAATTTCTCACTGGTGTCTATTTTTATACAGAATATTAGCTGTATTTGTAAAATTATTGTTTTGCTGCTTTGGAAAGGTGATTTATGGACCTGTGAAATGTCTAGATTCTTCTATTTTATGACTTATTTGAACTCTACCACTCAGATGTGAATGTCTCGTCATTACAACATGCACTATTTATTCTGTACAGAGATACAGTACGTATATATATGAGAGTCAATAAACGCTTTTAAACTGTACGGACGTTGGTCTTCTTGTATCTTTTTCACTGTTTGCTTGTGAAGGTCCAATATTACACACAATCGACTCTTGTGAGCTCTAAGTTATAATGTTGTTTCCTCATCAAAGAAATACCTGGAGTTGCGTTTTATTTCATTCACACACGTTCGAGTAACCCAGGGGTCTCCGTTTTATCTCCAGTGAGCTACAGTTGTGCTCATAAGTTCACATCCTCTGGCAGAATTGATGATTTCTTGGTCCAGAAGCTGCACATGGGACGTACTTGGATATTCCAACATGATAATGATCCAAAACACAAAGGCAAGTGGAGCTGTCACTGGCTCCAGCAGAATAAAGTGAAGGTTCTGGAGTGTTCGTCTCTTCTGACCTCAGTATCACTGAGCCTCTGGGCAGATTCAAGCTGCAGTTCAGACAAGAGCCCAAAAATTTACAGGAACTGGAGCCTTTTGCCCAGAAGAATGAGCAGATTTACCATCAGAGAAAATAAAGAGCCTCATCCACAACTATCACAAAAGACTCCAAAAGACTTGGGTCATTGTGTAGTTTCTGTGTCATTATGATTTAAAAAGAGGAAACACAGTTGTTTGATAATAAACGGCTTCACCCAAGCACCAACCATGAGTGAAAGAAAAGTTTTTGTGTTTTCTTTCATATTCTCTGAAATATGGCCAAGAAATCAATCAAATTCTGTCAGGGTCTGTAAACTTATGAGCACAACTGTACTTCTACAAAACGAAAACACCACAGAGTTTCCTATTTTAGCAATCGCAAAGAAACTGAGTATATACTGTGTAAGAGCGTCTGCAAGCCTTAAATGCAGAACAGTTAGATGGCTATAAAACATAAACCATTATCCATTTATTAGTGCACAAAGTTAGGCATTTACAATGGTAATTAATCAAATTTGACTTATTCAGTATATATATAGAATTCAGAAATTCCTTGGCGACCCCTGGAGTAACAGTTTATTATTATTCTACATCTCCAAAGCTCAAAATGCTCCGTTCCACCTTGTGATGTCACGAAGCTGTAGTTTTCAAGTTAACCGCTCCCTTTTTACCTTTTGTTCAGCAGAAATGGGCACTTCCAGGGCTGAAACTGTCATCTGAGAAAGTGTATGGAGTTTAAAAACACAGTGGAGCTCTTCTTCAGTTCAGTTTGACAGAACAACTCTGCCTAAATATGCAGAGTTTGTGTGTTAAACATGTGTGAATGAAACGAAACACAACTCCAGGTCTGTTTTTGAAGAGGAAATAACATTATAGCAGATCAGAAAACAGCGTAATATCTTTAAAAAGGCAGAAGATTTAGTTTTTTGCAGAGACCATTCGATTATCAGAATAAGTACAGCCTTTGCTATCTGATATTTTATTTCAGTTATGATCTATTGTGGAGCCCTGACTCTATGATGACAATATAAAATGGTTTACATAGTTAATTTTGCACCTAGTTCAAATACTGCATATGTACAGCGGTTGAAAAGTTGCATCAGATTTCCCAGCTGCACGATCGCAAGTAAATACTGAAACCAGACACTTATCTAAGCAGTTGAGTTTTACGTGAAGTGACGCGTGCTTCATTTCCTGCGCGCGTTCATTCACAGTTTTCAGAGCGATAGAACCGTTAGATTGGAGGTGAACCAGGACAGCAAATATACACAAATGAGTCAGCTCTGATTTCAATGGCGCGAGACAGAGCGAGAGTGAAAACTTTCCATTTAATCCAAGGCTCTGCAGTGACAGTGGTGGCTCAGTTTCAAGATGAGCTTGGGACCCGAATCTAGTGCATAATGCAAAGTAATGATAAAAAAATGTGGTTTTGAGCAGTTATTTCAAGGTTTGCGTCAATACATTTCTGACTGGACTGTATTTTATATATTTCAAGCACTTATATCTGTTATAGCTGTACATGAAATCTGTATTTGTAATTTGTAATTTATGCTCAACAATACACCACTAGAAAGAGTTTTTGAAAACAAGTTTTTAGGAGTAACTATAGACCAGAATTTAAACTGGAAATCGCACATAAATAAAATTAGAAATAAAATATCCACAGTAATCACAATTATATATAAATATAGATATAGCTTAAATAAAAACAACCTTTTCATTTCATTATATATAACTCACTAGTAATGCCTTACATAACCTATTGTATCGAGATGTGGGGTAAAACATATAAGACGAATACAAAACCAATCTTTACCTTGCAAAAAAAGGCAATAAGAGCAATCACATTATCAGCTTATAATGAACCAATTTTAGGCTAATTTCTATCCATAGTCCCACGGGTCAGGGTCACGAGGTCAAAAATACATCAGGAACATTTAGTAAAACAGTAAAATTTACCTTTAACAATAATCAGACCCTATAAACTATTTCCCAGACTCACCAACTGCACAATCACACAGAAAACCACACAGTTCATAGTCACTTTTACACAAAACTCCATTAACGTTCACTCAGCTCAGTGTCCACACTCCACAGGCAACTAAAAAATTCCAGTCAGTCTTAAAAGGTCCATAAGAGACAAACAATATGAACAAATACAAAACAAATAGGTTTGGTTTGACCAGGGTCAGTTTTTGAACAAAATCACATTTGTCTCACCTCAGATTAACTGAGTTTTGTGTTTCACTCATTGAATCTACAGAGGTTTTTCATTCCCCTGTCATATTTTCTTTCCTTGTAAAGAGCCATATTTATTTTGATACTGACAAACCGTGGGGCTCCCTGATTGGCTAATCCACTTGTCAATCACAATCATCTCATCCAGACTCACATCTTAGAAAAGTATTGGAAATGTGCATATGGGTCAATTACATATAAGGATTTTCAACAGGTAAATTTTAAAATATAAAAAATATTAGTTTCTATTGAACTTTTTCAAATATTTACAGTGTCAGGTGCATAAATCTGTGTTTAACATTTATATTAAGCATTTTTAGTGTTTTTTTATGCACATGAATTGGCTACAACCTTAAAAAATGTCATGTGGTGCGACCGAGAATAACCTTAAAATTGTTTTATTTTCTAAAACATTGTTGGGAAATTAATCTAAGTCTAAAGTAATATGAATTGTACAGAAACAAACTGTTGGCATTTCTTTAGATTTTTAATGCATATTTTCTTTTGCTGTCCAATATGACAGTCGCCTGCTTGTTTAATGAACAAACTACTGCCCTGTAAAATGCATCAAATGAAGAAAAATGCCTAAAGAACCATTCACCCAAGTCGACTTTGTTATTAAAACTCCAGCCAAAGAATTCCTGCTGTTATTAGTCACACCGCATGATGCATGGTCGCACCACATGACACTTTAACACTTTAAGTACAAAAACATGCAGAATAACTCATGATTTCTGAAAAAAAAAAAAGATTTGGTTCCATGGGGGTCAGAGGTAATACAGAAATGTGGTGAATTATTATGAAATTTGAACCTTTTTAACTGAGGAAATTGCAATTGGACAGAAAATTTAGGCGTCATATCATTGACCCATATTGTTGACCCACTCCCAGTAAGAATCGAAGTTTTTCCATGTATTTCTGAGCACTAAAACACCTGTAACTGAATAAATGCAAATAGACAAGTTTAATGCCATTGTTATGTTTACTGTATGACTGATTTAGTTTTATGTTTTTGCTTAATACATTTCGGCATGTAGTGGCCGCTTTAATTTACTCTTTTAGTAATAATAGTAGAAGAAGAACGTTAGACAGGAAGTTGTGGTTCAGGCCTTAGTGCAGCAAAATGGCCGCTCTTCTGTTCTGGTGTTTCTCTTTTGGTGTTTGTTTAAGCATCGTCTGTAAATATTTCTTGGTGAAACATCATTATAGACCTGCACTATCACCTTTTATGATTGAAATGTACGAGTTAGCACGTTTTTGGTGCGCTATTGTTATGTAAATCAGCCCGTTATTCTTATGCTAATCTGCGTTGCTAACCATTATGCTAGCTTCAACTTTAATTGTTGGTGCTATTTATAATTTCTAAACATTATCTGGCACTGATATAAATAGCAATTTTTGTATTTGTTTGTTGTTGCAGTTTCACAAAAAAGGGTTAGAACCAGTAAATTTCACCAAAGTCATCTGCTGTCTGTGAAGTTCTTCTGGGCCCATGTTTAGCCGTTAGCTGTTAGCGGCTAGCTACTGCAGCATCTAGCGAGGCCATTTACAACCATACTGTACAGCAATTCGGGCAACGCAATTGCATTTCCATGGTGACAAAAGTTACCCAGTGCCCCTTTAATAATTTGTTTTGAAGCCAGTTTAGTACATTCACACGTTTGAGTTATCCTTTTTTATTAGTCTGTCTACATCTCCAAAGCTCAAAATGCTCTGCTCCTCCTCGTGATGTCATGAAGGGGTAGTTTTCAAGTCAGCATTTACCTTTAGTCTAGCTATACTGTGCTGCAGACATTTTGTTTTGCAGTGGGTTTAATTTAGGTCACCATCACAGTTTACTGCTGGCGTGTGGTGAGCAGGTCTTAAACTGAAATACAATACTCTGCAAATATCTGACCTGTGGGTTAGGACAATTTTCAGTTTAGTTGGAAATCAATGTGGTATATAAAATTAAGACACATGCACAATAATATTCCTTTGACGAAAGAGCAAAACTTTGGCTTAAATCAAAAATGTAAGTGTAATGTGTGACCCACATAGTCCTGAGGCTGGTTGGGTAACACCGGGAGGTCAGAGGGGCAGAGGAGTGTTGCACACAATCTGTATTCAAGACAAAATGGTTCAAGAAAGCAGATTAAGCAGCCAGATTAGTTTTGTAAAAGGGCCTGATCCTGTTTTAATGTATTCTTGTCAATATAAATGCTCTTTACATCATGCATTATGATAAAATATAATGTAGGTATGAATTTGTAGGTTTGAGTGATTTTTATCTTTATTTTTTTCCAGTTTTCTCTGCATACAAATGAAAAAGGGTGTGTGTACATGTGTTGTCTGAATGACATCTGTATCTGTTTACACATGAATAAAAATATATATATGAAACAGTAAAGTATAATCTATTTATTTTACATGCACTGATCCAGCTTTTTCATTTCCAATACCAGTATTGATACTTTGACTTTAAGCATCGCCGGTATTGAATATTAACAAGGACAGAAAATGACACTTATTTCCTTAAAACACAGTAAACTTATGACACATGAGACCCAGTAATGTTCTGTAACTGTTAATCATCCTTCAAATAACTTGTGAACAGTTTTGCATGAATAAAAGTGCAAACATTATGAGACGTTCTATGCCAAAATCAGCCTATAAATAGTTTTATTGCAGTTTATTACAGATATCATGGAGTCAGTACCAGATCCAGCAAATTTTTTCAGTATCGGCGCTGATTTTTGATACCAATATCACTGCATTCCCTAGTTTTACATAGCTTTTTCTTGGGTATAATAACTGATACAGGTACATTGCTACTAAGAATCATGGAGAAGTAACTGTCTAACACTTTGTTTTCTGTCACGGTGCATTTGCAAGAGTAAGATAAAAGTAAGAGGCAGAGATTAGAAACCTACAAGGAAACAACTTCATAACACTATCCCAGACAGTTATTTCTGTGCCATGGTGCAATATCACAGTGGCAAAAAGGACTCAGTGTAAAACCTGACTTTGATATCAAACAGTCTCTTCATCACTTGCTGTATATGTGCAATTTATTTGTTTTTCCAGGTCACGCAGCGAGTAAGGTATTGTTTATAATACCCTTAGGCAACGTCACAATAAGAAGGTTCTGGGTTCAGTTCTCAGGCCTTATACGCTGAAAAAACAGGAAATAGGGGGTTGTTCATTTTGTATAAATAAATTATGCTCCCATTACATATTTTTATTAAACATCTTCTTTAAGCATGATTTATTCTTACAACTGCAGTATAATTTGCCTCAATGTGAAACCTGCATGTTTAAGTCAAGACATCAGCACCTCCGTGAAGTCGCCCCATCAAACTCAAACCTACACAAAAACTATGACAATTGTTTGTGCTGCAAAAAGTTTAGTTTGTGCTGCTTTAGTTTTGGAGAAATTCTTTTATAGGTCAAATTGGGGTCAGCCCCCAGGAAGCTTCAAAATGCTCTAAAACATCCAAAATGGAGTCAGTTGTTTGTGCTGTTTTGTGCTGTTTTGTGCTGCAAAAAGTTTCGTTTGTGCGATTTAATTATTTAATTTAATTTATTTATTTATTTGATAGGGACAGTACATATTAATGAACACATGTAAATAACAGTGTAAATATGTCAGATTATAGCAAAGATGCTAATTTCCATCTGTTGTCCCGAGGCAAGTGACACAAAAAACACTAACACATTATAAAACAAGATAGAGAAATAAAAGTCGAGTTAAAAGTGCTCACAGACTTGGTTTTCCTTCGTCCACAGTTTAAGGTGCAGTTTAAAAGTGGACAGAGATGGACATTCTCTTATTGTCAGAGGAAGGCTGTCCCAATAATGAGTGTCTTTGACAGAGAGCACAGTCTGTCCAAATGTGGTACGTCTGTGTGGCACCTCACAGTCCCCCCGAGCTGTGGCCCTAGTGCTCGTCCTTCTCACTTCTGGTTCTCATTCTGGTTCTTAAGATATTTGCAGTTTTATTTTCGGCCGATGACGTCGTCCAGCCCCTCAAAAAGTTAAATAGAGCTCAAAACAGGCAGAAAATTATAGAAAACGTTTGTATCTCGTTTGTGCTGTTTTGTGCTGTGACAATTTTCATTTGTGCGAGTTTATTTCTAAAATTATTAATTATTATTTTTATTTTTATTATATAGGACGTCAATGTGAAAAACTGAAGAAGCAAAAATTCTGGCGTGGTGTTTAGGTCTGTTCAGGAGTGAGCAGTGAGGATTTGTCGACTGGACAAATTGAATATTTTGTTTTAAAAAATAATAAAATGATGGCACCGCCAATTTATTGTGAGAAAATTATTTCATATGACATCACAGTGTGAAACAGACCATTTTAAGCTTTGGAGATATAGACAGGCTAATAATAAAGGGTGAGTCAATCGTGTAAATGAATCATAACACAACTCTAGGTATGAATTGTGAGTAGGGCTGGGAAAATGGGGAAAAAGTAGCACAGTTTCTTTTTAAATTATCATTCAGATTGTTCCATAAATTGTTAATTTTTAAAAAAAGATGCCAGTTTTTTGTTTTTGTTTTTTTCGTTTATGGTCATACAAACTAATAATGATGATAAAGAAGGGACAGAAGTCGTTTATGATGGTATCAAAATAAGCAAAATGGTCAAAATAAACAAAATATTGGAGGGTCTTGAGACATATGTAGCATGTTCTATCAAAGATGCACAACTGTAAATATTGTAAACAATATTATAAACTGTCCTTTCCTTTCCAGACATATAGATGTCAGGCATAAAGAGCAGGGTGTCTGGATCGTTACAGTTTTTATTTTGCATTGATAGGACCAATATGTGCGGAGAAACACGTGCACACGCTATATCCACAGAAACATGTGTCCATGCACTAAATGACGTCTTTTGTTTCACTAATAAACAGTGAGAAAATAATTGTTTACTTGTTGAGAGAGAGAGAGAAAGACAGACAGAGACTCTTCTCTGGATGTCTGCCACTGAGATGGGAACTGGATTCTGTTCAGGGAGGTTTCTGTGGTCTTGTCTCAGAGTCACCAGCCACTGTGCATCAGTGTTATGTGATGCTTCTCTTTCCCATATGTCTTTCCAGTACCTCTCAGTCTCCAGCCTTGGTGGGTCTGCTCTGCTGTTATTACCCTGCCATTGAGCGTACACTTTCACAGGTTGTGTTGCGAACAGGCGGTTTATTCGTCTGGCTTCATTCTCTCTCTTGTGTACCTCTTTAGGCGGCTGGTCAAAGCTTGGAGCCTTTGTTTGGCAGTTTCGAGTGCTTCAGGTATGGGCATCTGGCTGTTCCTCTTGGGTACTCACTTTTTCATTGTACCTTTCTGGGCCTCTGACAGGCGCTCACTTCTCGCCGCACTTCCTTGATTTTAGCCTCTAACCGTCTTTTCCATGGTGGGTATCGTATCTCATGGCTCCCATGGTTGCTCTTATAGCCCAACACCTCTAGGATCACTGCTGCTGAAGTGTAGATCAGCTCATTGGTCTCAGTGATGGTTGTGGTAGGGATCACTCTGAGTGCTGCATTCACATCCTGTAGCAGACTTTCAGATGGTACTTCACTTAGCCTGTGTAACTGGCTTGTGTTCATCCGGGCCATGATCTTATCTTTCAGGTCAGTCGCTGCCTCGCTCAGCGTGATACTTATTGGGGCTTCCTTCCCAGTCTCTGGTTGGGGAGTTAGTGTTAACTCCCCTCTGACCTGGCGTCCTGGCTGCCCATTGCCATAGCAATCTCTAATAGTATAAAGCGTTAGTAAATAGTATAAAGTGCTATGTTTTGAAAGCTATAAAGCTCTGGAATGAATCAACTGTGCATTAAATTTTGTTTGTTTTAATTTCTATTTTGTCCCTCATATATACAGTAAGTCGCAAGCAAAATTGTAAATGCAAACTTGCTGTTCATATGCTGCTTTTCTTTCTTGGAATTCTGTCATTGTTTCATATGGTTTAGCTTTATAAGTACTTTTACTTCAACCTAAACCCTTTCGGTCATGATCCATGGGGTTGTAGTCTGTGTTTTGTTTTGTTTTGTAGAGCTGCAAAATGACTAAATAAACCACTACTACTAACAGCTGTTTGGTACCAGTACTTCAGCTTTTTCTGATATAACAGAGATACATTTTCACAGTTGTGAGGGACCAACAAAGAAAACAAGGCACAAGGTATAAAAATAAGTTTAAATTTAATAAAGTCCAAAGTAATTTAACACAAGCAAAACTTAAAGCCAACTGAACACAACCAAAAAACCCACGAGACAGGGGACAGGTTTTCTTAAATAGCCCAGGAGAAACACAAAAACAAATCATTATACTACAGAAAATAAAGGCTAATAAAGTAACATTAACTAAACTAAGTTAACAAAACAAACTAAATAGTGCTCCCCCCCTTGGCTCAGCGATGGTCTGGTCCATCCGGGTGATCCTAAGTGAAAAAAAGGAAAAAACACAAGTGTAAGTAATAGAGATGGGCATGATTAGTCGATTAATTGATAATTGCGCTACAAAAAGGATTTTCTAGCATAGTTTATACTGACTTGAATTAAAAGACCAATTTTAAGATTTTTCTTACTTAATAAGATGAGTTTTTTTTACTTGTTTTAAGATATTCCATCCTGATTTATCTTATCTAGATATTACAACTTATTCTAAGCACTTTTTATATTAACTCAGTCCAGGTTAAGCCTCTTTAACTTCCTTCTCAAACCAATAAGGGGAAAAATCTTGCCATAAATACTTTTCTGCTTAGAACAAGATTCATATTTCGTCTTGTTCTAAGAAAACAAGTGGAAATTTCTTACTGCACTGACAGATAATTTCACTCAAAATAGGGCATTTTTACCTCAAAATTTGTATTTTTTTCTTATTTTTTGATAGGCCTTTTTTGCAGTGTGATCATTAAGAATTTGGTCGATCACGTTCATTTTAATCGACAAACTGAATGTAGGTGTCTGTGTGTAACGTAGCGTCAGGAGTCGAGGCTGTGTCTCACAGCACAAACACTGGAGCTGTGGCCCCACAGTCCCACGTCTCGGCTCTGGCTCCTTGGAGATCACTATATTCCTCAGAGTGTGTTTACCTGCACTTCAGTATCACAGTAATTATCTTTTCTTTTTTTGAGTGTCCTGTTTCACATGTTTACGCAGCATCTGCAACGCGACATACGCACAGAACAGACTCACAGCCTCATCACATCCTCTGTCACAGGGAGAACACTCATATTCCACTGAGTCGTGTCCTTTAGTCCAACAGAAGCTGAAGCAGCAGCACAAGGAAAGAGCTGCTTTTTTCACTTACTGTTTATGCAAATGAACCATGTGGTTTTAAGTTTAGTTTCTGTAAGACGTAAACAAATGTTTAAAGCTGCATTAAACACATTCTGATCTCACACTGATGAGGCTCTGGAGTGATTATGGTTTATATGTTGTAAAGTTGAGTTTATTTATGCAGATTAGTAACAGTAACAATAGTGATGATAATTTTAATAAAAAATGTTAATGATTAATGGAAAATCGATCGTTAATTTTCCCGACGATCGATTAAGACAATTTAATCAAATGTGCATCCCTAGTAAGTGAATTAAACTATGGGGTATAAGTAAAAATGTAAATATAAACTTAATAAAATACTGACACTGGAGTGCTCTACCAAGCCTCTTTCAAAGTTTACGTCCGGAACAAAACTGACCAAACACCCAAACCAAACTTTTGTATTATCGTTTAGTCTCTTATATTGTACTGGACAGATTATAGAGCGTCCCTTTAAAAAGCTGGGCGTGCCTGCTCTTCCTCTCTCCTCTGTCTCCTCTGTCTCCTCTGTCCTGTCGAGTATTGTCCCTCTGACCACTGGGCTGTGTGTTCTTTTCTCTTTTGATCCGAGCCGTTCTGATGCCTTCCACCCAATGAGCCATGCTGTCTGTCGGAGCGGCGAGCTAAAGCGGCCTTTTGTGCGCCCTCAGAAGACACGTCTCCCTGGATGGCAGCACACGGGACTCAGCCGCTAAGCCGGAGTTTGAGTCCCATTGAGGAGCTCCGGAGAGGGGCCGGGGCAGGTGCTTTAATGCCTGGGTGATCTCTGACAGGCGTGAGTTCAGTCGCAAAGGGAACTAATGGAGCCTAAGGATAAGAAGGAGCCTAATTTTAACATGAACTTGAAAAAAAAAAAACTGAAAAATTAAAGGTATACTGTCACTTTTCTGCTTGAATGTTCCACAGCATGACATTAAACTTATCTTATCTTGCATTTATTCAGTTACAAGTGTCGGAATTGCTAAAATATCTTGGAAAACATGTATTTGTGCTGTGCGTAGGGTCGCCTCTCCACAGATTTGACTTGTAACTTGATCTGGCCTCTCTGTAGAGATAGTTTAAGAAGTTTAATATCATATTGTGGAATATTCCAGGGAAAAAAAAAGTTACATGGTGAATTTTTAAGGGAAAACTTTAATGAATAAGCACGTATAAGTACATTTATTTGATAAAATCAGAGACCAAGAACCAACATTTCATCTTGAAAGGCGAGTTATAGAAGTTATAGTAATAAAAACAACCCAATGCAGAACAAACTGTGCATCATTTGTTCATTTGTTTTTCAATATAGAACCAAAAAGAAAACAAAAACACAACTCTTTTCTTTACTCTCTAAAACCAAAATCACATTTTTTTTTTCATTTTTGATTCATATATACGATTCACATATATGATTTCAGTGTGAAAAATGTAATATATAAGTCGCACCTGAGTATAAGTCGCCCAAAGTAGTAGTAGTAGTAGTTGTAGTAGTAGTTGTAGTAGTAGTAGTAGTAGTTGTAGTAGTAGTAGTAGTTGTAGTAGTAGTTGTAGTAGTAGTAGTAGTAGTTGTAGTAGTAGTAGTAGTTGTAGTAGTAGTTGTAGTAGTAGTAGTAGTTGTAGTAGTAGTAGTAGTAGTTATTATAGTAGTAGTAGTTGTAGTAGTAGTAGTAGTTGTTATAGTAGTAGTAGTTGTAGTAGTAGTAGTTGTAGTAGTAGTAGTAGTTGTAGTAGTAGTAGTAGTAGTAGTAGTAGTTGTAGTAGTAGTTATAGTAGTAGTAGTAGTAATAGTAGTTGTAGTAGTAGTGGTGGTTGTAATTAGAGATGCACCAGTCCAGCTTTTTCAATTCCGAACCGATATCAGTATTTTGACTTTTGAAAATGGCATTTACTGCATTTCCTTAAAACACAATTTTACACACTAGAAATCCAGTTGTGTTATGCAACTGTTATTTATCCTTCAAAAAACAGCTTAGTAGAAATAAAAGTTCAAACACTGAGACATTGTCGGCCAGAATCAGCCTGTAAATAGTTTTATTATATCCAAATAAAAGCCCAACCATGATACGCATGATATGATCGAGCACATTTTTCAGTATTAGTGTTGATATTTAATACCAGTATCAGTATTGGTGCATCCCAAGTTGTAATAGTACTAGAGGTACAAGTAACATCAGTATAAGTAATTGGTAATCATAGTAGTAAGTATTAACAGCAGCAATTAATTTATCAGTGGTTGTAATAGTATTATTATTATTTTTATTTATTTATTATTATTATTTTTATTTGGGGCAATTAAGAAATGAACTTTCTACTTACTTTTTTTTTTTTTTTTTTTTTACAATGGAACATATAACATTAGAGAAATCATGATAGAAATAACAAAAACAACAACAAAATATTTTGCCCCAAAAGGAGAAGAAAACTTATTTAATTCCACCCTCCTGTTCTAATCTAATACAATCAGCTTCTTTTTCATTTTTCAGGCATTTTACATTAACTATATGAACTATTTACAAGTGCAAACAGGATCAATACTAGTATTACCAGAAGGAAGTAATGTTTATGTATTCATTTTGCAGCCTATGCATGAAAAATCCTCTCGTTTTCAAAGTAATTTTCACACTGCACTTTTTAGTTCTTCTTTTCAATCTGTTACGTCAAAGCCCTGGGGATTTCTTCAGGACTATTTTGTTTTTCTTTGTCCCTCTTTCATTTACAGTTCTGGAGAAAAAAAGTAGCTGAGCATCAGTAACTAGGCGTGCGAGACAGGCGAAGCGCATAAAACCGCAAACCTGAGTCACGTGAGGTGGATTTCCTGTGTTACTTTTTCACTTGTTGGGCTGCAGAGCTGGAGCCGGCCCACACACTCGCCCGGCAGCAGAGCAGGATGGACTGACGGACTCTGGAGCATGCAGGCCACCATGAATTTCAACGTGTTCGGTCGCGCCGGCAGCGAGGAGAACTGCAGCCAGGAGGGCAAGAAGAAGGGCTCGCTGTGGTACCGGAGATCTATAAAGGGGAGGCAGAGGCAGAACACAGCGACTTTACCTCGAGTTTCCAAGGTAAGAAAGAGTTGGACAATAGTTTGGTTAAATTTCATGCATATAATGAATACAAGTTGGTTTTTGCATGACAATTTATAGACTATTATATGACTGACAAGCAGTATTAGTGATAAAAAATAATGCTGCATGTTGTAAAAGCTGTAAAATCACAAAATGTGTGCATGTACTGTAATGTTATTCAAGAAAAAGTCCACAGTATGGCATTAAACGTATCTATATCCATGGACACAAGTCGGTAACAAGATTAGACGAAGTTACAGGTGGAAAAAAATGCATGTTTTTCAAGCTTTTAGCAATACAAAACTGCAATTGGACAAATGCAAGGTGGAGAAACATGCAAACAAAGCAATAACATCTCCATGGAAACCAGAAGGTAGCAGACCCCCTATGAAAAGTTACACAGTGCACTTTAAAGACGATAAACATTGAAAAAAAATGGCAAAAACTATTGTGGTTTTGGTTGGTTAATTGCTCACAGTGAATACAGTTGTGTTTTCATGTGGTATTTTTCGAAATGTCTTTTTATTATGTGCATTTAAAACAAAAATGAGATAAACTGGGAGATTATCGTCAACTTTGCCTGTAACTCTCACCTCGACCTACTTGTAGAGAATTACTGGATTATGCAACGTAAAGTATAATACTGTATATGCAAAATTCTGTTCATTTTGTCTTGAAAATATTGAAAAAACTTCTTCGTACAGTTGAATCCCAGGTATTCAGCAAATTTGGTTTATGGTTATTTGAATACAATACGTGGAAGTAGTCGTGTGTCATAGGAAGTAAGAGTTCAGTGATTTAATGCTATGAGACCACAATGCCACTGTGTAAAGCCTTCCAACTATTTTAATCTGGTCTGCGTTATATAATAATGATAAGATGTATTAGGATCAGCAGGTCTTGACATTGTGGTACATTGTGCACTCACTGTATTGTGCATTCACAGCCCAAGCAGCCCACATCACTGGTGGATTACTCTGACCCACAAAGGTAATTTTGACGCATTTGTGCAAGATTAACCACTTCCACATACAGTTGTGCTCATAAGATCACATCCTCTGGCAGAATTGATGATTTCTTGGTCCAGAAGCTGCACATGGGACGTACTTGGATATTCCAACATGATAATGATCCAAAACACAAAGGCAAGTGGAGCTGTCACTGGCTCCAGCAGAATAAAGTGAAGGTTCTGGAGTGTTCGTCTCTTCTGACCTCAGTATCACTGAGCCTCTGGGCAGATTCAAGCTGCAGTTCAGACAAGAGCCCAAGAATTTACAGGAACTGGAGCCTTTAGCCAAGAAGAATGAGCAGATTTACCATCAGAGAAAATAAAGAGCCTCATCCACAACTATCACAAAAGACTCCAGCTTCACTGGGTCATTTGTGTAGTTTGTGTTTCATTATGATTTAAAAAGAGGAAACACAGTTGTTTGATAATAAACGGCTTCACCCAAGAAGCACTGACCATGAGTGAAAGAAAAGTTTTTTGTTTTATCTTCATGTTCTCTGAAAGACGGACAAGAAATCAATTAAATTCTGTCAGGGTCTGTAAACTTATGAGCAAAACTGTATGAGAACTGTACGCCTGTTTTTGTTTTTTTTCCCCTGAATTTGATATCATACTTTTATATTTTCTACAGGACCACGATTCTACTTGAAAAACAAGACAATGAATCGTATGGTTTCGAAATTCAGGTGAGCAAAGGTGGCAGACACAGCTGCAGTTGTGGTACTAGCCGTGGTGAAGCAGAAATATAAAAAGACATCAGTGGTATCTGTACTGGTTACGAAAGTATTTTAAATTGCACGCATTGTTAGAGACAAACGTAGAGTTCGTAGCTGTAGAAGTCGTACCATAGCTAACAGTCGCATGTCGTATTATTAATATACAAATGAGTTGCAACAGCACAAGCAAAAATAACAGCAAAGTAGTACAGTATAAAGCTGCAGAGGTGTAGGAGCAGGAGTAGACATGAAGTAGAGCAGAGAAGAATGACATTACTGCAGGTACTGTAGTAGCAGTAGTGGCAACAGCAATACTAGGAGTAGTAGTTACAGTATTAGCAATATAGCAGTAGTTGTATAGGTAGTAAAGGTTTAAAAAAGGTTGAAAAAGTAAATAGATATGCAGCTATAAAAGTATCAGGAGTAGCTCTAGTGGTGGTAGTAGAAATAGCAGTAGAAATAGCAGTAGTAGTAGCAGTACGAGTAGTGATAGAAGTATTAAAGTGAATAATAAGGGTTTTAGAGGTTTTTTTTTTTGGTTTTTTTTAAACATTTATTTGTATATTATAGTTTTATCTATTGAGAGATATTGTTAATAAAGTATATTTTTATTATTCATTAAAGTGAATAATAGTCAAAGTACTAGTAGTAGTATAGGTAGTAAAGGTTGTTAACAAAAGTATGGTCATTCTTATAGTGTTGGAAGTTAAGGCACTTAGTTGAAGAAGTAATAGTACATCACATGCAGTTGTAAAAGTATCACCAGTTACATTTTACTAGCAGCATTAGTAATAGTAGTGATAATAATAGTAGTAGTAGCTGTATAGGTAGTAAAGGCTTAATCAGAAGCTTAATTTTTACATTAGTGGAGGTTGAAAAAGTATCTATAGCTATAAAAGTATCAGCTGTAGCTCTAGCGGTAGTAGTAATAGCAGTAGTAGTAATAGCGGTAGTAGTAATAGCAGTAGTAGTAATAGCAGTAGTGATAGTAGTAGTGATAGTAGTATTAAGTTGAGTAATAGTCAAAGTGATATAGGTAGTAAAGGTTTTTAACAAAACTAGGGTAATTTTTATAGTGGTGGGAGTTGAAGCACTTAGTTGAAGAAGTAATAGTACATCACATGCAGTTGTAAAAGTATCACCAGTTACATTTTACTAGTAGCATTAGTAACAGTAGTGATGATAATAATAGTAGTAGTTGTACAGGCAGTAAAGGCTTAAACCGTTTGAACAGAAGTAGGCACGTTCTAACAGGGGTGGAAGTAACAGGATGATGCATTTGTGTAGTATCACGGGTTGCACGAGTGTTGTCGTAGTAGTAAAAGAAGTAGTATCAGTATCTGTAGATGAAAATATAACACACTAAACTACTGCAGTCTTCAGTTACAGGGACGGGACAATGACGTGTCGCTAGATCTTCACCTACACCACAAAAATCCGATTAAAGTTGATATAACAGATTACCTAGCACCTCATCTTACACATTTTGTCTCTGCAGACTTACGGGCTGCCACTTAAGAACAGCACTGCGGTGGAGTTTTGCACGTTGATACACACCGTGCAAGAAGACAGCGTAGCCGAGAACGCAGGGCTGACTGCAGGTAAACCTCACGCGCGTCTACATACAGGCCCCATGCGCGGCCCCTGTGACCTTTCAGTTTGGATCTGCCGACGCCCACACTGAAACTGCACCGCAACGGCCGAAACGCGGAGGCCACGTTTGCTCATGTCGTTAACCATCTCTTCTTCTTCTTCTTCTTCTTCTTTTTCTACTTCTTCATTTTGTGCAGGAGATATTATCATAACGGTAAATGGCGTCAGCATAGAGGGATCGTCGCATCAGCACATTGCGGACCTAATACGAGAGTCCACAAACAGTCTCAAGTGAGTTCAGAATATAACATGTAATGTGCAATCATGGTCCAAAAATACTCCAGTGATGGGAATAATACTCATAATACCTGCCTTAAAATGTATTTTGTAACATACTAATACATGGTCCAGTCAGAGTACCCTATTGTGAATACTTAAAATAATATTGCATTTAAATTACAGTGTAAAAACAAGCAACACCGATAATAATAACCGATTTACATTTGTTTCACTGTTTTTAAAGCATTTCCTGTCACTAACTGGAGATGGAAAAATCACACAAACACAAACTCACCACAAGCGTTTTCTATTTTTCTCACCCATTCTGTGCGGTTTAAGCCTAAATTACTTGTTTGGTTTTAGAAAAGTATTCTGAGTTCCGCCAAATGAAAAAGTAACTGTACGTGAATACAGTTAAAAATACAGTAAAAAAAAAAAAGAAGAGGATTCAGAGTTTGTATTTTCAGTACACGTGTTCAGTTATCGAACAACACTGCAAAAGAATAACTGTAATAAGAAGTTTGCACTGTACGTTATGAAAGACAAACGACAGGAGAGGGATAAGAACGAGAGAGACAAAAAGAGAGAGTTAAACAGGCAGGAAGAGGGAAAGACAGAGAGAGACTGAAAGAGAGAGAGAGGGACTGACGGAGGAAGACAGATGGACAGAGAGAGTAGACAAAGAGAGAGAGAGAGACAGACAGAGCAGAGAGAGACAACGAGACAGAGCGAGAGAGACGTAAAGAGACAGAAAGAGAGAGATAGACAGAGAGAGGGAGACAGAGAAAGGCTGAAAGAGGGAGACACACACAGAGAGAGAGAGTGAGAGACAGATGGGCAGAGAAACAGAGAGAGAAAGATGCGCAGAGAGAGAGAGACAGACAGAAAGAGACAGACAGACAAACAGGAACGGAGAGACTGAAAGAGAGATACATAGAGAGAGACTGAAGGAGAGACTGAAAGAGAGAGAGGGACTGACAGAGGAAGACAGATAGACAGAGGGAGAAAGACAGAGACAGATAAAGAGAGAGAGACACAGAGAGAGGGACAGAAAGAGAGACAGACAGAGAGAGAGAAACATTGAAAGACAGAGAGAGACAGACAGATGGACAGAGGGACTCAAAGAGAGAGACACAGAGAGACAGAGAGAGAGAGAGAGGCTGAAAGAGAGAGACACAGAAAGAGAGAGTGAGAGACAAATGTGCAGAGAAACAGAGAGAGAGAGACAGACAGAAAAAGACAGACAGAAAGAGACAGACAGACAAACAGGAACAGAGAGACTGAAGAGAGATACAGAGAGAGAGAGAGAGACTGACAGAGGAAGACAGATAGACAGACAGAGAGACTGAAAGAGAGAGTAGACAGACAAAGTGAGAGATAGAGATAAAAAGAGAGACAGACAGATAGACAGAGAGAGACACTCAAAGAGAGAGACACAGAGAGCCAGAGAGAAAGAAAGAGAGAGACAGACAGACAGGAACAGAGTGAGACAGTCAGAGAGACTGAAAGAAATAGACAGAGAGAAAGAGACAGACAGACGGAGAGAGATCGACAGACACAGGAACAAAGAGACTGAAAGAGAGAGAGAGACTGACAGAGGAAGACAGCTAGACAGAGAAAGACAGACAGAGAGAGAGACAGATATACAGAGACAGAGAGAGAAAGACAGAAAGAGAGAGAGACAGATATACAGACAGATGAACAGAGACAGAGAGAGAAAGACAGAAAGAGAGAGAGAGACAGATAGACAGAGACAGACAGAAAGAGAGAGAAACACAGAGAGAGAAAGCGACAAACAGACGAACAGAGACAGAGAGAGAAAGACAGAAAGAGAGAGACAGAGAGAGAGAGAGAAAGACAGAAAGAGACAGAGAGAGAAAGACAGAAAGAGAGAGAGAGACAGATAGACAGAGACAGACAGAAAGAGAGAGAAACACAGAGAGAGAAAGCGACAAACAGACGAACAGAGACAGAGAGAGAAAGACAGAAAGAGAGAGACAGAGAGAGAGAGAGAAAGACAGAAAGAGAGAGACAGAGAGAGAGAGAGAAAGACAGAAAGAGACAGAGAGGGGGAGGATGAGAGACTGTATTTATTGATGATTGAAGGCTTTTGTCACTTATAGACTCACAGGAACAACTTATTTCACTGTTATACTGTAAAATATACCACTAAAAGTATCAATACAAAAGTTACTTAAGACGATATAACCGAGAAAATGAGAAATCCTCTGCCCTAAGGATGGAAAAGTACAATGATTACGAGTGGAGGAACACAACGCTTTTGAGTAACTACAGCTTATTTTAATAAAAAGTTACTACAGAAAATGTAATGGAGGAAAAAAAGACTAAAAATACTCTTGTATAACAGTGAAGTATTATGACGACACAGACCTTATCATAGCAGAACCGTGTTAAAAATAGCAGAACAAAGTCAAAAGGTTAAACTCGCAATGAAGTACATGAGCTTTTTTTTAACGACTCAACAGTCAATCAGTGCCAATCGTTTTCTATACTAGTTGTATTTCAATACGAATGCTACAGCTAATAATACTTTACTGCAATTTAAAGCAGGAACAAATGATGCTGCTGCAAAAATACCAGGAAATTTGAACAACTTTGCCATCTGCACACAACACTGAACCGCTGCTGTTAAAAATGAGTGTAGTTATTCTAATATATGTTCTAATATATGTCGTATTTTTGCGTCTGCAGAATTGAAACTGTAAGTGGAAACGTGGTGAAACAGGCTGAGCTGGAGAAGAAACGCAACCAGTTAAAGGTATTGTCTTTTTCCGCCCAGAATGGTCTTAGCGTGGCTCTGTAGAACACAATGATAAGGTCAGTAATAAAAAATAACTTTTTCCTTACAGCAAGCTCTCCGTGAGAAGCTGTTGGAGCTGCAGTCGCTAACTTTACAAGAAAAGCGCTTCGAGAGAGGTGAGGCTGGCTCAGCTGTCAAACCGCAACATTTCCGTTCTCAGTCGTCTTCAGAGCTCCTCACCGCATCGGCTCAGTTCTGCAGAGCCAAAGGAGGAGTTTCCCTCACTTCAAACAGGCTCTGATTACTTAAGAAAACAGCAAATCTCAGAAAGCCATTAAACGCACAAATCGAGATAAGCATTGACGTTTCAGGAATTAATACTGCTGCATCAATCCATTTCTGTACAATGGAACTGAATCGGATACAGGCCTGATCTTATTTTTAACCCCCGAAGACCTATGGGCAATTTTAGTACATTTCTCCTCGCCTGGATTTTTTTCTTAATTTTTTTTGCTTTTAAAACTGCCCCTTTTACCCCCTAATGAAGTGTTCTACCTCCTTTTGTTCAGTCCAACCTGTTATTTCACAATCTGCTGCTGTAGTTGTGTCATGAGGCTGTGATAAAAGCTACAGGACCAGAAATAGAGATGAAAAAAAACAAACAACAGAATATAAAGTTCACACTCTTTTATATAAAACACACAGCAAACATGTATAAACAACTTTTTGGACATAAAAATGCTTAATTTAGGGCCTTAGCTACAAAAATGCAAAATATCAAGTCTGTAAGTAAATTAAAAATCTCCTTATTGCCCTAAAAACACAAAAAAAGTGCAATCGCCCCATTACTTTTCTGGTCCAGTCCTGGAAACAGCTCCTGTCAGGTCCAGGGCCAGAGCCACAGCACTTCTGCATTTCCCTGGAGTTTATTACATTTGGATTTGTTCATTTGGACTGAATTAAAATTTTCCAATAAAAATAGCAAAGGGATGCGCAATTACACACAACAAGATGCGTAATTTGCCATTTATTTGAGAAAAAACTGCACTTAGAGCGGCTTTTTCAATTGTTATAAACTGACACAAGAAATGCAGTTTTTACTTTGCACTAAAAGCTTATAGAATAATAATTCATGGACAAAAATGGCCTATTATCATATTGATAAGCAATAAGGAGTGTATTAATAGGAAAGTGTTTGCAAACGTCTAATAGCAGAAAAAGTGCTGAAATAATGGGCTGAATAAATACTAATTAATGACAAATTAACCATTTACAACTATGTTAATTAGCGGGTAGTTAGATGTTAATAAGCGTACCTTAAAATAAAGTGTCACCAAATATTTATACGCCTTTATTTTAAGAGGGCAGGACGCATTAAAAAACACGTGTCTCCTCGCGCCTTCTTCAGGGTGTGATAGTGAAAAAGAGGTGTGCACCAAAAGAGAACCTAATGAGCTCTTCACATTTCCTGTTTTCAGATATTTTCTAAACTAAAGTGGCTGCTATTTTTTCTCTCAATGAACTGTGCCCTTTTAAACAGTCTAATTCTGTTGTAAAAAAAAGGGGAACACTTCATAATAGCTACACTTTAATTCGCCTTAAAGCTACCATCTGCAAGTTTATTTGGTTTCTTTCACCAGTGGATGGCAGAAACCTTCCCCTCACCTGTGCTCGCTCTTTTTCTGTCTTTTCTGTCAAAACTGGCACATTATCAGACAGCAGTAACACAGAGAGCACCTAGTGGTGACATGTGAGAATACAGGTTAACTCACCCAAATGTAAGACTTTTTAAAGACCTTTTTAACACCACTTCAGTGAAAATTAAGCAACATCGCATCCGTTCTGCCGGTGAAAAACTCCAGATCCAGTTTTAATAATGACCATTACTCACTGCTTTATATAACGAAAAATACTTTGATTATAAAATCTCACTCAGAACTCATTTATAGTCGTATGCGTTGCTCTAAAATGACCAAAAAAATAATTTAAACATTCTAACAAGATAAACTAAACTTTCAAATTGTCTTGTCTCACATTGCGGTTGAGAATACAAAAAAATAGGCTAATGAAATTTAAGACCTTTGTGAAAAAAGTAAGACTTGGGCAACATAATTTAAGACTTTTTAAGGCCTTAATTTAGGAACATGAAATTTCAAACCTTTTAAAGACTTTTAAGACCCTACGGCTTCCCGGGAATACAACAGGAATGGGTCGGAAAGTCTAATTAGCAGCTAATTAAGTAGCTTTAATAAGGCATGAATGATTGGTCATGATTTTAATGATTCAGGCTTAGCAACTATTTAATTAATACACTAACCCCCTCCTAAATTAACTAAATTAAGAATCTGCTGATGCTTTATTAAGGTGTAGTTATTATAAAGTGTTCCAAAGACTGTTCCTCTTTCAAATTTGTGAATTTCGTGTCAACGTTTTCCCAGATCTGACTTATTTTTCTCTCTTCCTATAGGCAAATCCTCCGACACCCGCCTCCACGCTTCAATCGAGTCCGACATCAGTTCCACTTCTGGCAGACTGGGGCGTCGTTTCTCCAGCGACAGCAGCTACAGGAGCGCCATGACCGAGGACAGCGACCAGGCCAGCGTGTTCGGCGACATCTACTCGCCCAGCCCTTTCAGCGCGGCCACTACCGACGACAACTGCTTCTTCTCCAATAACTTTTCCTCTCAGTCCCAGAGATTTCCGTCCGCCAGCGCCCTCAGTAGCAGCTCGAGTCTGGCCGGGAGTAGCAGTTCCCTGTCTCCGGCCTGGGATGAGACAAAGGTGTCATCCATATTTGGGACTTTGCCGAGAAAAAGCAGGAGAACCAGCGTCCGAAAGCACATCCTCAAGCTGCTCCCTGGACTTCAGAGCTCTGTGGAGGAAGAGGACACGGGAATAAATGCTCTGAGATAGGAAAAAAGAACAAAAATAAACACTAAGAAGCCTATAAATGAAATGGACTTGAAATGCACGAACTGCTCAGATGTGTTCAGGTACTGTATGTGAAAATTGTGCGCTGTACTGTGCAAATGTAGGGTGTCAAAAATGCTGTTTGCTAAAAGTGTTTTCATAAATACTGCTTTTTTATTTTGGAATATGTTTAAAGTAGCTAAGAAAAGTACATTTTGGGTTTAGGACAAATCACGTTTTTGCTACGTATGAGAATTATGGGTTTTATTTTGTGTATTCTCCATAGTCCGTATATATGAGTGGACAGAGCTAAAGCGTTAGCCGCCGCCGCCAAACAGGAAGTGCTCCAGGAGGCTCTTCTGGCTCCTTCTTCCCATTGATTTACATTAGGATCTTCTCGCTCCTCTCTCTGTACCTGCTGCTCTGAGCCTCGTCATTTTGGTCTTAAATGTTCGGATGAACCCACGACACAGGATCCTGATGTTTTCATTTAGCTGTTTTGTTCCTAAATCAAGATATGAACATAAATAACGGACCAATCAAACGCCTTCATTCCCCGAGGTCCCTCCCCCTAGCGTTAGCAACCGGTTTGATTGACAGATAGTTTCGCTGCTAAGTAAGTTCTCTTCCCACTTTCCTGCCCCGACTATTTTTAAAATAAAATGACAAAATATCTCAAACAATTACAATAGCTAAAGTTAGTAGAATCTTAACTAGCATAATTTAACTAGCATAAAGTAAAGTGAATTTCGTTAAATTGCAACTCTATTGTTGTTCGCACATAACAGAACATAGAACATAAATCAATGACTTAAACTTACTGTTTAAAGTTTGATGATGAAAGCTAAAAGTTTCCTTATTATTCTCCAGAATCAGGTAAATCCAGTGTCCTGCAGGTGCAGAGTATCACCGCTCTGCCATGAGGAGGCGCCACATTTAACCACCTCAGTCCTCATTGGCTCTTGTGGTTGCTATGATACTCACGGTCGGATTTCCAAATATGGAACCTGACCCCAAATTCGCTCTTGTAACCGTGGCAACAGGAGCCTCATCTGAGCGACGCTGACGCTGTGGAGACGTCACACTCACTCAGTCCACTCATATATACGTCTATGGTATTCACTAAAAACAACCCTTTAAAGCTACCATCTGTAATTAGACTTGCCCTTGTTGCATTCTCACACTTCACCACTAGATGCTACCTATGTTACTGCTGTCTGATAGGGTCCAAGCTTTGGCCTGACAGAAGTTTCAATTCAGTTCAATTTATTTATATAGCCTATTTAAAACAACTTCAGCTGACCAAAGTGCTTCACAAAAGTCAACAAAAACAGAAGAAACAAGAACACAAAACCTGCGAAAACTACAATAAAACATGAAGTAAACCTGAGAGCGCAGATGAGGGGGGGGGGGGAAAGGTTTCACATCTGCAATCTACAGGTTAAAAAGAAAAACAACTTAAAGATGGTAGCTTTAAGCAGTTTTTTCACCCTTAGACAATGTAAGAATTATGTAGCTCAAAGGAAAGACATTCTGTGCGAGACAAAAATGGATCTTTTTTGTATATTTTGTACATGGATGCACTGTGTAACTTTCATTCATTACTAATTCATTCAATTACAGGTGCTTTATTGTTAAAAAATACCTGGGGAACATGCACTCTTTTTGTAAGCGGGGGTGCTTTTCCACAGATGTGACCTGGAACTGGTGGTGTCAGCTGCTTATCTTTATGGGAAAAGACAGTTTAATGCTATTCTGTGTAATTTTCCAGACAAAGCAACATCTCCATGAAGAAAAGCAGGTGGCAGACCCTCCCCCAGAAAAGTTTTATATAGTTAGTAGTTATGTATAGTGCACCTTTAATGGTTCTCTATTGCGCAAAAATGACTCTTGTGAAGCTTTTAGTCATGTTATAATGTTATTTAATCGAAAACATACCTGGAGTTGTGTTTTGTTTCATTCATTTTGTTTGAGTAACCCTTTAAAATCCAACTTATGATGCCACGAAACAGTATTTTTCAAGTTAACAGCTGCATTTTACCATTTGTTCAGTCGTTTGTTCAGTTAATTCTAGGTCTGAACTAATCCAAATGATTCTAGCGAACGTTTATGCAGTTTAAAAACACAGGAGAGCACTTCCTGTTTTACCACACGGCATCACGAGGTGTAAAAGAGAGTTTTCTGTTTGAGACAAGGGCACAGACGCAGGATTTGATGTCAGACGTGCGTAAATGAAACAAAACCCAACTCCAGGTATGTTTTTTTGATGAGGAAACAACAGGAAATAGTGTAACATGGTCCGTTTTGCACATAGCTGTACACGGAGGCACAAAAGCATTAAGGCGAGTGAATGTTTGCGAACTCGTTTATCATTTATTCATTTATCGATCAGCCAGTTGAATGTAGCACCGTTTAAAACCACTTGCGTTCACAGGATGTCACTTGGGTCCATGTACTGAAGCTCAGGTGTGCAAAACCACGATGCAAAGACAGTCTCTCAGCTGTAAACAGGATGTGGGTACCTTTAGTAGTTTCTTTATGGCTATTTGAGGGCATGCAGAAGGCAGTTTTACTATGCAGACACGCAGAATTACTTGTAAGTTATCAAATGTAATAATAATAATAATAAAAAAAACGATTAAAATTTCATGGTTGTGTTGAAATCTGTGAACAAAAAGCAGAATAAGCGTTTTTCGAGCTGATTACCGTAAAGGGGCGTTTGACACAGAGGGTGTTTGTGATAAAAATAAGAAGTGCCATCTTTAGCACCCACAAAGGAAGATGAGGCTCTATTTTCAGATAGCTCAAAAACAGAAAGCTAACAGAATAATATTGAGTACTCAGTCATAGGTCAGTGAGTAGATTTAAGATGTCTAAGATATCTAAGAGTGCCTTGGTGCAGGTCTGTGCAGTGAATACCTGTTACGGGAAAGGAAATGGTTAAAATTAAAGCATGTTTGAGTAGATATGTCAACATGTGGTTTCCTCCTCACAATTGTACAGTCGTGGCTAAAAGTTTTGAGAATGACGTACATGTTCCTGGTGTATTTTTGAGCCCTGTGACCCGTGGGACTACGGATGGAAATCTCGTGGCTTCAGTCCGGCGTGTTTAACATTCATGCATTTTGCCCATGTCTCTTCATTAACCTGCACTGGCCCCATCAAATAAACAAAATTATGTGTGGCCAGTGAGCTCCTTCATTTCACAAGCTTCACTGAAATATACCAGTCTGGCAGTTCAGGCAAGTGAATGGGGTCACCTCTCCACAGATATGACCTGTAACTTGGCCTGGTGGCGTCATCTGCCTGTCTCACTCAAAGCAATCGAGTCAATCTGTGGAGTAAGATCATTTTACTGAAGAAATCACAAATACAGTCGTGGAAAAAAGTTTTGAGAATGACATATATATTACATTTTCACAGGGTCTGCTGCTGCTTCAGGGTTTTTAGGTGTTTTTCTCAGGTGTCTCTGTGGTTTACTGAAATATAATTACAAGCATTTCATAAGTATCTAAAGCTTTTATTGGCAATTACACCGAGTTCATGCAACAAGTCAGTATTTGCAGCGTTGAACCTTCTTTTTCAAGATCTCTGCACTTCTCCCTGGCAGCTGTCAGTCAGTTTCTGGACCAAATCTTGACTGACGGCTCCATTCTTGTATAATCAGTGCTTTGAGTTTGTCAGAATTTGTGGGTTTTTGTTTGTCCACCCGCCTCTTGAGGATTGACCACAAGTTCTCAGTGGGATTAAGATCTGGGGAGTTTCGTGGCCATGGACCCAAAATCTTTATGTTTTGTTCCCCGAGCCATTTAGTTATTACGTTTGCTTTATGGAAAGGTGCTTCAGGCTGGAAAAGGCTTTGCTCATCACCAAACTGCTCTTGGACGGTTGGGAGAAGTTGCTCTTGGAGGACGTTCTGGTGCCAAAATTAATATTTGTGTCATTCTCAAAACTTTTGGCCACGACTGTACCTTTAGGGGGCAGGAGTGCTTCTTGGATGTACAGAGACTGTGCAAAATTGTTCTTTTGTTGCTCTTCAGTGTGGGGTTAGTCTCAAATACAAAGGGTTAGGGTTAAAAGGCTGAGGCACTCGAAAAGTACAACATACTTAAAAGCCTTTAATACCACATGGCAGATAACGTTAAAACTTAAGACTGGAGAACAAGGTTAAGATTTGAACTTTATCTGCCATGTGATATTCAAGGCTTTTCATTATTTTGTACTGTTTGAGTGCTTCAGCTTTTTTTTAACGTTATACCTCGAGTTGTATTTTATTTTAGTCACACAAACCCTGCACGTTTAGGTTCCTCTTTTCGAACAGGAAACACTGGTAATACAGGAAGTGCTCCGCTGTGTTTTTACATTTGATCCACCTTCTCTCAAATCATTTAGACCCATGTTTATATTATAATTCTGTTTAAACATAACTAATTTGCGGCCTTAGTTCTGTCTACACTGTAGCCTATAGTATCTAATAGGACGTCTGTATATAGGACGATGGTGGGCGGGTCGTGGGCGGTCGGGCAGAAGGATGTTTGTGTGGGTGAGTGGTTTTAGTTTTTGGGTTAGGTAGGGGCCAGAGGGGCTATGCAAACTTAAACTGCACCTTTTTCTGTACATAACTTTGATTTAATAACGTGATTTGACAAATAAATACCTGAAAAAAGCATGTTAAAAAGACAAAAAATGAAACCCTGTCCTGATAGATGCATTTTTTCAGAAGCTTGAGGTTTCTACTATTAGCCCAGAATCTGCTAAACAACTTGAGGTGCCTATTACAAACCTGAAATTGAACAAGCAATAAACATTTTGCAAAACACAAAAGCTCCTGGTCCGGACAGGTTACAAGTCAGAAATTTCTAAAGCCTTTAAAGATCAAATTTCATCATTTCATAATTTTTCCTCACAGCAACAGTAACTTCTTGCAAACCTCCTATTTTCTAAGAATGGGTGGATGTCCTTGTAATCGCACCCAGATAACAGCAAGTGACCGTTGCTGAACTGTGAATGAAGCCAAAATACGTCCTATCAGCAAAAACAGAATAATCTTTCTTTCACAAAAGAGGTGAGAAACACAAAAACCTCTATGTTAAGGTGTCAGATGAAGGCCAGGCACCGCTGTGTATTTAAAACAGCGATCATTAAAAATATATATTTAGAACTGAAACAGCACTTAATTTAATCATCTAAATATGACACCTCCAGTCTGTCTCTCTCTTTGTTTATATGATATGAAAAAGGAAGAGTGAACCCACCTCTGCATAGTTGTGCTTATGGTTTACCACACATTCCACTGCTATCGCTTGCAGGGCACGAAACTCACGAAACCCATCTCGTGCACACGATATTGCAGAATTAACCCGTCTCCACCCATTCTGATAAATATGTGTCAGCTTTCGGATTTTACAGGTCATCTGCCGTGTTCTTTATTGAGAGGAACTGTATGCAGAGTGAGCAGATTACCCACAGGGGCAATAAACACCTAAGTAACCTACATTAACTATTCAATTTTTCAATTCAGTTTCCTTTATTGTCACATGTGCATATACATACAAAATATATATAGCACAGATGAAATTGCTGTCCTCTCCCACCTCAGTGCAAACATTAAAAACATTCCAATAAAAAAATTCAAGTATAAAACAAATGTGCAAACAACAAAAATGTGCAAACAGGACAGAAGTGCGCAAACACGACAAAAATGTGCAAACACTCAAGTAACCAAAGTAAACAGACACAATAGACAAAACAATATTTACAGATAAAAAGTGAGGTAGTGCTAAAATGTATGAATAACAGTCACTGATTGTCCATATAATGTAAAAAAGTGAAAAAAGTGAGGTAGTGCATCAGAGTTCGCAGTGTTCTTCCTAGGTGACAGGGGGCCGAGGGGGGGGGCAGAGGGGAAAAGTGGGGGTAGGGCAGGGAGAGAGTTAAGTCCTCTGACAGCCTGGTGGAAGAAACTGTCCCGGAGCTATGGTAGACGATTTAAAAGTTGACTGTTTGTGGTTCTGCAAATGAAGTACAATTCAATTCAATTTATTTTGTAGCGCCCAAAATCACAACAACAGTTTCCTCTAAGGGCGTTCCAAGATATGGATGAGCCAAACATACACACAGACATATCAGAACAGGAAAAAACAACATTCATGTAAAGCAGCAAATGAAACATGGTCCAGTCATCCCCTGTCCTTAGACCCTCCTTCTCAGCAAGGAAAAACTCCAAAAAACCCAGGGTCCTGGGAAAAAGAAGAAACCTCGGGGAGAACTACAGTGAAGGAGGGATCCACTCCCATGGACGGACAGGCTATAGATGTCCAGGCCCGTGGGCCAGTTCGGTATGGCCACAGCTACCCAGGTGGGGAAGAGCAGGGCGAGGAGGAGGAGGAGAGACTGGGTTACGCACAGACTTGGCCTATTTCTGTCATTGCGCCCTATAAAAATGAGCTTTAAATGTTGTAATGCTGTTAAATCCGCCAAAACATAACTGGAATAGTGTTTTGTTTCATTCACACAGGCTGGAGTAATCTTTTATTATTAGTCTGTCTACATTTCTAAACCTCAAAATGGTTGGTTCTACCTTGTGATGTCATAAAGCAGTAATTTTCAGGTGAACAGCTCCTTTTACCTTTTGTTCAGTGGAGATTGACAAGTCCAGGGCCAGTGAAGGTGGAACAGAGTGTTTTCGGTCTAAATCAGTCTAAATGTGCAGGATTTGTGTGTTAAACATGTGCGAATGAAACAAAACACAACAACTCCAGGTCTGTTTGTGATGAGGAAACATTATAACATCGATCAGAAAATAGCCTAATACAGACCCTTTAAAAGTGCACTGTGTAACTTTCTGGCCTATTCACTCCACCACCAGACCATAACTGTACTGCCCTGTGTGGAGTTTGCATGTTCTCTCTGTGTCTGGATGGGTTTCCTCTGGGCTCTGATTTCCCCCATCAACTCAAAACATGTTACACAGCTCTTCTTCTTCTTCTTCTTCTTCTTCTTCTCCTTCTCCTTCTCCTTCTCCTTCTCCTTCTTCTTCTTCTTCTCCTTCTCCTTCTCCTTCTCCTCCTTCTTCTTCTTCTTCTTCTTCTTCTTTCTCTTTCTCTTTCTCTTTCTCCTTCTCCTTCTCCTTCTCCTTCTCCTTCTCCTTCTCCTTCTCCTTCTCCTTCTCCTTCTCCTCCTCCTCCTCCTCCTCCTCCTCCTCCTCCTCCTCCTCCTTCTTCTTCTTCTTCTTCTTCTTCTTCTTCTTCTCCTTCTCCTTCTCCTTCTCCTCCTCCTCCTCCTCCTCCTCCTTCTTCTTCTTCTTCTTCTTCTTCTTCTTCTTCTTGTTCTTGTTCTTCTTCTTCTCCTCCTCCTCCTCCTTCTTCTTCTTCTCCTTCTTCTCCTTCTTCTCCTTCTCCTCCTCCTCCTCCTTCTTCTTCTTCTTCTTCTTCTTGTTCTTCTTCTTCTTCTTCTTCTTCTTCTTCTTCTTCTTCTTCTTCTTCTTCTTCTTCTCCTTCTCCTCCTCCTCCTCCTTCTTCTTCTTCTCCTTCTTCTCCTTCTTCTCCTTCTCCTCCTTCTCCTCCTCCTCCTCCATTGGGTTTTCTCTTGGTTTTGTCCCTGCTCAAGTCCTAGTTCAGTTCTCGTCTAGTCCTGGATTTGTCCTGATCTAGTCCTGGTTTAGTCTCGTTTTTGTCCTAGTTTATTCCTAGTCTTGTCCTGGTTTAGTCCTGGTTTAGTCCTAGTTCTAAGACTAAGAAATACATTAAAATCACAATGCAAACAAATCAAAACATAAATAATCGTGAAATCAAAAAAAAAAGAGAGAGAGAGACATTAGAATCCAAACTATTCCACAACAAAAGCTTGAAAAACCTTATCTTGTCTGCATCACAAGTTGGTTTCAATGAAGAGACAAAGCTTAATGCCATACTGTGGAATATTCCAGGAAAAGAATAACGTTCCAGGAAAATAATAACGCTCCATGGAGGCAGTAGTGGCAGGTCCTCCAACAGCAAAGTTGCACGGTGCACTTTAAGCATCCATCTTGTGACCTTTTATGTGTCAGAGGTTTGAGTTCAGGTATAACTTAGTGCAAAAGTTCCTCAGGTTTGCCCTGAGAACTTGACATAACCGGGCCGTGAGGTTAGGTGAACCGTTGGGAATGTTAATCCGAGCTCCGGTGGTACAGAGAGATTACAGAAGCACTGCATTCATGCCATATGCAGATGTAGGGTCCACAAAGGGCCTTTGTCGAGACACAACAAAAGCCTTGTGCTTCGCTTTGTACTGAAAACACTGAACTGAAGACTACGCAGACTTGGGTAGACGCTTTCACGCAATGTAGGGAATTATGGGGCTGTGAGAATTAGCCGAATATTACAAAATGGCCGCCTTATTACCTGTTTTGGGAGAGGAGGACGCGGCGCCCAGTCAGATTCTGGAGATTATCGGAGGGATCACGCCAGAAGCTTTGCAAAGTCTAGGAGAACCTTGCAATGAGACGGACGCGTGGTCCATGGAGGAGGGAGACGACTCCGTGTTCTACAGCGATGAAGAAACACCTCAAGTAGCTATTTCGGAGACAAGGAGACGGGTGAACAGTGAAGCTGACGAGATGCCACTGCAGGAGGATAAAGAAGAGGAAATGATAACTGAGACTGTACACTTCATCGCACAGGAGGAAGAGAAAAGAGACACTGAAGAACAAGAATTAGAAAACACAAATCCAAGCACCACAGTCTCTGAGATGTTTGTGAGTGCACATGACGACGTCGGTCAGCTGATGCACACAGACTCTGCAGCTCAGTCCTCAAGCAAAGGTAAGGAGGGATTTCTTCAACCTACATTTATCTTTTTCTGTCTTTTCTGTCAGGCCAAAACTGGCACATTATCAGACAGCAGTAACATAGAGCATCTAGTGGTGACATGTGAGAATACAGGGTATCCCCAGGTTTCACTAACCCAAATTTAACACTTTTTAAAGACCTTTTTAAGACCACTTAAATGAAAATCAAGACCAACATTGCACCCATTATGTGGGCAAAAAACACCAGATCTAATTCTAATAATGACCTTTACTCACTGCTTTAAATAACAAGAAATACTTTGATTATAAAATCTCATTCAGAACTCATTTATAGTAGGATGCATTGCTGTAAAATGGCCAAAAAATCATTTAGAACATTCTAACAAGACAAACTAAGATTTGTCTTGTCTCACATTGCAGTTGAGTATACAAAAAATAGGCTAGAAAAAGCCCAAATTTAACACTTTTTAAAGACCTTTTTAACCCTTTAATGTTCTGCTCAACCATATGGTAGATCACATTTTGAGTCGCTATATCTTATTGGGGAATGTGTTGAACTGAACCCAACCTGATTGGGTCATCTCTACTACTTGGTAGAGGTATGCTATGCATAAAACATCCATTAGAGGGCACTCTATTTTTGGACAGTAAGACTTTTCACTCATCGTGACTCCAGCAAGTTAAAAACAGAAGAATCACTTCTGACATGCGGACAACTTCTGGCTGTATTTTAAAAGGTAAATCCGTTTTTTCAACATATTACATCATCTAACACGTTACTTAACAGAATTATGTCACTTGATGCAACAGAAAAACATTTTATAAGGGTCAAATAATTTTTTAAAAACATGCTTGACCAAACGGTTGAGATGTCACTCTATGGTAAACCTTGGCATGGCTTGACATCTCAACCATATGGTAAGAGTTTGGTGAATTTATGCTAATTTCATTAAATTTTACTATTTTCAATGGAATAAAAACCCTTCTGTTCATGCATTGTTGTCAATATGTTACAATTACTGTGTTATTATACTGAAATTATTTAATATGTGTGATTTTTGTATTTAATTAACAAACATGCTAACATTTAGCTATAACACTGCATGATTTCTTTTTTTACCTTCCATTTCTTTGTTTTAGGAACAAAAGATGGATGCTAAATCATTTTATGGTTCAAGGCCACGGTCTTTTCTGGCCCTTGTACCAGAAGATCCTCAAGATTCTGAGGCTGATCTGAGTGATGATGATGATGACACAATAGGGGATCCTGATTATCTGCCCAAACAAGTAGAGGTGGATCGCTTACATTTCCACTGAATTTATGCATGAAGAAGAGATGCCCTCTACAAGCACATCTGTTAAGAAGAATAAAAAAGGGAAAAACACCTTAAAAAAAGTAATGGAAGAGCTGGATGAGACCCCTGTGTCACCCCCATGCACAAAGAAGAAAAAAATGGCTGAAAAGAAAGAAAAAGAATTCAGGAGAATCTGGAAGCATGTAGATATTGACGAATTCCAGGTTCCTGATTCAAGTTTTGCACCCCCGGATTCTGTCAAGACACCATTTCAATATTTCAAGATGCTCTTCACTGATGAGATGATTCTACCTGTGGGATCATGCCTCTACAAGTGTCCAACGGTGGAGCAAAGATGCAAAAGCGAAGATTGCTGTCCAATGCCCATCACTCATTGCTGCCTATAATCAGCATATGGGTGGCATTGATCTTTCCGACATGCTGGTTCATCTGTACAAGACCCCAGCCAAATCACGACGCTGGTACTTCCCCCTGTTTGGATACGCCCTTGACCTGTGCATTTCCAATTCGTGGGCTTGTCTACAAGAGAGACTGTGACCTACTGAAGGAAAAACCAATGCCTCTCAAATGTTTAGCCTGGCTGTGGCGAACAGTTTGAAACAAGTCAACAAGCCAGCACCTAGAGTTGGTCGGCCATCATCTGCTAGTCCACCACAAATGTCTTGTGAGAAGAAGCGCCCCCCAGACATACGCTACGACAACTATGGACATTGGCCACTTCACACTGACAACCGGGACGGTGCAGCCTCTGCCCAAAGGTGTGTCAAGATGGAAATGTGAGAAGTGCAATGTTTTCCTGTGCTTGATCAGAGAGAGGGAATGCTTTGTAGCGTATCATCAAAAATAATGTGCCCAGGGTTACCAGTGGTTACCATTATTTTGTTTGAGAGATTTGTATCATTTTTGAATTTGTTCAATGCAAAAAAAGATGTTTGAAGATTTTACACAGCACAACTGAGAAGTTGGATAGGTCCTCAGTTGTCCTTTTTTTATTATTTTAAGAGAGGGGAAATACATGTTTTTGAAAGTACAATTGTTGCATAAGTGTTGGAATTTTATGCCGAAAATGGGAGCGAAGTTCGTTTGTTGGAATAAAATTTACTTGACATCAATTGTTTTCTGGTATTTTTACATTTTCTACTTTCTTTTTTGTATTTGTAGGTATTAAATAATAATTTAATTGATAATATACATTTATAGTTATGTATTAGATACTTTTACCATCAAGCACCATCTCGACCAATTGGTAGAGGCATATATTTTTAAAACTGGGGGGTCTATTTTTTATTTTTTTATTTATTTTTGTCATTAGTGACCCAATAACTTAAAAAGCACAAAAAAATAATTTTTACATTGTTTTTTTCTTGGAGTGAACATTAAAGGGTTAAGACCACTTAAATGAAAATTAAGACCAACAATTTATATCACGTCTTTTACATCTCTCAAATGTAGAAGAAATCTCCTTTCTCACATTCAGAAGAAAAGTTTAATCGTTCGCTTGTTGATTCTACACAAATCCACACTGTAAACCGCCATGTTTGTTTTGGCACAAATGGACCGACTCTTTGATTGGTGATTGGTTGGTTTGTTGTTGTAAGGCAACCTTGAGTGTCCAAAAAGGCGCCTAATAAATAAAATGTATTATTATGATTATGATTATGATTGTGATTGTGATTATGATTATGATTATGATTATGATTATGATTATGATTATGATTATTATTATTATTATTATTATTATTACACCCGGCAGAAGATCGAGGAGTTTGAGCACATGACCATGAACCTGTAACAAAAATACAAAAACTAGTACCAGAGATGGGTTACACAATCAGTCCCTCTTTAGACCTGGTTTGGTCCTGGCTTAGTCTTGGGTTTTCTCTTGGTTTTGTTCCTGTTCAAGTCCTGGTTCAGTCCTGGTTTAATCCTGGTTTAGTCCTTGGTTTAGTCCTTGGTTTTGTTTTGGTTTTGTCCCTGGTCTAGTCTTGGTTTAGTCCTGGTCTAGTCCTGGTTTTCTCCTGGTTTAGTCTTGTTTTTGTCCTAGTTTAGTCCTAGTCTTGTCCTGGTTTAGTCCTGGTCTAGTCCTGGTTTAGTCCTAGTTCAGTCCTGGTCTATTCCTGGTTTAGTCTTAGTCTAGTCCTGATTTAGTCCTGGTGTAGTCCTTAGATTTGTCCCTGGTCAACTCCTGGCTCAGTCCTGGTTTATTCCTGGTTTAGTCTCCTGCTTTAGTCTTTAGTCTTGTCCTAGTTTAGTCCTGGTTTAGTCCTAGTTTAGTCCTTAGTTTTGTCCCTGGTCAACTCCTGGTTTAATCCTGATTTAGTCTTGTTTTAGTCCTAGTTTAGCCCTGGTTTAGCCCTAGTTTAGTCCTGGTTTAGTCCTGGTTTAGTCCTTAGTTTTGTCCCTGGTCAACTCTTAGTTTATTCCTGGTTTAGTCTTGTTTTAGTCCAACCCTGCTTAGCCTCCAAAATCAGTCGAAAATCATCAAAAATTGACTAAATGGTTTGGTTTGGTCTCTTTTTGTCCTTAGATCTTACAGATTTTTCATCATCCAAAGAACCAGCGTCTTCAAACCCGCTGCCCGGCACTTCCCCTCCTTCCCTCGAGGTGTATCGGAAGCCGGAGAAGATCCAGAGCCAGCTCCAACATGGCCGCCAGGATCCCAGCGAGGGCCCGTGTTTACCCGCTTTAAGTAAGAAGAAGTCCAGCCACCCCAAGTCCTTCAACCACCTCACGTCCTCCAAGTACAGCACCCTGTCCTACCGCAAGATCCGCCGAGGAAACACCCGGCAGAAGATCGAGGAGTTTGAGTACATGATCATGAAGCTGTAACAAAAAGCAACATCAGGGCATCAAAATAACACAAAATATAATGAATTCTAGCTTTGGAGATAAATACTAGTACTTTATGAGAGACTGGTTACATGATCAGTCCCTGTTTAGACCTGGTTTGGTCCTGGGTTAGTCTTGGTTTAGTCCCTGGTCAAATCCTGGTTCGATTCTGGTTTAATCCTGGTTTAGTCCTTGGTTTTGTCTTGGTTTTGTCCCTGCTTAAATCCTAGTTCAGTTCTGGTCTAGTCCTGGTTTGTCCTGGTCTAGTTCTGGTTTAGTCTTGGTCAGGACTAAACAAGGACTAAAACAAGACTAAACCAGGAGTTGATCAGGGACAAAACTAAGGACTAGACCAGGACTAGACCAGGACTAAACTAGGACAAAAACCAGACTAAACCAGGATTTATTCCTAGTTTAGTCCTGGTTTAGTCCTTAGTTTTGTCACTGGTCAACTCCTGGCTCAGTCCTGGTTTAGTCTTGTTTTAGTCCTAGTTTAGTCCTGGTCTATTCATGGTCTAGTCCTAGTTTAGACCTGGTTTTGTCCTGATCTAGTCCTTGTTCAGTCCTGGTCTAGTCCTGGTTTAGTCTTGGTTTAGTCCTGGTCCAGTCCTTAGTTTTATCCCTCGTCAACTCCTGGTTTAGTCCTGGTCTATTCCTGGTTTAGTCCTAGTTCAGACCTAGTGTAATCCTGGTTTAGTCCTGGTCTATTCCTGGTTTAGTCCTAGTTCAGACCTAGTGTAATCCTGGTTTAGTCCTGGTCTAGTCCTGGTTTAGTCCTAGTTCAGCCCTAGTGTAATCCTGGTTTAGTCCTGGTCTATTCCTGGTTTAGTCCTCCTAGTTCAGACCTAGTGTAATCCTGGTTTAGTCCTGGTCTATTCCTGGTTTAGTCCTAGTTCAGACCTAGTGTAATCCTGGTTTAGTCCTGGTCTAGTCCTGGTTTAGTCCTAGTTCAGCCCTAGTGTAATCCTGGTTTAGTCCTGGTCTATTCCTGGTTTAGTCCTCCTAGTTCAGACCTAGTGTAATCCTGGTTCAGTCCTAGTTTAGTCCTGGTCTAGTCCTGGTTTAGTCTTGTTTTAGTCCTAGTTTAGTCCTGGTCTAGTCCTTAGTTTTGTCCCTGGTCATCTCCTGGTTTAGTCCTGGTCTAGTCCTAGCTCAGTCCTAGTTTAGTCTTGTTTTAGTCCTAGTTTAGTCCGGGTCTAGTCCTAGTTTTGTCCTTGGTCAACTCCTGGTTCAGTCCTAGTTTATTCCCGATTTAGTCCTGTTTAATTCTGGTCTAGTCCTGGTCTAGTCCTTAATTTTGTCCCTGGTCAACTCCTGGTTCAGTCTTGTTTTAGTCCTGGTTCAGTCCTGGTCCAGTCCTGGTTTAGTCTTGTTTTAGTCCTGGTTCAGTCCTGGTCCAGTCCTGGTTTAGTCTTGTTTTAGTCCTGGTTCAGTCCTGGTCTAGTCCTGGTTTAGTCTTGTTTTAGTCCTGGTTTAGTCCTGGTCTAGTCCTGGTTTAGTTCTGATAAAGTCTCTAAAGCTTTATAATGACCAGGATTCAGTAAAATAATATTGAGTAATTTTCAACTTAAAGACGCACTGCACAACTTTCCAGGTGGAGGGTCTGCTTCCTCCTTGTCTCCATGGAGATGTTATTGCTTTGCCTTGAATGTTCCACGGTATGGCATTAAACACATGCTTCTAGCATTTATTCATTACAAGAGTTTCTAATGATCAAAAATACAATAATTTCTTCTGTGAATAGGGGCGAATCTCAATAAATAAGATAATAATAATATTTCCATGGAGACAAACGTGACAAAACTGACAGAAATGTTACGCAGTGCCTTTAAATAACAATATATTGTGGTTTTCAACTGAAAAAACATGTATTATATTATGTATGAATATAGTCACTGTTATAAAACGCTAATACTGCTCATGTCCTTGTGTCTAATGTAATAATAAAAGTCGTTTAAGGGTCATTTTTGCTTTATAGAAAACTTCTGATTTATTTAAGAAAAGATTTCTGTCAAATTTCATTAAATAGCAACCCTGATTGCGTCGCGTTTTGAACAATACTGCCCCCTAGTGACGAAAAACGACATCAACAACTGTCACGTTCACAAGTATTTCTGTCTCGTACGTGATTACGCACAGTGCTGCAACACTTTCCAACACTAGATTTGCTACAGCCTCTTGATCTTGACATGTTAAATTAGTTTAGTAAACAGTGTATATAAATAATAAACGCTATTATGCGAAATTATAAAATCAAAGTGCCATGAGACTGGAAAACGCTTTGAAACGAGATGCAGGAGAAAATGAAAGCGGTATTGTCTGATTCATAAGTAATAGGCACTCATCTTTGCATCCCAGGAAGCCCTGAATTCTCCATAAACACGTCAAAAACATTATAATCGGACAAAAGCAGGTAACAAAAGTATATACAGACAAAGACAAAATGTACACACATGATTCCAGCTATTTTTTCTCAAATCTAGATAAGGCTCTTTGGCAAAAAAATGATATGTTAAACCCCAACCTTGACCACAGACTGTATAAAAAAGTGGACTAAAAAGGAAGTGTGACGTCACCCACAGTGTTCGGCTCCAGTCAAATGAAGCTCATCGAGGCTTTGCGGCTATAGGAGTGAATTTGGAGAGGAGTTTAATATTAGGAATAGACGAAAATCATGAAAAGCGGGTTAATACGGACGTTTTAAGAGCAAAACAACTGCAGCAGTAACAGAAAGAGGCGACACTTTTTCAATGTAAAGTCGACTGAAGCCAGAGTCGATGGAGCTGGAAGTGCCCCCATACCTTTTCTATTTAAAACACGGCAGCTATGTCCATTTATAAATACAGTCTATGACCATAACAGTCTTTTAAGGACATATAGACAGTTTTTGTTTCATTTAGTTTCTCCATTAGGCACAACAAACAGAGGTGGAAAATGTCTCCAGTTGTGTTGCTTAAGTAAAAGTGCAGATACTGGAGCAAAAAAAATACCACTAAAAGTAAAATTAATGCATGAAAGAATCTACTTAAGTCAAAGTATGAAAGCACCTGTTTAAAAATGCACTTAAAGAGTCAAAAGTAAAAGTATTTTTGCAGTATTGAAGTTGTATTCTGAAATCTAATAAAGCTTTTGCTGGATTTTGTTCAACAGAAACAGTTGAATCAATGTTTATTCTAGCTGTTTTTATTTGGTTATATTTTTGTTTGCTCAAACTACAAATGTGTTAAAAATGAACCCTTTTCAGCAGGTCTCAAACTATAATAAAAAATACTTTTACTTTTCAGTCCAATTCAAACATGTAGGGGAGTGGAAAGTACAAATACCGAAACGAAAAACAACGAAAAAGTAAAAAAAAATCCACTGTAAAATGTACTTAAGTATGAATTCTGGGTATCTGCACTTTACATTTCTTTGCTACTTTTACTTTGTCACATTCCAACACGGACAACAAATAAAAAACATTGCACAATCCCATTCACACAAACATCCCCCAGGAAAATCTGCCACCAAAGCGATTCCACGTTGCACCGAAGCTGCAGGACCACAGTTCATTCCGGTCCGAAGATTAGGCCAAGTAACGCGTCAGTTCCCATTTCTGAAACGCGTTTTTGTGGTCACACGGTCGAAGCAGGACGCCGTCTCCTTTGGGTGCGGCCTCCAGACACGTGCGCCGGGCTGTGCCGTCGGTTATGAAGTGGTCGCCCTTCACAAAGACAAAACAAGACGTGATTGGAAAGGCTGTTTGGGTTATAATATCAGTGGTATTATTATTATTATTATAACTTTCTATGATTACATGATGTTTCAGATGTAGAAAAGGGCTCAGTCTTATCACGTTTGACAGAAATTCACACTATTATTAATTCATCTTAACTGTAAAAAGTCTTAATATCTGTGGACTGAAAAGATCTGGTTAAATTTGACAGGCCAAATAATGACTGCAAAGTGACGTTTTTAAATCGAACAATAAATTCTCTCACAGAATTCTACAACAAAAAACTATATGTGGAACGTTCTGCTGGTCGCAAGCAAGAAAGCAATAACCAAAAAATGGTGTGGAGCGACAAACTACCGGATTTGGAGGATTGGATTAATATTGTTGAAGATATTTCACAAATAGAAAGGCTGCGACTTATACGAAGACTGGAATAGGACAGGTATGAGGAGGACTGGAAACCATGGAAAGACTTTATTAACACCCAAACATAAAAAAAAGGAAAATTAGTGACATTCCCTGACCTCCGTGAAGTCGCCCCATCAAACTCAAACCTGCACAAAAACTATGTCAGTCGTTTGAGCTTCGTTCGTGCTGCAAAAAGTTTCGTTTGTATCACTTCTGGTTCTTAAGATATTTGCAGCTTTATTTTCGGCCGATGACGTCGTCCAGAGCCTCAGAATGTGAACGAGCTCAAAACGTTTGTATTTCGTTTGTGCCGTTTTGTGCTGTGACAATTTTCATTTGTGCGAGTTTATTTCTAAAATTATAATTATTATTTCGGCGGTAATTACAGGACGTCATTTCCGCGACTTATACTCAGGTGTGACATTTTTCACACCGACGGTCCATAGACCAAATATATGAATCCTATATATGAATCAAAAATGAAAAAAATTAATCGTTATTTGTTTTTTCATTTTGGTTTTAGAGACAAATAATAAAGAAGAGAGTTGTTTTTTCGTTTTCTTATTTTTGGTTCTATATTGAAAAATGAACAAACGAATGGTACACGGATTCTTCTCTGTTGGGTTGTTTTTATCGTTATAATTCGCTTTTCAATATGAAATGTTGGTTCTTGGTCTCTGATTTTATAAAATTAATTTCCCCCAAAAAGTGCGACTTATGTTTTTTTTCTACTTCATTGGGCATTTTTTGGCTGGTGCGACTTATAGCCTGAAAAATACTTTGTTCTCCAGTTTTATTTTCTTACTCAGTGATACACGTAGGATTCAGCAGCGTTGCAAACTCATTTTGATACTAACAAAAAAAGAATCTGACCGGCACAGATCCATGGGAGGTGCCAACAGCTGCACGGCTCTTTTTTGTGACGCAGAAGTCAGTGGATTTGGTTTTTTTATCAAGTCGTTTTTAATGAATATTGCAAATTATGTGATCATAACTATATAGGAGACCCGAGCACATTAAATCTGCTTTGAACTATACATGGGTTTCAAAATTATGAGAAATTAGGATATTGCCAAAATATATGACATAAATTAGGACATTTTCATAACAATTAGCGATCCAAAACAATACATAACATCTCAAAAGACCTCAAAATGTGACCTATAAACAGGAAACTCGAACAGGCCCTTGAGGATGTTGTGATCACGTGACTCACCAGTAACGAGTTGCCGAGTTTGTGGTGCCATCGGAGTTGCACATTGGCCCGATCACACAGGAATAAACCAACGCCGCCCTCTTTGTTCTGTGGGCCAAGGCAAACGTTCTGCTGCTGGAGACTTTTCAACCAAGTGTAATTAAAGTGTTGACTCTAAAAAGGGAAAGAAGCATATAATCAGGCTAAAATATAAAACGTTTTGGCAGCGGGGGAGCTGATTCTACAGAAATCAAGGTTTTTATGTTTATGTTGACGTAGGTTGTGTCCTCGATGGCTCATGTTTGGAAGATATAGTTTATATTTTTGCTGCGCCTCAAGGTTAGACTGGTCTTTGTCAAATCTAAAAGGACAGGGAAGTTTTTCAAAATGTGTTTCTTTATGTATTCAGCAGAAGAGCAGAGATTCAGACAGTAAAATGGCAAAAGAAATCAGTGTATTATAAAAGTATTAATGAATTATTAGCTCGTCGGATATTAAATCGCAAAAAAACACATAAATAAATAGACCTAGTACTACTAAAACTAATGGAAACTAGATACTCATTTGAGCAAGTAGCGATACAATCAATCAAACTTTATTGATAGAGCGCTTTTCGTACAAAAAATGCAACACAAAGCGCTTTTACGGCACATTTTCAGGACAAAATTTGAGGTTTCCTGAAAAGTTTTAGTATCATTTTGAGCTCTATGAGATACAAGAACTCACGGTAACAAAGAAAGTAGAATAAATTTGCATTGAAAATTATATTCTGCTATAAAAATTGCACTTTTCATCTTCAATCTAGTATCGTAAGCAGTATTGAGCACTGAGTCACTTTTTTAGTATTGAAATAAAGTCTGAAATTTTAGTATTGCCGCAACACTAAACCTAGTACAAACACATATATGGGCACTTGGAGACAATATCGGCTGATAGTCCACGTGGGCATGTTATACCTCATTATAAATCTTAGATTATAGATAGAGCTCTATATTATGTCAATTTATTCCAATTTACAGTCAGATAAATGTCATAATATTTGGCGCAGCGTCAGTATTTATCTGCGAAGTCATTTGACAGTATCTGTGACGCCATATTGCCCCTGAACGTGCTATTGTTTTTACCAGTGCGCAGCCATAGATCTATGTGCACGACACTGAAGAGCTGCTTTAAACGACTATAAATAAAGGTGAACATCAGCGCAGTTTGTGCCAGAAACAAAATGACCTCATGTTTTTATAAAAGTGTGAATCGGAAAAAAGACGACTCCCATAGACAGAGGACAAACGCAACTGCAGTCAACGTGCTGGATTATGTTCTTTTTATGGGTGATTGGTTTGAGTCGGGATTAAAAGGACATTTATTAGTGAAGACTTGTGATCTGAGAGGGGCCTGTGTGTGTCAGTTTTGGAGCTTATTCTTTCTCATTGTTTAGCACTTAGCTACTGTAACCTACCGCACATAAACAGCTTTTTCAGCATAACAGAGTGTAATCAATAGAGGTGTGAATGGTCAGCATTTATCCATATAATTACTTACCGTTAAAGGCTGATAGCGGTAGTTTACGTACAGTACTTTCTTTACCAGCTAGAATGTCATGCAAAAATGCCATTAGGCCGACCTGCCGTCTTTAAATAGCGTATTTTCCGCACTATAAGGCGCAAAGCCTTCAGTTTTCTCAAAAGCCGACAGTGCGCCTTATAATCCGGTGCGCCTTATATATGGATCAATATTGAGCCGCAACAGGTCTCGCAACTACGGGAAGCAGCCGCCGGCTCCATTAGCACGCGAACTTAACGTCAGTGAATTTAGAGGCGGTCCTTCTTGGTGCTTTCGGTTTATGAAAAGACGTAATCTCTCCATCCGCACAGGAACTGCTGTTTCGCAGCAACTGCCAAAAGACGACCAAGAAAAGCTGGCCACTTTCCGCGCATATTAATAAAGTTTGACTGACTTGTCTGACTGTTTTGTCGACATTCCCTTTAGCGCAGCTCCATCTAGTGGATGCCTAACTCAACCCCAGCCACTACTGTAGCTCCTATTCTATGCGCCTTATAATGCGGTGCGACTTATATATGAAAACGGTTTTAAAATGGGCCGTTCATTGAAGGTGTGCCTTACAATCCGGTGCGCCTTATAGTGCGGAAAATACGGTACGTTGCCTAAATAAACCCAATTTCAAATCCAGAGCCAAACCTAAAATGTTTACATTACTAAATATATCGGCTATCACCAGCTCCGACTCCTATTTTATCGGTATCATATCGGCTGCAAAAAAACATAAAGCATAACCCAAAACACACGACACATTAAATTCTCAATACAGGGAATGTGCAGCCTTTAAACCATTATTATTCAATGCATGTGTTGTTTACTTAACGTCGGGTTGCGCCTACCTGCTGGTTCAGATCGCAGGTTTCAAAGAGGAGAGATCCTTTACGGAGAGTGAGACATTTTCTTAAACCTTGATTGAACACCTGCAAAGCCACAAACATATTCAAAACAACAACATTTAAAATTTTGAGGCTTAATGACCCTTGCTTATTTTGCCTGGGAGAATCCGAACAGCGGGCTCTTAAAAACACCATGGGCATTGTTTATTACCAAGACTCTTAATTAGTTTCTGTTCTGTAAACTTTGCTGCGAGCGCTCCAGCAGAGTTGCATACTAATCAATGCAAATTCTGAAACTTGATATTTTTGAGGAAAGTAAACAGCTTTTTAAGACCTGCGTGAAGCCGCCCCCACCAAACGCAAACCTACACAAAAACTGTGTCCATCGTTTGTGCTTCGTTTGTGCTGCAAAAAGTTTCGTTTGTGCGATTGTGGTTCTTACCTGGTTTAGTCCTGGTTTAGACCTGGTTTAGTCCTGGTTTAGTCTTGGTTTAGACCTGGTTTAGTCTTGGTTTAGACCTGGTTTAGAACTGGTTTAGTCTTAGTTTAGTCCTGGTTCAGTCCTGGTTTAGTCCTGGTTTAGAACTGGTTTAGTCCTGGTTTAGTCCTGGTTTAGAACTGGTTTAGTCTTAGTTTAGTCCTGGTTTAGACCTGGTTTAGACCTGGTTTAGACCTGGTTTAGACCTGGTTTAGACCTGGTTTAGTCTTAGTTTAGTCTTAGTTTAGTCTTGGTTTAGTCTTGGTTTAGTCTTGGTTTAGAACTGGTTTAGTCCTGGTTTAGTCCTGGTTTAGTCCTGGTTTAGAACTGGTTTAGTCTTAGTTTAATCCTAGTTTAGACCTGGTTTAGACCTGGTTTAGTCCTGGTTTACTTCTGGTTTAGTTCTGGTTTAGTTCTGGTTTAGACCTGGTTTAGTCTTAGTTTAGTCTTAGTTTAGTCCTGGTTTAGAACTGGTTTAGTCCTGGTTTAGTCCTGGTTTAGAACTGGTTTAGTCTTAGTTTAGTCCTGGTTTAGACCTGGTTTAGACCTGGTTTAGACCTGGTTTAGTCTTAGTTTAGTCTTAGTTTAGTCTTAGTTTAGTCTTGGTTTAGTCTTGGTTTAGTCCTAGTTTAGTCCTGGTTTAGTCCTGGTTTAGTCCTGGTTTAGTCCTGGTTTAGACCTGGTTTAGTCCTGGTTTAGATATTCAGTTTTATTTTCGGCCGATGACGTCGTCCAGAACCTCAGAATGTTAAACAGCCTCAAAACAGCAGAAAACTATAGAAAACGTTTGTATTTGGTTTGTGCTGTTTTGTGCTGTGACAATTTTCATTCGTGTGAGTTTATTTCTAAAATGATTAATTATTATTTCTGCGGTAATTATAGGACGTCATTTCCGCTCAGCTGACGGCGACGAACTCCACAAAACTAGTGAAGAGAAACGATCTCAGGCTGTGGAAAAGTCTGTCACCGTCTTTAGTCATTTGCTTTTTAATCATATTTTATATAATAATACAGACTTTTCCACAGCCATATCTTAAGAACCAGAACTGCACAAACGAAACTTTTTGCAGCACAAACGAAGCACAAACGACTGACGTAGTTTTTGTGTAGGTTTGCGTTTGATGGCGGCAAACTTAGGTCTTTCTAAGTGAAGTAAATACGAGACACGTTTTACATACCAGCCCCTCCGCTTTCACTACGGGGGCGTCTGCGTCCGGATACACGTTTTCCAGGTACCATCGGAAGCTCTTGCACTTCAGCTTTTTCCTCAGCTCGATTTGGTCTTCGAGGTCGCCGATGTCGACGTTGTTTTTGTCCAGCAGGTGGTGGTATCCGTGCCCGTAGAAAAGGTCTTTGTACTCGTCCAGCCACACTTCAGCCACCCGGGCCAGGTTTCTCTCCACCGTCTTCTGTCGATCTTTGGGGAACTTGTACGGGTTTTGCCCCCTGAAAATATGCCCCACCCTGGAACAAGGGATGATCTCGATTTCTCCTCCGCACATCCAGATCTGACGCAACAAATGATCACGATTACACACAGTTTCATGTTAAAAGGGACACGGTTGCAACTGTTAAATGTGAATTATGTAACTTTTGGTTTGGGGTTCATCACCGTCATGTCATCAAAATGTTTTTGTTTATTTTCCTCTGAACCTCTTTTATTCTCTTTTAGACATGCTCCAAATCTCCGGGACAGATTAATGAACTCTTATCTTCCTCCAGAAAATAAAAGCACATCGCTAAAAAACCTAAACTGAACTGTCCTCATTGTTCAAATGTCCTTCAAACAAAAACATTGGATCTACACAATAATAAATCACTCACACAAAATTATTTCATTAATTGTAATACTACTCATGTTATATCGTCTTTCCTGCCCTTGTCCCGAAGGTTTTTTCTATATTGGCCGCACCAAAAGACAGAGAACAAATATGCAACCAGGACGACCCAATGGCTCGACATTTTTGTGAAACTCATAATAGCAACGACGCTCTGCCTCGGATTGAAGGTGTTGAACATGATAAACCACTGGCAAATTACCGTATTTTTCAGACGATATGTCGAAAAACGCACAATGAAGAAGAAAAAACATGTATAAGTCGCACTTTTTGGGGGAAATTTCTTTGATAAAATCAGGGACCAAGAGCCAACAGGCGAGTTATAAAAGTTATAGTAATAAAAACAACCCGATAGAGAAGAATCCGTGTATCATTAGTTTGTTCGTTTTTCAATATTGAACCAAAAATAAGAAAACGAAAAAAAAAACCCCATCTCTTTTCTTTATTATTTGTCTCTAAAACGAAAATGAAAAAACAGATAACGATTTGTTTTTTCATTTTTGATTCATATATACGATTCATATCATATATTTGGTCTATGGGCTTCAGTGTGAAAAATGTAATATATAAATCGCACCTGAGTATAAGTCGCAGGAACCGCCCAAACCCTGACAAAAAGTGTGACTTATAGTCCGAAAAATACGGTGAATCAAATAGAAACTTTCTGGATTCATAAATTAAGAACATGTGAACATCCTGGTCTGAATGACGGATGTTCTGAATGAAAATATACATAATTTAGTTTCAGATTTTCTCATATTTATATTTCTTATACGCACATGTGCTGTATGTATACGTGTACTGTTGTGTAAAAATATATATACATTTTATTTTATTATTCTTTTTTGTCTGTGCCGTGTCCTGCGTTTTCTTGCACCTGCTTTTTCTGCCTCGAATCATCTCGAGTCACGGTCGAAACATGTCGGCTTCGGCCGTTCTAATAAAGGCCTTTTAACTTTACTTTTCCTCGTGCGTTTTTCGCTTTTTTTGGAGTGCCTGGATTGTGGTTGTGTTTAAAGGTTTTGCCCCTTTTTTTTTCTTAGAGCATTACCCGTTTTCACTGATTGCACCTGTACAACACTTACTTAATTACGGGTGGTTTTATTGTTCAAAAATACCTAGAAAAACAGGCATTCTGACTGCGTGCGGGGTCGTCTCTGCACAGATCTGACCCGTAACTTCGCCTGGTTTGGTCCATATAAAGGTTTAATGCCATATTGAGAAGCATTTCGGACAAAACAATATCATCTCCTTGAAGAAAAGCAGGTGACAGGCACTAGCACAACAAGAAATATTAATAAAGACAACTTTTTATGCAGAGAAACAGGTCTGACAGACAGGAGTGCCAAGGTAGGGCCACTTCTCGTTATGCTCATTATTATACGTTACTCAGCAATATAGTAAATATACGAGTAACAATAAGTAAATTTACATAGGGTGGAAAATACTGCCTGTTTTCGCACTTTACAAAGCTGTAGTGGGATGACTGGTCTGTCTCCCAATGTTATTATAAAGTCTTAGCTTGTTCTTTTCCCGATATAATCCTATGATTCACCTCATTACTGCGCAGAAGGATAATTTGGCGTGGCACATACCTTAAACGAGATCTCCATATTCTCTCCGCCCCACACGTCCAAGCCGGGATCGTAGGCGCCGAGCTCGTAGAAATAGTTCCTGTCGATGGAGAAAAGTCCGCCAGCCATGACGGGACATCTGCAACCCACATTATAACATTATATTATGTTATAGAGAACAAACGCGCGCTGGAATGTGCATTAGAAACACGTGTAAGACTCATTTGTTGAACCTGATGGGATCCGATATGGTCATGTTGTGCTTCTTGACGTAATCCTGAGACAGAGGGCTCCATCCGAACACTAAAGGCCACCTGAAGATGCCACGCTGGAAGTTGTCGACCAGAACGTAGCTGCAAAAGAAAAGAAGTGTGATATAGTCGGTACATTTAGACGCATTTAGATTTTATTTGTCAAAAGCAGCTGTAAAATATTAACCACAGATATAGAACTGTAGGTGTCGCATTGACCGTGTGCGTCAACAAAGCCGCCATTTTGGTACAGGGGTAACAATGCTTTAAATGATACGATTAGTCCTGGTTCAGTCCTGGTTCAGTCCTGGTTCAGTCCTGGTTCAGTCCTGGTTCAGTCCTGGTTTAGTCCTGTTTTAGTCCTGTTTTAGTCCTGTTTTAGTCCTGTTTTAGTCCTGGTTCAGTCCTGGTTCAGTCCTGTTTTAGTCCTGTTTTAGTCCTGTTTTAGTCCTGGTTTAGTCCTGTTTTAGTCCTGTTTTAGTCCTGTTTTAGTCCTGTTTTAGTCCTGTTTTAGTCCTGTTTTAGTCCTGGTTCAGTCCTGGTTCAGTCCTGGTTTAGTCCTGTTTTAGTCCTGTTTTAGTCCTGTTTTAGTCCTGTTTTAGTCCTGGTTCAGTCCTGGTTCAGTCCTGTTTTAGTCCTGTTTTAGTCCTGTTTTAGTCCTGTTTTAGTCCTGGTTTAGTCCTGGTTTAGTCCTGGTTTAGTCCTGGTTTAGTCCTGGTTTAGTCCTGGTTCAGTCCTGGTTCAGTCCTGGTTCAGTCCTGGTTCAGTCCTGATTCAGTCCTGGTTCAGTCCTGGTTCAGTCCTGGTTCAGTCCTGGTTCAGTCCTGTTTTAGTCCTGGTTCAGTCCTGGTTCAGTCCTGGTTCAGTCCTGGTTCAGTCCTGTTTTAGTCCTGGTTCACTCCTGGTTCAGTCCTGGTTCAGTCCTGGTTCAGTCCTGGTTCAGTCCTGGTTCAGTCCTGTTTTAGTCCTGGTTTAGTCCTGGTTCAGTCCTGGTTCAGTCCTGGTTCAGTCCTGTTTTAGTCCTGGTTCAGTCCTGGTTCAGTCCTGGTTCAGTCCTGGTTCAGTCCTGGTTCAGTCCTGGTTCGGTCCTGTTTTAGTCTTGGTTTAGATCTGCTTTTGTCCTAGTTCAGCTCTGGTTCAGTCCTGGTTTAGTAGTGTTTTAATCTTGGTTTATACCTGGTTTAGTCCTGGTTCAGTCCTGGTTCAGTCCTGGTTCAGTCCTGTTTTAGTCCTGTTTTAGTCCTGGTTCAGTCCTGGTTCAGTCCTGGTTCAGTCCTGTTTTACTCCTGGTTCAGTCCTGGTTCAGTCCTGGTTTAGTCCCGTTTTAGTCTTGGTTTAGATCTGTTTTAGTCCTGGTTCAGTCCTATTTTAGAACTGGTTTAGTTCTGGTTCAGCTCTGGTTTGGTCCTAGTTTAGATCTGGTTCAGTGCAGATTTAATCCTGTTTTAGTCCTGATTTAGACCTGGTTTAGTCCTGATTTAGTCCTGATTTAGACCTGGTTTAGTCCTGTTTTAGACCTGGTTTAGACCTGGTTTAGTCTTGTTTTAGTGCTGTTTTAGTCCTGGTTTAGACCTGGTTTAGTCCTGTTTTAGTCCTGATTTAGACCTGGTTTAGTCCTGGTTTAGACCTGGTTTAGTCCTGTTTTAGTCCTGGATTAGACCTGGTTTAGTCCTGTTTTAGTCCTGATTTAGACCTGTTTTAGTCCTGGTTTAGACCTGGTTTAGTCCTGTTTTAGTCCTGATTTAGACCTGGTTTAGTCCTGGTTTAGACCTGGTTTAGTCCTGTTTTAGTCCTGGATTAGACCTGGTTTAGTCCTGTTTTAGTCCTGATTTAGACCTGCTGTTCAGCTGTAAAATATTAATATTTGTCCAAGTTTGCAGATTCTCGCTGAAATCCTAAAACGTATTAAAAACAGTTGAGATTTTCACCTCATGTCTTTGTCGCTGATGACTTCGATAACTGGACAAGGCACTTTCCTGCGGTCCAGATAAACTCGCTCCAGCAGCGGCTCCAACCAGCCCACGTTACATTCAACGTGCGAGTCCAGGAAAGTCAGAACTTCACCTGCAGCAGAGACAATAATCCTCTTAATATTTCTGTATAAAGACCATAAAATTAAGCATAAATACCAATACAAAACAAGGGGGTGAGAAAGAAAGAATACACTGTACAGCGGACTTGGATCTGTGTTTCTCTGTTAAGTCGTTTTGCAACAATATTGTAGCTTTATTATCTTTTCAGCAGACTTGCAGGAGGATTAAGTCAAACCAGAAGTCTCTCATAGCAGATTTATAGAGGAATATAATAAGCCAAAACGCCATGTTACACCCTCGCTGCGCAATCTTTTGGTTAGTTTTTTGCTTCACAATTGAACCAGATGTTTTCAATATGGTTATTTCTGAAAAAAGTGCCGCATCTGTGTCCGAGACTGTTTCCAATTTCCAGTTTTATGACTTTACCCGTGGCCACTGCTGCTCCAGCCATTCTGGCCCTGATCAGGCCCTGACGCTCCTTCAGACGGACGATTTTCACTTTGGGAATCTGCGCCATGTAGTTATCCAGCTGCTCCTTTAAATAATCTGCAACGATAAATACGTATTTCAGCATTTCGGTTGAGTAAATAAAGCCGCTGTGTGCAAAAAGGCTTAATTAAGTGGCAGCTCAAATAATTACACCGTTGGGAAAAGTAGCTCTAAATGAAGCCACGACAGGAGCCACGTTGATTAATAGCTAGAATATAAATGATTAAGTATGTCTAAAGATTTGTTGCTGCTTAAATTATAATACTATAGTACATGAGTAAAAGAAATCCAGGAATAAACCAAGAACCAATCGTAAATTAAAAAAAACAACAGTAAAAGGTGCTATACAATACAATTTTTGATCCACTACGAGCAGAATATTTTTTTTATAATTCTACGCAATATGATTAATTTGCGACTCCGATAATTAAAATGGTTTTACCTCTGGTGCTGCAGTCGTCCACCAGAATCACTTCCTTGAGGAGGTGCGGCGGAGACCGGTTCAGAACGCTGTGCACCGAGCGAAGAAGCGTGGACCAAACTTCGTCCACGAAACAGAAGATCACACTGGTGGAAGGCAAGTCGTTGTGCACCAGATTGTCTTTACACCTTGCGAAAGAGAAAAAAAATAATAAATCACGCACATTGCTAGATTTGGTAAAAAGAAAGACATTACGGACACTAAATTACCCGTTAATACTTACGTTTCAGGCCTTGTATCCGGGATGGCTCTGTCTAAGGGAATCTGGTCACTTAAGTGGACGTTAAAATGCCCCTCGGCCCACCTCTTCTTCACTTCTGCGTCCTCTTCGCCGCCCAGGATAACGGCGCGACCGAACTGGCCCACTGCGCTGGGATTTCTGGGAGCCTGAGTCATATCTACTGAAAGCACTTTATGGACACCTGGCTCTTTCCTAACAACCGTGACATTTTCTTTGACGTCCACTTTCCCCTGGAGCTTGGGCACAGATTGCGGTTGTTCTTTCGCCTTCACTGCTTCATCTTTGGCAGCTGTCTTGACTTGCGTTTCTGTTCCGTCTACCTGACTATTTACATCCTTAATGGCCGGTTTGGCAGTTGCTTTAACAGGGCGGGGCTCTTTCTCTTTCTCAACCTTAAATTGTGCGGTTGTCTTAGCTTGTCCAGTGTTTGAGTTGTCTCGTGGCTTTGGCACAACACCTACATCTTTTTTATTTGGACGTTCTGCTATTTTATTGTCCTGGATGCTAGATTGAAGTTTGGTTTCATTAGCTACAACAACTTCAGCTGCTGGCTTTGCAGTAGGTTTAGGTTTACTGGAAACAACCTGATTCTGTTCATCGATATCCAAATCCACGCGTACTTTGGAGGGCTTTTCAGTCTGTAATTTCTTTGTCGGCTTATTTTCCTTAGAGTCCACAATCTTATCTCCAATAATCTGCCCTCTTCTCCTCCCTCTGTACACATCTTCAGCCAAGTTATCAGCATTTGGAGGCCGTTTACTGGCTTGGGTCACACTCGGGTTGACCCTTTGAACTGGGTGTCCAAATCCCCCGTTTATCACCTGAGACATTTTGGACTTTTGCTTGAAAATTTCTCTCTCTCTGACGACTCTCTCCTTGAGCATCTGACTGTTCACGTCGCTTATGGACATGCGTAAAGCTGCCATGTCAAACAGCAGCCATATGATCGATGCAATGAACACGAATGCCAGCACCCTCCCACTGCCCCTCAAGTATCTCCTCAGCTTCATCATTCTCAGATTCTTTCTAAACATTACTTTCTGGGCATGTCAAAAAAAACAACAACAAAAAAACACTTCCTAAGGTTAGATCCACGTGTGAGGTGTGCTTCCGCCGTTTTTCTTTGCAGATAAGCCTCCTGCCTGCGTGGCATGCTACAAACCATACATGTAATGACTGCTATAGATCAACGCGGTGAGTGACAAGCCCACGATCGCAGTATAAAGTTTGTTTTCCATACCGCGGCGATCCCCTTCATCTCCAAACGCGCAGAAACATCGCGACACACGCACACGTCAAAACCTCCGAATCGCCTCGCGTAGATCAGCGCTAATGAGAACCCGCAATTTCCTTCTTTTTAATCTACAAACCACAACTTTGCCTGACAGTGTGATTTGTATGAGGACGGAGCTACCGACTTCCACTTGGACGACGCGCGCTGATTGGTCCGATTATGGGACACGTCACGGTAACGCGACCGCGTGTGTAGAACTGTAGGCGTCGCGCTGACTGCCGCTGTCTGCGCGAACGGGTGCGTCAACAAAGCCGCCATCTTGGTACAGGGGTATTGCTGCTTTAAATGATAAGATTAGTCCTGGTTCAGTCCTGGTTTAGTCCTGGTTCAGACCTGGTTTAGTCCTGTTTTAGCGCTGGTTTAGACCTGGTTTAGACCTGGTTTAGACCTGTTTTAGTCCTGGTTCAGTCCTGGTTTAGACCTGGTTTAGTCCTGGTTTATACCTGTTTTAGTCCTGTTTTAGTCCTGGTTCAGCTCTGATTCAGTCCTGGTTTAGACTTGGTTTATACCTGTTTTAGTCCTGTATTAGTCCTGGTTCAGTCCTGGTTTAGACCTGGTTTAGACCTGGTTTATACCTGTTTTAGTCCTGTATTAGTCCTGGTTCAGTCCTGGTTTAGACCTGGTTTAGTCCTGGTTTATACCTGTTTTAGTCCTGTTTTAGTCCTGGTTCAGCTCTGATTCAGTCCTGGTTTAGACTTGGTTTAGCTCTGGTTCAGTTCTGGTTCAGTCCTGTTCTAGTCCTGGTTCAGTCCTGGTTTAGCCCTGGCTTAGACCTGGTTTAGACCTGGTATAGTCCTGGTTTAGTCTTGGTTTAGTCCTGGTTTAGTTTAGACCTGGTTTATACCTGTTTTAGTCCTGGTTTCGACCTGGTTTAGTCCTGGTTTATACCTGTTTTAGTCCTGTTTTAGTCCTGGTTCAGTCCTGGTTCAGCTCTGATTCAGTCCTGGTTTAGACTTGGTTTAGCTCTGGTTCACTTCTGGTTCAGTCCTGGTTTATACCTGTTTTAGTCCTGGTTTAGTCCTGGTTCAGTCCTGGTTCAGTCCTGCTTCAGCTCGGGTTCAGTCCTGGTCCAAACCTGGTCCAGTTTAGGTTTTAATCCTGGTTCAACTCTGGTTCAGTCCTGGTTTAGACCTGGTTTAGACCTGGTTTAGTCCTGGTTTATACCTGTTTTAGTCCTGGTTCAGTCCTGGTTCAGTCCTGGTCCAGTCCTGGTCCAGTCTTGGTTTAGTCCTGGTTTCAGTCCTGGTTTCAGTCCTGGTGAAAAACTTACTACTTTAGACCATAGACCGTATGCTTTAGACCATGGAACTCCGTACCAAGATGGCGGCGGTATTAACTGAACGCGACATCTACAGTTCTGTTTAGCAATGAACCGCGTCAACCACGTAACGTCACGTTAAGCTAACTAAAATGACCTAAGGACGTACAGGAAGTAAATATGTAAACATTGGACTCAAGAAACGACCTCTCCTTACTTTTACTTAAATTAATGGCATATTTAGATTAAACTCGCAATAATATGTTTTTTCTACACTCAAAATTAGCTTCAACCGCCTGTCCTCCTTTTAAACGAGTAATATTATTGTGAAACAGGAAGCTATCTCCCAACATTGCTATCTGAACTCCTTTATTACAAAGTTGGCACAGTTTCATTTAATGGCACTGGAGCCAATGGAGCTAAAAGAAGAGGGAGTGTACAGTAAGTGTCGACACCCCATAAACACATAACACCATAAAGCACACGTGTCGTATTAAATTAACCAATAACATATGTCTTGTCCCAGGAAAAGCTCTGGTGTCAGTGGTAGCCAGGGTAAATAAACCTGGAATAAGATAAACACACCTTGAATTAGGCTACAAGAACTTGTATAACCACATTTCAGTCTCACCTGCGTGTAGTTCGGTAACCTTTGTCTAACCTGTGTGACAGTGTTATTAATCATCATCATATGGCATGATATAATTATCCAGAATAAGCTAATATTCTGGCCTGAGGCCTCACAGCAAGAAGGTTTGCGGATTCGATTCCCGGGTCGCCCGGGCTTTTCTGTGTGGAGTTTGCATGTTCTCCCCGTGTCTGGATGGGTTTCCTCCGGGTGCTCCGGTTTCCCCCATCAACCTAAAACATGCAGCACCTGAACTAACATCAAGGACCATGACGTCCACCCTCCTGTGGGCTCACCACCTGCAGAGGGGTTCATGGGGGGGGTCAGGTGCTATGAGGATTGGGCAGCAAACTGCCCCCGTGACCCAACTGGATTAAGCGGGAGAAGATGGATGGATGGAAGGTAATAAGTTAAACACAGTGATTTCATATCATAACTTCAAATCCTAACTCAAAAGGTGCAATATCCTATGGCTGTCTGTCTGTCACTGTTAAATTAACTATTTTATATGACCTCATGAAGGAAAATTTGTCGATAAGTAACTTGAACACTCCACTCCATCATATACAGCCATGTTAATGAGACATGACTATATGTGAGTTATGGAAATGAGAAATACATTTGCAAACCAAACAGCTTTGTCTGAGAGGAGCAACATTTCTCAGCTGTAAGTAGAGGAGTTTATTCGGGCAATACTTTTGACATGATAAAAAAAAACAAAAAAACATTATAGCATACAGTATTTTAAAAGGTCAAATTTGACTTGTCTCCTGAACATATTTTGTATTCTACTAAATTAGTTTCACTTCCTTGGTTGCACCCACCTCACTCCTGCCACAACAGTGATTATATATTCCCATGTATGTTGCAGCACAACAGTCACATGTGCTGTTTGTGCATTAGTTCAGCCATTAGGCAGTGATTAGTGAAGGTGACGGCAGGCTTTCCTCTTCATCAGCGGCCTTCTCCTGGGAGCCCCATTGACTCCATCCAGCCTATTAACAGCCCCCAACACGAGGAGGAGGGGACGCTGCCTCCCATGGTGGCTGCCCTTAGCCGCACTACACACGCTTTCATTAGTGTGTTAGCTAAATGATTGGCCTGAGGACAGCCCCCAAGCCCTGCGATGCATGTGTTAGCTTATGTTCCATCCGCCGGTCAATTTATTCATTTATGCGGCCGTTTCTGCATCCACACTCTCATGACATCATTTGGTACCATTTAATTGCACGGTCTCTAAGCTGATGGGTATAGGTAAGGAAATGCACGGGTGACACAGAGGTGACACAAAGGTGAACCTCAATAAACAGGAGGTTGTTATTCAGAAATCCTACGGTGACATTACTGGAGGCTATACAATGGACCTGCATGGATATATGTGTTCATACTCTTTTACCACTGTATTTGGAGTTGTATGACATAAAACACAATGATAAACCACAGTTATAGATTATAGAGTGGAAATTGCTATAACTTCATAAGAATTCATAAATCAACATGATCTTAACAAGTGTTTGCTTTCTGGCCACGACAGTCTTGCATGTAACCGACTGTTTATTGCAAATGAACAATACCTTGAAGCCACTTCAGCCTCTTCATTCAAACTGAAGACACCTCACTCGGTCGTCAGTGTGGATGTGAGTCTGTGCAAAGGCAGAACTGCAGCCACGTCACTGTCCCAGGGCAGCTGTGACCCAGGACAGGTGCTTGATCAGATGCAGTCTGTAGATTAGATTATATATTATCTACGACTATTCTACGACTCTGTGGTGGCATCAGCCATCCTGTACGGTGTGGTCTGCTGGAGCAGCAGCATCACAGAGAGGGACAAGAGGAGACTGGACAAAGTCATCAGGAAGTCCAGCTCTGTCCTGGGCTGTGCCTTGGATTCGGTGCAGGAGGTGGGGGACAGAAGGGTCCTGGCCAGATTCACTTCTATGCTGGACCTGGAGTCTCACCCTCTTCAGGGCCCTGTCTGCTCTGGAGAGCAGCTTCAGTGACAGACTGATCCACCCTCGCTGTGTGAAGGAGAGGTTCCGCAGGTCTTTCCTTCCTGCTGCTGTCAGACTTTACAATGAACACTGCTAACTCTGCTGCCTGTGCAATACTGGGACCCTGTGCAATAATGTAAGATAGTAATTTATTGTATATATAGTTTTTAGATTGCAATTTATTGTATATATTGTCTTAAGATAGCAATTTATATGATACATAGTTTTATAATCCTTATCTTTATAGATCTTTATAGTGTTTGTCTATTTTTAACTTAACTGTACTCTATTGCTGCTACTGTTTCTTGCTGTTCTCTTTACTGTGCGTTGCAACACTGAAATTTCCCCATTGTGGGACAAATAAAGGATATCTTATCTTATCTTATGCAAAATTGACTTTTGTGAGCGTTCAGATGCAGTTGTGTTTTGTTTCATTCAAACATGTAGTGATAGTTTTCCAGCTACTGTAGCGGCCAAACTTTGCTCTGCACAACGTCCGCTATGGCTGCAGCATGTGTGGCGTCTCGGATGCGTGTCTTCCATAAAAGAGAGTCAAAAAATACTGTGTTCCTTGTTTGTTTATTGGCATACCTCATAGCCATCCAGAATACACAGATTCAGCACTGCATAGACGACGGTCAAAAGACTGTTTACCTCCACACTGCAACACCTGTGTGCACCTTTTCCTCCCCTTTTATATGGCAGGTAAAATTACATAACAAATTACGCCTCACAGTGCTGGGAGGTACCAACAGCTACCTTTTACCTTTAGTCCAGTATAGATTGGAAATTCTAGGCCTGAAACTGCCCAAATAAGTCGTGTGAAGTTGTATGGACTTTAAAAACACAGTGAAGCACTTCCTGCATTACCACATGGCACAAGGTGGAACAGAGAGTTTTGAGTTTGAGGGAAGAGCTTTAAATATGCAGGATTTGTGTGTTAATCATGTGTGAATGAAACAAAACACAATTCTGGGTATGTTTTTGATGGGAAAACCACATTAAAACACAGATCAGATAATAATGTAACATGATAATCAAGCCAAGTACAAGCATTCCCTGTATCCCTCAGTATATTTCCCATATGCAGCAGCAATCGCATCGCCTCATTTATAACACAAGGGCCTGTTGACCCTGATGCGTGGAGCAAGTGCAGGGCCCATATGCAGCTATTAGAAACACACCAGTCACGTGTCTGCCAGGCTCGACTGCTGAAGAGAGCCCTCACACAGCTCTTATGACATGAGAAAGTTCAACATTGTAATACCTCCAATCAAACGGGGAACTTTTCGACCTCCCTGACATGTGCAACTTAAGCCGTCTCACTGCTCTCCCATCAAAAGGGATCAGGCTAATGCCACCCCTGCGGTGGCATGTGTAAAAGGAGCTAAATGCACCGGTGAGATATCTTCAGAACATGCGAATTACAACCGGGAATTAAAGTGACAACAGACAACAGGGCACACATTTTTGATACTGGTTTTGGTTTCGATGGTCACCGGGGTAGCAGTTTACTGACAACGTTACAGATGTCTAATATGTGCACACAAACTGTACTCATTTATTTAGATTGTGTGGCAGTGTTTGTATCGTTTATTTATTTATTTTTGTGTGTGTGTGTGTCTTGTATTTGTCACTATATGGTATCTTAAAGCTTCACAAAATTAATTTAAAAAAAAGAAAATAATAATAGTACTCTACTTTTTTGAATGTACCTTATTCCAATTTCTACACCTTAAAAAAAAAAAAAAACAACCTTCAAAACACACTATACACTAATCTACGATGGAGCATTGGGGGCCATTCATGAAGGAAAAAATATTTTTTTTTGTAACATGTCGAGATTAAAGTCGGCATCTCGACATTAAACTGGAAATTCCGAGAATAAAGTTGAAATTAGATGTCAACTTTAAACTCGAAAATGTTGAGAGTAAAGTTGAAATCAAGTCGACTTTAATCTTGACATTGATTTCAACTTCTCAACATTTTCGAGTTTAATGTCGACATGTCGAGTTTAAAGTCGACACCTCAAGATTAAAGTCGACATCTAATTATTATTATTATTATTATTATTATTATTATTATTATTATTATTATTATTATTATTATTATTATTATGGCTTTATTCAAGGACAATATTGCTAAAAAAAAAATAAAAAAAAATAAAATAACAGTTGTGTCAGTCATGTTGTGCTAATACGCAGCTAGCAGCTAGCAGGAACAGCCAGCAACAATATGGTTAATCTGACCCACTGACATTTTCAGCTCCAAATTATGCACATTGTGTGAATTAAATTAATTAGAGAATTCATTAAGAAATACGGCTCGCGGAAATGAGTATAATATTTAGTTATGTGATGTAATTTTCTTTCATTGTTAAAGCTAATTTGTTTCACAACACTTCCTGCGGTAGTTTGCCCACCGTGCTAACCATGATGTATGTAATTTGTTAGCCACTTAATTAATTATGATTAGAATTAGGGGGAATGTACGGCCTGTTTTGACAGATGGGCCCCATCAGGGAGACCTTTGCACAATTAACTTAGAATCAATTACGTCCTATTTCTCCGTTTGGTACGACTGCAACTTGGTTTATGTGGGGAAATTGTTGCAGCGGCTGTGGATGTGCACGACGTGAATGTTTTAGCCTGAGTAAGTACAATTAACAGCTAATAACATGCAAATATAACTAATATGGTGGTAAACAGCATGCATTATGCGTTATGAGATATCTGCATGATAAAATGAGCAGTTTTTTATATTTTCAATTAGTAAATAACCTGATTTTCTATTTGCATTACTTGTTGTGAACAATTTGCTTGAGTGTGGGTGCATTCCTGTTTATATTTGGACATTTTTCATAATGCAAGGGGAAATTATGGGAGAAAAATAGAAAATTAACCAAAATCACGGTTGTCGTACCCACTTTAGTCCACAAGATGGCGCTTTAGGTCTGTTGATCTGCTGCATATGGAGTGGCTCTGGCCCTCGAGAAGAGTGCATCCTCTTTTCATGTTGGGAGATCTTCTGAACATGCTGCTGCTGCTGGGTACACTATATTTTGGTCTCTCTCTCTATATATATGTACTGGTAAGCCTATAAATATGTTGATTTTGAGGTACAAATTTCCATCAAAGTTTTGAGTTTCTGCTTTTTTTTTTTTGTTAAACCAATTACAACAGAAATATTTTTAGTGAACATTAATATCAGTGGATGATGGCAAAAGTAGCAATGTACAGTTTCTATCTGTGCTTAATTATGTTTTCTTTTTTTCTTTATAACAGGAGAGAAACTACCTTATGTCTCACCTGAAGCTGAAGATATTGTTGTCCTTATCTGAATGAATGGAGATGAGCAGGATAGACCAGCAAAGGTACAAATCTTGCACATTAATATTGTACTATGGCAACTGATACCACTGCGTCAGAATAAATAGTAAATACATATTCAGTTATTGTTACTTTATTAACAAATTGCTTGGTTATAGGCAAAGAAGATTCTCAGAGGTCTGTCAGTATGAGCTGCACAATACAGGTAAGAACTTTTTAAACATATTCATCCAATTGTGATGAAATCTGAAATAGTTCTGAAACCTTCAGAATCTATTCACCCGTCCAAGCGCAGTCATAATGTCAGTAAAATGCAAAGATAGAGGCCTCTATACATGATATTCTTGTTTATGTAGAGATTAAACAAAAACACAAAATCTAATCTTAAACACTTAATAAGTTATTTGAGTTAAAATTACACTAAAACCAATGCAAAAAATGTATGATTAACTGCGAAAATGTTGTGAAATTGCACCTCTAACACTACAACGTTGAAAAAAACCCCAACATTTCCTCTCGTTCTGAAAGTCCAGCGTACCACGAGTCATCTGTTGTGCTTTTGTCCCACAGTAACTGACCCGTAGTGTTGCTCAGAATGGCCCATAATTTCATTCTCCGCTGCTTTCTCGTTCGCGTAAATACCTGATCAAACAGCATGCCTTTAAAGGAGGGCCAAGTCCTTTATCCCTTTTCTTGCAGGTGACATGAAGGTGATACTGCCTTGGCTCCCACTGGACATGACTTAATGTCTGACATAAAAAAATAACTACATCATTTGTCTCAATCCAGAGGGCTGACTTGGCATGGACAGCACCGTGCTAAATGTCACCCTGTAATGAGTTCTGGCCAAAGGTACACAGTATACGGAGAGTGCCCGCTGGCTGCTGGGATGCCCACTGGCCAGCTTTTCTGCCCTCAGCCATTTGGACCACCCCGGCTTTCTTTGTCAACGCTCGCGTCGCATGATCCGCATCCAAAACAAAAGTTGGACACGCGAAAAGTTAAGTTTTCAGGGTCAAAGTGTGGTTTATTTTTCAAAAAGTGTTGTCATGATGAAGTAATGAACAGGGGCTGAATTAGTAGCTTAACTTCTTCAATTATTAAAAAAAACAAAGGTGGAAACATACATAACTAGTTGCATCATGATGGGTTAACTGGTAAAAACACGTACATAATTTGTTTCATGAAGATCTTGCCATCGTATCATCTTTGTGTTATATTTCTTCAACATTTTACAACACGTGTCTCTCTCTGAAACGCATCGCTCTTTAGCTCGTAGCAAAAATGTGCACTGGGATTGGCTAATTATGGCTAACTGTTGATTGACGTATCAGTGCTTGGATCATTTGACACGTCACACCAGTTGTCATCGTCTAATTGAACCTTTGAGTTTTGAGGAAGTTGTCGTGTATTGTTGCGTGGCTGCGGCGCCTATAGACAACACGCCGGCCTGATAATCAGCCGAAGGCGACGGAGATGAGCGAACACTGTATCTGAATTAACTTTTCCTATTTCCCGCTGAATGAAATCAATTCCAGCCTTTTATGCTTCTTTCATCTGCCTTTTGTCTTGTTGCAGAATCTTTTCTCTTTCCTGCCCATTCATCTGTTTTGCCCTTTCCTTGATCTGATAGCATTAAACATATAATTAAGTCATAAAGGAGGGGACTGATGAGTGTAGCAGATGGTAATTGCGTCCTACATTTGAATGAAATGATATGCATTGCTACAATTTACTGCCTTCGCCTCATATTTTATTCAGCAACCTTTTATCTCTTTTCCTGCAGAATTATTCTGCAATAAATTTAGACATCTTATCAATAGGCCGAGTGGTAGTGGCAGAAACATGGGAAAAAATGAGACCCGGACGTTTTATGCTGTTTAAAATAATTTTCCATAATAAAGGAGCTATCAGAGCTGCTCTATCGCAGCAGAGGAGACATCCTGAGGCTGCCCCGGTTTGTGGACAGGCTGTCACTCTCCTGTTGGAGGGAGCGAACAGAAAGAGAGCAGTTACCACCCAGGTTCATCCGAGGTCCCTCAAACTCCGCCAAACAAATGTGAAGTCAAAAAGTTCCTCTCAGAGCGCAGAGAACTGATGGCAGCTCAGTTAGAGATGTTCCCTCTAACTTTAAGATACATGATGATGATAGAATGAATCCCTGCTTCCTGCAATGCCTACTGTTGTGTCTTTGGGCAAGACACTTTACCCACCTCATGTATGTCAGTGTAATTCTGTTGGTAGGTGCCATAAAACTGTGAGGACACTATTTTAAACCCTGTCCTTGTGCTACAGTCGTGTCCCTGTACAACTTGAGGACGACTTTGCCTCTGCTGCTTTGCCCTCACTCAAACTTTGCTCCTCCCGTGCACCCGCTGCATGTGAATGGAGCGGTGCCAGGAGGCTCTTTCTGTCCCATTGACATGCTTCCCTCCTGCACGTCCCCCGTGTTGAGCTGGACTCCACTGATATTTGAGCTGCGAGCTGGGGCCATATAGGTTTAATTCTCATGTTCCTGCTAACCTGCCAAGTGCACACATTGCTTGCCAGCTGGAAGGCTTTGACATGTTTGGGGTCTATGGGGGCACTAGCATTAGGGGCAAGTGCTCTGAACATGAGGGACTGTACCATGAAGGTGTGACACAAGTGCTTGGCAAGAGACCCGGGGCACTTCAGTTTTATTACTCTTAATGTGATTTATTTTGTCTAGAAAGATGACAAATATTCTTAACACCAGCATTTGTATCTCAAAAACTGGTTTTACATGTTCACTTTTGGATATCAGTGAATAAGTCACTTCAGTTAGCTCAAATTGACTACATTTGATAAATTACTCCTGGCTTTAATAATGGATGGTGTTTTGTAGATAATTCGTGGCCGACAAATCCTGGTATGCTCATTTGCTGTCATGTCCTTTTAGTTCTTTAGTTAGTTGCATCTTTTGGGAAGCCGTTGTTCCAAATAGCACCGCTGGAACCACAACAAAAGTATTCAATGAAGTAAATAACTAAATCGGACTATTTACCCATTAGAAATGATATCAAAACCTCATCGTCTTCATCGTTTTGTTCTCGTGGACCCAATCTCGTGTCTCGTTTTGTGGAAATTATGTCTTTTCCCATCCCTAGTGACCATATATCTCCCGTATATCTCCCATAAACATCGATTCTAGTCCAGAGAAGCTTTGCATATCCACATCTTTTAGCTAGTTTGGCTTGTTGTGTTCCTATTGGTAAAGATAAACTTTTGGTGGCCATTGCTAAAAGATACAATAAATTCACTCTTTCAATAGAAATGCACAACGATAAATGTGATTAAAGGTCCTATATTACACCAAATTGATCCTGGTGAACTTTAAGCCATGTTAAAATCTTGTTACTTCATCAAAAACAAACCCAGTTGTATTTTGTTTCCTTCAGACATTTTTGAGTAATACTTTTTTTTATTACTCTGTCCGTCACAGAAGCTCAATTTCCACCTTGTGATGTCATGAAGTGGTAGTTAACAATGACCTTTTACCTTTAGTTCAGTAGAGACGGGCAGTTCTAGGTCTGAAATCATCCAAATGATTCTAGTGAAGGTGTTTGGAGTTTTAAAACATAGTGGAGCACTTCCTGTATTACCACGTAACATCACAAGATAGTATTATAGTAGAGTGTTTTCTGTTTGAGAGAAGAACTCAGCCTAAATATGCAGAATTTGTGTGTTAAACATGTGTGAATGAAGCGAAACACAACCCCAAGTATGTTTTTGATCTGGAAACATGATAACACATATTAGAAAATAGCGCAATATGGGCCCTTTTAAAGTATTATGTTTATCATAACATTAAAAATACACAACTTTTAGCATCTTGCCTTAAGCACTATACACTATGAATTCAACTTTTAATCACAAAAAATATAGCGCTATCTTACATAAGGCTTATTATTCTGTAAAATGCTGTGTAAAGCACTTTGGGGACATGTGTCTGTGTAAAGCGCTATATAAATAAACCTTACCTTACCTTATTCCTTATAGCTAAATATTAACTACTGTTTTCTAACATGGCACTAACATAGGGTGACCAGATTTTCAAAATAAAAAAAACTGGGACATCTCTGGTTTGGGTTAGTTAGTTGATAATAATAAAATTGTGAAACGGGTGCGTAATTAAGGAAAATTGTTATGCACTCAGCGCTTATCTAAGTCAGTATAGTCGCATTTTCTTTGTGTTTTTGTCATTTTTAAGCCGCTTTTTTGTATTTTACCTAAACAAATTACAGTTTATGCCTCGCTTTACTGTCAGATGGGTCAAAAATAGGGACACCAGGGACATTTCTTGTAAAAAAAAAAAAAAAAAAATAATAGTGGGACAAATCACTGGTTTTGGATAAATCTGCTGGGACAGGGGACACAGGGCTCAAAACTGGGACCGTCCCGGGTAAATAAATGGGGATGTCCGGCCACCTTACACTAACATTACACAATCCACTCTTACTTATGCCCAATTAACACTTTTGGTGGCTAATGCTAACTCATCCGTTCACAATGAGCCCATTTAACTCCCCTTACCTCAAAGCGCACACAGTCAATGTTGTTTACCAAGACTAAACGGGTCTATATGTTTTCCAGCTCGGAGGAAATCCAGCCGGGGCCGCCCAACTCTGTGTATTGATGCTTTTAGACTCAGCTGGTAATAGACTGGAAACCACAGATAATGCGTTTGATCGACCAACGTGAACACATTTCATTTGTGGGGGGTCGATAACAGTTTACAGTTGACAGAGCTACATTTATTTCAGCTTTTTGATTGTCTGGCGCGGCAAAGAGAGCAACGCAATCCGCTCCAGTCTGGGCCTACTATTACGGCTTTATGTGTTTCAAGCATGGAGTCTTATGTTCTATTATTGTCGGCAATCTGTATTTAAAACTAATATCGGTGCATGGCTCGGGGCAAAGGCACCAAAGCAATCTGAAATACACCATAGCTTTTCCTTCTGTTTCTTGTGATGGGAATTAAAATGTGAAAAATAACAATTCCCCTACATTTTTCACTGGTATTCCTTTTTTTTTCATTTGAAGCATGTGATGATTAGATTTTATTTTTCCAGAAGCCTGATTTGTATTATGTTGTTCCAAACTTAATGGAAAACAAAGGCAGGAATGAGGCAATGAAATGACGAAGAGCAGATTTAACCTTTTGCAGTTTGCTGGATGTTTTGGGGCGTTCAGGGGTCGTGGTCTGTGTTTTGCCCAGGGACAGTAGGGGTCACAGTGGGCAGGGACAGGTCCAGTGCGGTACCGAGTGCACACGAAGACAAAAGCACTGGGAGTCCACTTGGATAAACATTTACTGAGCTGCGACGATGCTGTTGCTCCAGGCCAGAGCTGCTCAGAGGGAATGTCATGAGATTAGGACACTAACCTGCTCTGCCCACGAGTGAGCTGGGTCAAGGTTTGACTTCACTCGTCAAACTATGTGCTCAAAAGAGATGGTGGAATAAAGGGCTGCTCAGTATTTCGCAAAAATGTATTTGGCTGATGCAGTAATCAATATTGTAAGATAAATAAATATATTGTCTCAACACATACTTCTCCATTTTACAGAAGTGTACGATTTTTGGAAAGTAAAATTGACCAAAAAAAGTACATTTTATTCACGATTTTCCTTATTAAGTTCCACATAAAACTTCTTGGTCTTGGCTTTGGAATTGTCAAGTTTTTATTTAACTCAGTTTGAACAGTAAATAAGGGCAAGTATATTAAAATATTGCAATAATATTGTTATGCAACACAAAACATAAGCACATTTCTCATCTTCTATAGCTCTAGTTGAATAGTTGTAGTTGTTTTTTGTCATATAGCATTTACTAGCTTTAAATACAGCAATATTATACACAATACACAATTCTTATATTCTTGTAAATTTGTAATTTTTTGTGTTATATTATAGTTTATTGTTTTCTATACTATTTTATTTGTTGCGTGTTTAGTGTTTGTCTACATTCTGCTCCAAGTACCGCAGCAATTTCCTAATGTTGTGATATGTTGTGATATGTCATATGGCAATAAAACCTTTCTGATTCTGATTCACAACGGTTTAGAATAGCTAGGTTTGTAGCAGCCTATCCCGGCAACCCAGTTTGTCCTGAATAACTCGACCCCACCCTCCCAACCCCGATCTGTTCACTTCCAGACATAAGACGCCTACAAGGGGGGTCCCGTTCCTGCTGGGCCATGTGGAGACTGAGACTGAACCCCCACCCCAGAGTCTCAACCCAGCCGACCCGCCTCGTCTCCTTATAATAAACGCTTTTCGTTTCGCACATGTGTTGTTGGCGTGGTCCTTGCTAGTGAAAGGACATTTCTTTCTAGTGACCTTTGCACAGAAAGACTGACCTGTGTACCGTAGTTTTTGGACTATAAGTCGCACTTTTTCAGGGTTTGGGTGGTTCCTGCGACTTATATATTACATTGTTCACACTGACAGTCCATAGACGAAATATATGAATCGTATATATGAATCAAAAATTAAAAAACAAATCGTTATCCATTTTTTCATTTTGGTTTTAGAGACAAATAATAAAGAAAAGAGTTGTTTTTTTATTTTCTTATTTTTGGTTCTGTATTGAAAAACAAATGAACGAATGACACACGGATTCTTCTCTATTGGGTTGTTTTTATTACTATAACTTCTATAACTCGCCTTTCAAGATGAAATGCTGGTTCTTGATCTCTGATTTTATAAAATAAATTTCTCGCAAAAAGTGCGACTTATAGTCTGGTGCGACTTATAGTCCGAAAAATACGGTAACAGTATATTTAGGTCTGGTCACTAACATGACTCTACTTTTCAAAATACATTTTTGTACTATTATTGAAATTGTATGCATTTTCTGTAGCAATTCCATCTTAATGAAATGCCAGTGTGCAACTATCAAACAATTTAAAAACAAAAATGTGAAAAAAAAGAAAAGAAAATGCAAGCCAAAAAACATATATTCTGTAGTGTGCACATGTATGGTTTTTTTTCCTCCTTTAAAACTCTTTCATCGTAACCACTGCTACTAAACAACCTGCTTTCACTGAGGGCACATACTTTCAGATACAGTATGTGCTGCTCCCTGCACTTGGCTCTGGCACAGGTTAGGCCCAGGCATGAGCTGCATATTGTTTGTGTTCATTTGAATAAGGACAAATGTCAGATTTCCATGGCTCGCGGCTGCCTGCATGTTAGATGATCAACTCTTTTGGGCCCGTGGATCTGGGGTCATGGGCAGCGCTTCCAGGTCACTGTCAATGCACGGCGGTTTGGGGCCATAATTGACCTTTTGACAGAGCGCACAGAGACAGCCTTTCTCCCAGGGCACAAATAATCACTTCACATTTACTTGTGACTGGGCTCATGTTCACTAATTAAAACGTTTGGTCCATTCTCGAGAACACTGTGATGTAAGACGGTTGTTTGAAGCTCGGTGGTTTCGTCTGTGATGTTATTAATAGGGTTTATCGAAGGGATTATTGTGCGTCAAAGTGCATACTCGTCACTGTGGAGATAGATGAGCTTATCCTGCAACATTTCAGGCAAAGTAATAATCATTATAAACATCCGACAATTAAGCTGACCTGTAGTTTTCTTGCTAATGTATATATTTACTTATTAGTTTTTTATAATTCTACTTTTTTACATTAATCATGTCACAGTATTTAAAGGGGCAACTTCCTCATAGTGTTTTCATGATACTAAAATTTCAAACTCGATTTTGATAATAAGGAAAAGGCTTCATATTTGACAATACTTTTAATGAAAAACCCACAGTGTTCATAATTGACACAAGAAAATCGTAGTTCCTTTAAAACTATTATCATGTGGTTGTGATATAGACAGAAATCTTTCTAAATCTATTCAGGAATTAAAATTTTGTCTCTTTTATGTAATAAATTCAGTACTGATACTTGTTCAAATGAGTAGTTTCTTTTTAATATCAATCTCGGTATTGATGTTTTGACAACCCTAAATCTTCAATGTAAATATACAAGTCCCATTGAACGATATTAAGAAGCATTTGAAGCGAGAGAACTGTCCCATTTTGCCTTGTTTGTTGCAGTTACTGTGTCACAATCCTCTGCTATCTGGGACATATAACAAAGGTTGAATATAGCCGTTTTCCCAGAAGTCCCTGCCCTCCCTGGGGCCTCCTCTGGGGCGTAGGATGTCCAAAGAAGCGTGCGTTTACCCTTCACACGGCTTGTCTGTCCTTACAGCCATCACACTTACGGTTCTGCCTCTTATTGCCCCCAACAATAACTTTCACTTCACTTTGGACGCCGTTCCTTTTCTTTTTTAAAATAGCGTTGTTCCCTGTGTGCTAAAATGGACTTTCTTTCATACAACAATTCCAATTCCCTTCACCTCTGCAGGCTTCGAAATCCTTCACTTTTCCCAGGCTTACGTCTCAAATCTAGATGTATGGAGTGAAAACGCGCTGAAAAATGCTCCTGGCGCCATGGTTGAGATTTGGAGAGTATTTACACAAAAAGCACAGAGTCAGTGCCACAGGCCAGGCCTTTGAGAGTGCCGTATTACATTATTAATTAAAATACAAGTCGCTGTGTAGCCCATGGGTATACAACGTAGCACACTTGATTGAATCAGGTAGCGGAGGCCCAGGACTCCAGGATTTAGTGCTCCAAGGGACCGGGGAGATTTGAGCATGGATGTATTACTCCACACACAGAAACATGTTTGGACAAACGCTCGCGAGCTGTGGCACTTTTACAGTTAGATGCTGTTACACAGTGAAGCCTTCAGAGCTAAAGATCAGTGCCAAACCCTCGTGTATTTATAGATATTCTCAAGTTACTACTGTATTCTGTTATTTGTCGTTTATTATTTGAATAGATAGCATTAACCACAAGAAGCAAAAAGTTGTTTGCTATTTGAATGGTGGCATTTAGCACGTTAATGCCGTTATTTGGCTAATCTGTTCACCAGTGAGTTTCGATGGCCGTGATTGACAGGTGGATTAGCCAATCAGGGACATTTCATTCTTTGGTTTTGCAAGAGTAGGGGGTTTTCAATTTAAAGTGTGATGGAGCAGATGAGGGGGGTAATAGTTATGCTGCTGCAGGACAGACTGTAGTAGCAGAGATACTTAGTTGGATGCTTAACGAATAACAACTTGAGAGATAATTAACCGAAGCAAAAAGGGACCAAGTTGTGAATGGATAGCAGTAAAATGAGTAGCTTTGAGTATCTTTGCCCAGAATGTTCCAAATTAAAGCATTTAACTCATCAATTTTCCATTTATTCAATTTTAAGTGTTCAGAAATACCTTGAATACTTTGGTCAGTCCATATTAACAATATAATAACAAATATGGCTGCTTACGAGGAAAGAAGAAAGCAAAAAATAAATATCACGGGGACAAAAAAAACAACAACATTGCACCTTTTTGCATAATCAGTGAGTGAAGCACAAAACTGTCAATCTGAGGTGAGTGAAATGTAATTTTATTCAAAATTATGGGTGACCAATGAGCTCCGTCATTTCACACGTGCCATTACAAACAAAAAAATTGATTGTAAGGTCATGTTTGGTTCTGGCTCATGACGAAAGGCGTAGGGACCAGACTGAGATCCCTCTGTATACCGTATTTTTCAGACTATAAGTCGCACCAGCCAAAAAATGCACAATGAAGAAGAAAAAAAAACATCTATAAGTCGCACTGGACTATAAGTTGCACTTTTTGGGGGGAAATTTATTTGATAAAATCAGAGACCAAGAACCGACATTACATCTCGAAAGGCGAGTTATAAAAGTTATAGTGATAAAAACAACCAAATAGAGAACAATCCGTGTATCATTAGTTAATTCGTTTTTCAATATAGAACCAAAAAAGAAAACGAAAAAAACAACTCTTTATTATTTGTCTCTAAAACCAAAATGACGGATAACGATTTGTTTATTCATTTTTGATTCATATATGCGATTCATATATTTGGTCTATGGGCTGACCACCCAAATCCTTAAAAAAAGTGCAACTTGTAGTCCAAAAAATACGGTAAATAATACAGAGACATATCATTAAGCATAAACTATAATGTTCTCTGCAAGCGACAAAATTTTACATGTTCATCTGCATAAAACCCGCAACTTGTAGTTTAGACCATTACAACATTTTTTTCTTGCTTTTTACATACATATGTGGATAACTGCCTACGAACTCTTTAATAAAAACAAAAATAGAAACCGTACCAGTAAGTTTTCACCCTGTCTGAAGGAATGGACATCCACACCTTATTGCCCATAATAGTTCATCATAAAGTCTCTCCCTGCCTCATTACGCTCTGCTCTACCCGCATGTGAATATGTAATCTTCTAATAAGCGCCTAACTGACAGACTCGAGTTGGTCCGGTTTCTTTAGTGCAGGTCTGGGAACAGTTATGGCCTCCTACACTGGCCAAAGACTCGCATAATGAGAGTGACACACGGAGATACAGTGGCTGGAAATTCTCCTTTGATTCCCCCTGACCTCCAGTCTAGGTCCGTTAGACGTGGTCCAGGAGGATGGAAATATCAAAGTGGGCCCAAGGCGTTTCCACGGACTTCGCCGCCGCAGGTGACGGGAGGATGAGCGGCGGACGTCTTGGATTCTTCATGTCGTTTTCGTCGCGTTTTATGTTGGTAAAGTATTTGCTCATCGTACATTTTACCACCCCCAGGACAAATCTGGACGGTGTTTTTCCTCGTTTAAATTATGACTATTTCTCGCCAATGACAAACTATAGCAGCCTCATAGAAATTATTTCATTCTTTGGTTGTGCAAGAGTAGGGGGAGATGGAGCAGATGAGGGGGGGTAATAGTTATGCTGCTGCGGTAGAGATGGGTGTAGCAAATGGATGCTTAACGAATAACAACTTGAGAGATAATTAACTGAAGCTAAAAGGGACCAAGTTGTGAATGGACTGAGTAGCTTTGCCCAGATTGTTCCAAAGTAAAACATTTAACTCATCAATCTTACATTTATTCAGTTTCAAGTGTTAAGAAATACCTTGAAAAACTTGCGCTGAAACTCCACAGATCTGACCTCCAAGTTTAATGCCATATTGTGGAACATTCCAGCCATAGGACAAGCAGACAGACCACCAGAAAAGTTGCATAGTGCCTCTTTAAACTGTTACTTAAATCTAAATGAGAACAAAATAGAGCTACTTTACATTTTCATAAATGTAACTAACTATACCTAAAACTTTGCTGTGTTGAACAAAATATTGTCCAAGTCTTAGTCTTAGGAGTTGATGCAAATAAAAATTGACATAAGAAAAAATGTCGCACTGTAATTCCTTTACCTTTACGTTTTGATGATAAGCAAATGTTTTTTACAGAGCTTAACAATACCGGCTCGTCAAAGCCTGAACTTGTCAGATCTCAGAAGCTCAGCAGGGCCGGGCCTGGTTAGTACTTGGATGGGAGACCACAAGGAATTCCAGGTGCCACAGTGGGGCGCCAGTCGCAAAAACTGCCGTTGTGTCCTTAGGCAAGACACATCACCCACATTGCCTAGTATGAAAGTGGTGTGTGTGTGTGAGTGGTGGTGGTGGTCGGAGGGGCCGATGGCGCAGATTGGCAGCCTCGCTTCTGTCAGTCTGCCCCAGGGCAGCTGTAGCTACAATAGTAGTTTACCACCACCGGGTCTGGAGTGAATGAATAATGCTCTGTAAAGTGTCTTTGAGTGTCCAGAAAAGCGCTGTATAAAACTGATGCATTATTATTATTATTTATTAGACCACCACCATGTATGAGGTGTTTGCCACTGCTGCTTTATGTAATTTAACAGCATTTCTGTTCACCAAAATATCTTTTTATGTTTCTATTATGGTTAAGTTGTAAATGGACTGAGTAGCTTTGCCCAGATTATTCCAAAGTAAAGCATTTAACTAATCAGTCTTACATTTATTCTAAATGAGAACAAAATAGACCTACTTTATGCTTTCCAAAAATGTAACTATACCTAAAACGTTGCTGTGTTGAACAAAATATTGTCCAAGTCTTAGTCTTAGGAGTTAATGCTAGTAAAAATTGACATAAGAAAAAATGTAGCACTGTAATTCCTTTACCTTAATGTAGTTTTGTTCTAATTTTGATGATAAGCAGATGTTTCTACAGTGCTTAATAACTTTTTTATTAGACCACCACCCAGTATAAGGTGTTTGCCACTGCTGCTGTAATTTAACAGTATTTCTGTTTACCACAACATCTTTTTATGTCTCTATAATGGTTAATCCACCAGTATATGCAAGATCTTTTTATCAAAATGATATCTTTAATGCTAAAATAAAACGATTATTGCTATCCTTAAAGTTTCAAGTTTAATGTTTTCCAAAAATAACACCAAAGTCTCATCCAAAGCAAGTCTCTGGGAACAGCTAGAAACTTTTTGAAACTCAATAACAAAAGAGACTTTGCAAAACGTCATAAAAACAAAGCAGCGAGAATGCAGCTGTTATCTGTGCCAAAGGGGCTCACACAAAATACACATTTCTGGTTATTATTTGTCAACAAGGAATATTTTGTTATTCCAATTGGTCATTTTCTTAAAGTCTAATGAAACTGTTAATTTGAAACAAGCTTTTGTTGAACTATGAAGTTATTTTTGTTTTCTTGTTTTCATGACAGGCGCTCTAATAAATTTGGTAAGCACTGTGTGTCTTTACGTATTTTCTGATTTGTTCACAGATTCCACTGAACTAAAATCCAGAAACCCATTTGGACAGATAGACTTCCATCTGTAGATACCTGTCATATCCGTTTCTGTGCGATCCGGGCTGGCTGTGATCTGAAGTGTATCGAGAGGCACAGCTCACTGACTCCAATAGTCTGTGGTCTATTGATAACTCGCTCCTGTTTTAAAATCCTGGCACAACAATGCAGCGCGGGCCTGGTCTGCTCCACTGCGCAACAATACCTCCACTGACTGGCAGCTCCGCCGTCAACAACAACAATGCTATTCTTCTCTGTGGCCCCTGGTTTCTGCTGCGCTTGATAAGAACAACTTTACCTGCGAGGCCCCCTGCAGACCTGGAGCTGGAATCTGACAGTGATGGAGCCTGATGGACTTAATGCGAGGTGAGAATGAGCAGAGGGCATCTTGATTGGGCTCTGAGCAATGCAGCATGTTTGAATATTTGGTGATTGTTCCAGGTGTTAAGATGCTCTACCAGGAGGTCATTTAAAACAGGTTTTCAATTTTGTCTAAGACCTACACTGTCATTGTCCTTATATATACTGTCCTAATACTATATATACTAGTATACTTGCCATTGCCTAAGTATCTTAAGAACACATAAGGGCAGAAATTTATCTTCTTCCATGTATTTATATACCTTATAAATATATAGAGTAGTGATTGTTTTGTACATGAATGTCTTTGGTAGGTGAGAGGAAACCTCGAATGACCTGCTGGTCATACAAGGGCAGCTAATTTTCCACTTAAAGGTGAGTATGAACTGGTCTGTCAACAGCTTGGAGGTTTTAAAGGGGGACAGTATTGTTCATACAAATACAAACATTTTATTGTGTTATTGTTCACAGATCTGTGCCTCCTCAGTCTGCAGTAGTGGTCGTCCCAGTGCTCTGTGCTCTGCCTGTGAGGGTCAGTGCTGTGGGCTCCATTGGAGGGTAAGCAGTGCTGATGTGGACGGCCCCTGGTCAGGGGCCAGACCCTGGCTGTTACAGCACGTCAGAGCCAGAGTGGAGCTGGGGCACCAGGCATTTACCCACAGCACATTTACTGCACTGGCACTGCCTGATGCAGGGCTAAATGGCATTGTTACAATGTGCCTCTGAGAAGTGTTGACAGGTCCATATGCTAATTTTAATGAATACAAGGGAGCGCTGCTTTTATTCACCTCAACTCAGCTGCAGAATCCGATCGGAGCGCAAATATAATTGCAGCAAACTCAAATGAGCTCATTAGGAAATGTATTGAATTTACACATTATTTCCAGTAGTTAAGCTGAGTTATTCTCCCTAAGGACTCAATTATACACTCATTTGTGACTCAGGTAAATGGCTTTCTGGTGACTTTTTCAACTGCTAAATTGTAGTCACTGAATAATTTGTAAGGAAGCTGTTGTACAAGCTCGTCTGTTGACATTCATTTGTGTGAGAGCCTCAAAAATCAGAAAAGACAAGATAACTGCGCGCTTGTGTTCAACATTCTGTTGATTTGATTAACTCCGAACACTGCCTTCACTGCATGTGCTCATCTGTCCCTGTAATGTTTTCATTCACAAGAGCCTGTTGTCTTTGGTGCATATGTCACTCCATCAGCCCGGATCTCCTTGAACTTTACACCATCTAAATGCTTTTTTCCCTCTGACTAACAGCACACAGTGAGTGAGGAGCAGGATTATAGCAGCACACTGGGGCCTCTAATCAAAGTGCACATTCATACTGTGAGTCACTGCTGGACCCAGGTCCTTCTCCGGCCACAATAAGCACTTTGTTATGGGCGGAAAAGATGTGGAAACTATGTGACAGTGAGGAGCAGCCAAATTCCAGTTGCTCTTCAAATTGCTGTTTGTTCATTGGCAAGTATGATCTGCTTTCACTGGAAATGAAATGATTGAGCAAAGGCATTTTCACAGTGCTTTGTATTGGCTTGAAAAGACATAGTACAGTCAGTGTGGTTGTGAGTAGAGACATTTAACTTGGTGTGCTGGTCCAATTCCAAGTCATTCATTTGGTGCCTGGGGTTGTAGTTGTAGAGGTGAGTGATACATCTTCTAGTTAAGTTGATGCCAAAATGGTTTTATTTTGAAGATACGCTAAATAAAATATTGAGTGTGTCATCTGCAATAAGAAATCTACCGGTATGTCGCAAAAAAGATCTGTTTAGGTAATCGGAAACACCTACAGTAGTATTGCGCAAACGAGAGTAGAAACTTGTATTGCTGCACATTTATGGATAATTTTACATTCATTTTTCACATCAGTGCAAAAAATAAATTCACAATTATAGATGTGATAGCCTTCTGCTCATCTCCAGTTAACTCCGAATGTGTTATGACTTAATGACAGTTCACATACACAGTTTAATTAGCTAAGGGCTCTTCTTCATGTACTGACTTTTGGCATCCTTCCCAAACCTTCATCCCTGACACTTTACGACAGTGTTTGCCCCTTCCATGATCATAATCCACTACATATGACTAGTGCACATGATCTAATATCCCTCCGTCTCCAGTCTTCTCCAGGCAAATCCACAATCTCCATATTCAGGAGTGAAGTTTGAAGCTCGTCGCAAAAGGTCATATACAGACCGAGGTTTACTTTCTCCGCTGCTGAGTCGGCAAACTGCCCGGATTGCGCGGAACGTACTCTTCCTCCTTGAGTCATTCCCAGTCATGGCGAGCACCTTTTGTATTGTGATGCGGTGTGCTGGGCTGTGACTGCCGCTGGCCGGCCTAGCCCAAGGAGCATCCATAAAGGGAGGCGCGTCTGGCCCCTGCGCCGCGATGGGGCCCCCGAGCCTCAGTCCAAACACATCCTCACCACTCAGCTGTAAATATCACCAACAGCTGGTGGCACACAAGCAACTTAGTGGTGCTTAACAAATGACTGGCCTACATGTGAGGGCGAGAGGGATCAGCACGCCGCAGTGTGAAGAAGAAGAGGCGAAAAATGCAGCGCTGTGATGAAATGTCGGGAGCTTGTAGATGCAAGGACACAACAAGGACAAACATATGTATTTGCGTTAGCTGGGGCAAGTAGGAAAGATATATGGATGTGAAAGGGCTCCATATGCTTTGTAACTTTCTTTTGTAGGGTCAGCAACCCGCTCGTCTCAATGGAGATGTTATTGCTTTGCGTGCAATGTTTCATCGTGTGGCATTAAACTCATTTATCTCTATGCAGATAAAAAATGACATTAGGGCTAGGAGATATGGCCAGAAAAATTAAATCTCTATTTTTATTTTTTTATTGCATAATGCATTTCTGACATATTTTTGAGCCACACATTTATTTATTTATTTATTTATTTATTTATTTATTTATTTATTTATTTATTTATTTATTTATTTATTGCTCATGCATCAACTCAAAGAGAACAACAACAAAAAACCCAACAACCAGCACAAGTCCATATTCCAGTCATTACTTGCCTTGTCTTTGCTGCATGAACAAAAGGAACAGGAAGAAGATAAATCTTATAAACCTGCTCCTTTCACAGATCAAAACACTAAACATTTCTTTAATAATCAATCCCCACCCCAAAACCAAGCCAAGTCACCGATGAGCCATATGTAAACGCAATGCAAACACCTGAATTTCAATAAATGAAAGATAGACTTCAGTGCCATCCTGTCTAAGAAGAGCAGTGACATCTTCATGGAGACAAGTGAAAAGTTATATAGTGCACCTTCAGTGTCCTTAGGGGGAGAATCTATACATGATAATGGCTCAAATTACTGCAAATTGCAATAGGAATAAATTAATTCAATCAACATTACTGTTAAAGGGAAATCTCTGAACATTTTCCTTTTAGTTTATAAAAAAGTTCACATTGCCAAGACTGATGAAATCACTTCACAGTCTTCACAGACTTCAGCCTCAATCCTTTTCCTTCCTTTGAACAGACTTTCTTTTGGCTGTAACACTGCAATTAGAATTAGAGAAACTTAACGAGAGGACTGTGTCAAGAACAGTTTGTCCACTGTCAATCCTCTCTTCCGTTTCATCCATTTGAGATCCCCTGACGTGCTCTCCTGCCCTCTCTGTTTACACCGACAGAAACGCTCAAACTTGGCCCTGAGCAGCCTCCTGCAGCTCGGAGTATCACCCGTAATGACATTCAGCGTGGCCCAGATTACATTTATGATACCATATTTGATACAGCTGTACACCAACCCGGAGAAACGCTACCTAAAAGAATCTTGCCTCCTTTTTCAGTTTACACACAATCCATTTTCCAGTGTAAATCACTTGTCAGTCTATTGCCGATGCCACCTCTGTGATGTGAAAGCGAGAGGTGTGCAGAGCCGGGGAGAGAGTAAAGATTATCTGTGGAGCCATTTGGCTGGCAGCGCACCGTGACAGAGACTGACAGCTCTTTCAGATGACTGACAGGTGTCCTTTGAAACGCGCCGGACGCTGCCTCTGTACGCACTGTTGAAATGCATATTGGAGCTCTTATCATAAAGGCATGGATGGCCCAGATATGTGGCGTTAACATTGCAAATGGCTCCAGAATTATTCATTGTCAGTGCGGTGGGAAAGAATGGCGGGAGGGGGCTTCGGAGGGGGGGGGGGGGTGAAGTTTGATTATTCTGCTCACACAATGGCAGGTGCTTAATGAGTCCTCTCCACCTTGGCAGAGGCATGTGCAGACTTGAGGTGCTAGCGGCGGGTGACACAGGTCTGGCCAAGTGTTAGAGCAAGATCATACGTCCGGGCCCCATTTTAATTTCTAATACATTAATCTTTTCCTCACAGATCCTCCATGAATATTCCAGGCTCCTTGTTTGTCAGAGGGGCTGTCTCGCTTTCATCTATTCAGGTGGTTTCATTCAGTGTGAAAGCCAGCTAAATGGACCCGATCAGTCAATGACAAGCGGCGTACAATGGGGCCCAGTAACGCGTCCCTTTTCTCCTTTCAGCCCTGTGATAGACAACCCTGACACCTGCTCCCCGGGGACGCCCTCAGCCCAGTCAGCCTCTGTTCTGGAGAGACTTCCCTTCACTTTATCAGCCCATAAAGGACTGTCGCAGGTGACTGTATCAGCTGAGCTATGGAGCTGCTCCCGCTGACCTGCCCGGGCTGCGCGGTCGTGCCTCTGAGCAACGCATCGCCAGCAAACGGATTACGGTGGGTTTAGCGCTGTCAGACAAGCCGGCTCACGACTCCACACTTTCACAAATGTTAAGCCTTTGTTCTTTTATTAATTAGCATTGTCTTAAGTTCATTAGACCACTGTTCCTAATGAGGCGCAGAGGACCACCTACACCAGCTCTGGCTTTGTGTGGGCTGACCTGACAGTGGCTCCTGACTCTGCTGTCTGTGCTGGAGTGACATACACACAGACACATGCACAGGGCAATGCTGCAATTATACAGTAATTAAAACTATGTGCACTGAGCTGAGGACAGTTTTACGCACATCACTTCAGAGTTTCACTTAGTTTTTCTGTTTTAATGTTACACACAAGTTTATCTTACCTTTATCTTATTAAAAAAAACAACAAACAACAACAACAAAAGCAATAATACTGTACTTTTTCAACGATCACATACTGTAAAACTATCCTAAATATGCATCACGATGAGTTTATAATCGCTTTTTACAGCTCTGAGACCGGTTCAGAGTTTTGCTGTGAGGGTAAAGCTAACAACAACTAGCCTCCAAACAGGTACTTCCTGATTAGTGGACAATAAAAAGCTTTCTAATTAGCTCAGAACTTAAAACCACGTGGCTCATTTGCATAAACGAAAAGCGCTGGAAAAAATACAGCTGTTTGTTGTAACATTTCAACTTAACTCGCCTACATCTGTATAGAAAGTCGCCTAAATTATAGTCGTACTGGTTAAAAGAATTTGAGTATCAGATTTTCCCAGTTTTGCTGGTCTTAAATAAAGACCTGGTCTGTTAAGTGATTGAAACAAATAAACGTACCGGCTCTTATTTGGTATTTTACAGTATGATATAATAAATACACAAATAGTTCATATTTGGGACCATCCTTATATCACAAATGATGTGGTTAGACTTCAAGGTGCATTATATTTCTAAATTATGTCGTATATTATTATTGCATGTTGTTACCATTTTATTTGTTGGCGTCACTGAGTTTCCATGTAATTATCTTATTCTGATCTCGAGAGCTGCTCATACAATATATCTGTACTGGGGCAAGACAGGGAAAAAGATCAGGACCTTTAAACTCCTAATAGTTTACTGATTACTCCTACCAAAGACATAACATAACGGCTTTTTTTCTAAAAGATTTGGCACAATTTACCTGTTTTTTTTTTTTCTATTTGAGGATTATTTTAGCTTTTTTATGTAGAATATTCACATTACTGCCTTATAACTCCACACAAAAGACAAGCAGGGTTTCCCACCAAACTAAATTTTAAAGATCCTATATTATGCTAAATTGATTCTTGAGCTTTTAGCCCTGTTATAATGTTGTTACTTCCTCAAACACCAGGAGTTGTGCTTTGTTTCACCTCTGTTCCACCTTGTGATTTCCTGCAGTGGTCATTTCTATGCTAATAACTAGCTTTTACTTTTTGTTCAGAAATCAAAAAAGTCAATTCCAAGGCTGAAATTATCCAAATAATTCTCTTCAAGGTGTATAGAGTTTTAAAAACACAGTGCAGTGCTTCTTGTATTACTAGATGGCATTTTATTTATGTATTTTATTTTATTTATCCAATATTTTACCAGGTAAGTCAATTTAGAACGCCTTCTCTTACAAGTTGAAACCGTTTTTTCCAGTTTAAGGGAAAAACTCACCGTAAATATGTAGGGTTTGTGTGATAAACGTGTGAATGGAACAAAACACAACTCCAGGTATGTCTTAAAATAGCGTAGTATGGGCCCTTTAATAAAAACCTTGCCGTTTTTTCTCTCAAATCAAACATTAACTATCCCCTTATAAGTATAGTGGCACCAGAATGCGCTACACAAGTGAAATTAGCAGATTCATTAGTGTCTTCGGTGCTTTGTAAAAGTTCTCTTACTTTTCTCTGGGATCTTCAGGCCAGTGCACTTAATCCAAATGAGCCCATCACTCACCCATCCCGCTCTAAATGAGACTCGCAGGGGCCCGGATTCCAGAGCGGCGCCTGGATCGCTATAACTCACCTCGGAGAACACCTTGGCGGCCCCAGACTTAAATGCGCATTGGCATATATGGATATTACAAGTGTCAGGGCTTTTGATGGAGATTTGGTGCCATTCATAATTATCATATCTGATTTGGGCTCAGAAGGGGACAATCTGGAGCCAAAGTGGGGGGAGCATACAATATTTTAACGCAGAGGAGACAGACTTCTCCCTGAAGGAACATCCACACTGACACCAGCTCCTGCAAAATTTGGATTTATACTTCCTGTTTTCTATTAATATGGAGATGAATACAGGTGCCGCAGTGTCATAAAATTAGTTTAGCTCTCGCAAATTGCAATTACACGTGTTGAGGAGGAGGAAAAGGGAGGCACATTTTAGCCGGCAAAAGAAAATGCGGGGAAATTAGGAAAAATATCGAGATTTAACATGAACATAATAACGTGTAATGCTATCCTCCGAAGTCCCCTTTAGCAGACTCCAGCAGCTGGGCCTATTTGTTCTGGTGACGCTTCCACAGTGGAACAAATGCTCCGAGTCGCTTCACTCCTCAGCGCTCGGGACCTGTGTAAAGTCCTGCCAAAGTGGGACAAAATGTGGGTCCTGCGGGGAGTAGTGGAGGACACGAGTGAAAACAGGACAGAAAAGGCGGGTTTTGGAATGATTTTGGAGTCGGCTGTTGTTTCCCGTGTATTTTGATTGGATTTTTTACATTAGACGTGTCAAAAGATGTTGTTACTTTGCATGATGTCTTTCAAAGTACGGCGTTAAACACATTTATCTCCATGGAGACAAAAAGATGGCACCACTAGGTACATTTTTAGGTGTTTTTAAGCAATAAACCTGTATTTCATTAAATGCAAGATAGAGTTTAATGCCATACTGTGCAAGACGGGACAGAAAAGGTTTGTTTAGATTGATTTTGGAGTTGTCTCCCATGTATTTCATTGGATATTTAACATTTCGACTTAACTTTCAGCACATTTTAAGGCTCAATATTCATCGCGTGTACCTTTTCTTTGCACTAGTGGGAATTTTTTGGATTATTTTTTTTGCAATATGACAAGATTTGAGCTGATGAAGGTTGAATTGTGAACTAAAATTAAACACTAATCACTTAAAGGTGCACTGTGCAACTTTTCAGATTGCGAATCCAATACTGTGGAGATGCCATTACTTTGCTTGTAATGTTCCACAATATGGTATTAAACTTTAACTGTTGCAATCTGCTGTTTATTTATTGCAGCTCAACAATATTTAACAATATTGTACATTTAAAGTACTTTTTGGGGGAATAATTCTGCTTTATAGTTAGTTTTTTATAAGAAAATGTTTGTTTATTGCCTATATTTACTTCAGCAATATATAACACTTCATAATTTGCTATCGTGACAGACCTTGTGTACATTTATATTGAGAAGAAAAAGTTGGAAAAATTACTCACTTCTGGGACTATTATGTTTGGAAATACTGTTTTTAATCCTCGGTGGCCCAGTTCAGGCTTATTTTTATGTCTGATTACAAACTGATTTCTCAAATTTAGAATAAGTCGAATAAAAAAAAAAATCTCTTTTGCAATAAATCAGAACAGATCCTAGTATTGTATTGTTTAGGATCTTTGTGTTTGATTCAGTGATAACTATGGTCTAATAACTCGCATCTTATTATTGTAATGAAATAAGCTTAAAAACAGGAGATCAGAGCATGAAAATCTCATATAAATACTGCCAAATTAATGCTGGGTCGCCCATTATGTAAACAAATTGGTCTGAATAACATTTTTATAGAAATTCTTTACATAGAAGTTTTATCCAGTGCAATAACATTTTAATTTAGTTGATTAATTATTACCTATTTTTGCATTTCGCCACTTTTCAAATTAACATGGGCCTGACCTTCTCATTCCTGCATCTTTATCACACATTTTAGATTGTGATAATGTTATCGAATATCAGCGACAATCCATGAAAATTTGCTGGATCGGCTGTTAGCTCCAAAATATCGATTCTGCCGATATGCAAGATTACTGATTGGCTGCAGGGGGTTTATAAAAGTCTCATAATGTTTGAGCTTTTAATACAAAGTTGTTTTGTAGTTTTGAGGGATAAATAAGAGTTTTGAGGGATAAATAAGAGTTACATAACACATTTTGTCATACAGTGTTTTTTGTTTATTGGGAAATAAAGTATATTTTTAGTCTCTGCACTGGTTTTGGTAGATATTGGGTATCGGCAGATAGTTAATGCTTTAGTATCCGAATCACACGCTGGAAAAATAAAAGAAGCTTGTTGTTAAAGTCGATTTCAGCTGTCCATGGGTTTCAGAATGAGGAAAAGTTAGTAACATTGACAGCAATTAAGAAACCAATCAGTGTAAAAGGTGGATCGGTACATCCGTAATTTCAATACACATTACTTTCCAATTTATTTAGTTGCACCCTGCTGCTAACCAGCTTACAAAAGTCACGCCACAACCACTGCACACTCTATAATCCTAATCATACCTTATATTCCCTATTAGCAAACAAAAGCAGCTCTGATTTATACCAGGCAGTAGCATTTACCTGGCACCGGCCTAACTTTCCCTCCACCGCAGCCAATGGAGGGGCTGTGGTACCGAGGCGAGACATTAATTCACTGTGTCAACCTGTCCCCGTGGAATATTTATGATGCTAAATACATTTAATTAGGCGGCGCTGCTGTGATGGGAGAGAGAAAGCACTGTCAGTAAAACAGGAGCGGGACCAGAGGAGAGGTTTGGGTGCGTGTGATGTCTGTGGAGTGACTTCCTCATTTAGGCAGAGACGGGAGGAGGCAGAGGGAATGAGCGGAGACGTGTTCATTAGACTGTCATTATAGAACCTGAGCGGACACTTATGGAGCAGGGGAGATGCAGACGGCTGGCGCAGGCTGAATGTGTGTGGCTGGAGGGAATGTGCAGTGTTATGTGTGGACGTTTGGGGTGTCAAAACTATAGAAAACCGGAGACTAACTGATGCTACAACTTGTATAGAAACTAGATCCTCGTTTGAGCAAGTGTTGATACTAAAAAGTCACATTCACAGGACAGAAATGAACCTTTCCTGAAGAGTTTAGAATGATCTTGAGCTGTATCAGAACAAATATAAGAGCACACAGACTAGTAAAGGGATGACACCGATATAAACCCACATGGGAATATAAAAGTACTCGTTTAATGTTGAAAATCACATTCTGTTGTCTAAAGAAAACATGTTTTTAATCACGAGCTGAGCTAAAGATGTTAAAAACGAGTCATAATGAATATTGGTGGTGTCGTTATATAATCTGTACAGGACGGGGGGAAAAGTTAAAGAAGTCTTGTTGTATAAAGGGGATTTCACCTATCCCTGGGTTTCAGAATAATGAAAAGTTATTAACCTTACCCGAGCAATTAACAATTCGAAATAAAATCAATATCGTATTTTTTCGGACTATAAGTCGCACCAGCCAAAAAATGCATAATGAAGAAGAAAAAACATGTATAAGTTGCAGTTTTTTGGAGAAATATATTGCATAAAATCAGAGACCAAGAACCAACATTTCATCTTAAAAGGCGAGTTATAGAAGTTATAGTAATAAAAACAACCCAACAGAGAAGAATCCGTGTATCATTCGCTCATTTGTTTTTCTTTATTGTTTGTCTCTAAAACCAAAATGAAAAAACAGATAATGATTTGTTTTTTTCATTTTTGATTCATATATTTGGTCTATGGGCTGTCAGTGTGAAAAATTTAACTTGTGAGTCGCACCCAAACCCTGAAAAAAAGTGCGACTTGTATGAAAAATACGGTATGTCTTCAGTGAAGGGTCAACCACACTCAAAATCGCACCACAAAACAAGACTAGTAGAATAAAAGACTCAATTAAAGGTACATATTGATGGCATTACTAATTAATATATCACAAACTGAACCTGAAGTATCAAGGTAAAAATACATTAGAAAAGAAATTTTAGTTTACCCATTAAAAGTACTCAAAGAATGCATTTATATATGTTATTATTTTTGTTTTATTCATGACACTATTATTGTGTAGTGCAATACGAGTGCACATACTTTGCATATTAAAAAAAACAAAACAACCAGCCAAAAAAAAAAAAATAAAGCCATGAAGACTTTAACTTATACTCTATGAGACACATGTTATTCAGAGGGCAGGATTGTCTGCTGCAGGACACCACTCAATAATGCCTTATTTACTCTAACATGGAGATTCCTTTATATCGCTGTTTTGATTCCTCCAAATCCCCCATTTTGACATCTTTCAAAAGTGGATTAGCCTCACAACCAAATCCAGTGTGGAGTACCAACCCCATCAAACCATCATTCCAATATAAAACATCAAATGCCTGTTTACCGCTATCTCGCCAACACCAAAACGCTCCAATTCTGACGCTGACAGCTCAGGGTAAAGTGAGACATCATGTCGGCGAGCGATAAAACCGGGGCTACAGTAAATAATAGGCCGCTTTCATCTTGACATGTGTCTCGAATGTGGAAATGGACGGGGGAATGACCGGCCCTCTGTCGTCCCCCGCTCCTGCCTGTGTCACCGGATGATGCAAATAGAAGATAATATCAGTGTGGCTCTGAATGGCATTACTCCAGATGTAATGTCATTAAAAGGGTGGGCCTTCGTCTGCAGCCGGGGCCACTGTGCTTTTGACTGACACCCAGATTAAGTGCGGTGACAGGCAGCACAATAAAGTCATCAACCGCCGTGACATGTCAGTTAGGGGGGGTCCGGACCGCCGGGCTGTCAGTCTCTTGTCACAGCCCGTCCCGGTGCCTTATCCCCGGTGTCCTGTACAGAGGCGTGGGAATGGGGAGAGGAGAGGCCCGGGATGCTACTACTGCTACTGCAAATATTTATTCAGACCCAAGACATGTGTACCCACTCCAGACTGTTTAGTGTTTGGCGACGTACAGAGTGGCAGGGTGTGAGGGGAGAGGGGACGTGCTATGCTGGAAGAGCGAGTAAACGGCAATTAGCTGACTCATAGCTACTGACACTGATGTAGTTTATATCGATTCATTTTAATTCAAGATTCAAGGATTTATTGCCATTGTCACAAGTAACAACAGAACATTTAGAGTAGTGTGGTTAGTGCAAACAGTATCAATAAATTCATAAAGTTCATATACGTGAGCGTGAACTTGTGCACTATAATATTTGGTATTCGTTGGCCAGCAGAAAATACTGTATAGAAATTATGAAAATACTCTCCTACGACCAAATTGTGAAAAAGAGTAGATTTAAATGAGCCTTTCGTTCGTCTTGTAACATAGCAAACTCGTGGTTGTTTTTGCTCTGCCTTTTACTGTACCATAAATATTAATGCACACACTCAAAAATAAATAGAGAAAAAATAATAGTTTTGGGAAGCGTGACGAGTTTTATTTAATTTTAAAAAATCCTGCCTTAACCTACAGACCTAGACAGACCTGTTACAGCACATGCCTTCTCTCTTTTAGTTGGTGCCACAGCGATTCATCTTTTTCTCACTCACAATCAGCTTCAGTGTCTTCATAAAGCTCTTCACTGCACTTATTAGACTCACAGCAGAGCAGACTAAAGACCAATAATGTCGAAATGGGTTAAAAGCGAAAATGAATATAGTTTAAGTGCTGATTTTTGGTGAAATACAGTGAGTTCTGGAGTCTAATCACTGATAGAAATAATTAGGTTCAACTGTGTGAATTTACCTTTTGGATATTTCATGGTAAAGTACAGTATAATCGGTAAGAAGAACTGTCTCTTGCCCCCCCTTCTGCAAGTTTGACACAATCCCATTTTAGAATCTGAAAACCACACATTTTTGAGTTTTTTTACATATATTTTTGTGTTCACACTTCTAAGTTTTGCATTGTGTGGCTTCAGTATACAGCCTATTCCCTCTGTAAATAATATAAAATGCTTTCAGGCACATTACAGATATATTTAAGAATCAGAAGTCAAATTCACCTAATAAAACCGTAAATACAATATTTTTCTCATTCATGTTAACATACCTTGTACAGTTCCTAAACATATTTCAACATAAAATGGTAAAACCACGCAATTTTAATTTCTCTCTGCAAAAATTTCCCACACCTGAGCCCCATGTGAATTAGATTTAAAGTCGCATTAGCATTGCAAACAGCCCAGAGCAGTGTTATAACCTAAACCACCACATTTTCCCTCCACAATAGACCAGTTCTCGGACATACCTTCATAACCTGTTCTTTTGCTCCTGTGCTGCAGATGTGAAGTACGCCCACTGACCAAAAGATGGCACTGTTGCAGTTCTGAATCCGTAATCAGTCTCCTGGTCTGGCCTGGACCCCTCTCCCATCGCTGTGAGACTGGCCACTGCTTTCCCCTGCAGCGCTCCTCTATCTCCAAAGTACCTATGAATTTGTCACCTGCACTCCCCAAGTAAGAACAAAGCTAGATTTAACTACAAGAAAGAGAAAAAAAAAAAAGTTGATTACGAAGTTTGGAGATTGCTTTCTTCTCAATTAGCATCCAATTAGTACTTTGTCATTTAGTACAATGGGAACTTTTACACAATTTCTGTCTCTTTTCTTTTCACTAAACGTTCCCTCACACCGTGCCGTTTAGATAATTATTTTAACGCAGCCATTTTGTCCTTTAAAACTGCAGCTTTTAAATAAATTTAACCAACGCCTCCCCTATCAAGTCTATACTTTAAGAAATGAGGTTTTAGGGCAATTTTCACTGCTCGTTTTTTTCCCTTTTTGAGTGTTCCTGAGTGCTTACAGGCAGTGGGTAGGTATTTCAACGCATTTGGTCGCGACAAATAGACACCCAGCCGTGCAGCAATTGCATGGCTATTATAGCGGTAAAATACTTGAAACGAGCCCCGAAGAAATGGGACTAAGAAGGAAAGGGTTAAAGTCCAAAAAGAAGAAAAGAAGGAGGGGGGGAAGGGGACGTGTAGCCAATTTGCAGCTCTCAAAGAAAATGGCGTCCGATCATTAATTAAAGAAATAGGGGACATGCGGTGTTACCTGGACGGAGGGCTTGAGTGACACTTGTTTGCGAGCTTGTTTTGGAAGAGGATTCTCCGTTGGCCACTTTACCACTCTTTAATATTGGCTTATTGCCTCTTAGCTGTCACTACATAGAGCATTACCTGTCCCCCGGGAGAGCCTTCAGGGACCGGGGGGATCCAGGCTCGAGCTGGAGGAGACGGGCTGCTACTGCTGCTGTGTTGTGTGAGATACGGTACACAAAAAAAGATGAAAAAGATGCTCACTTGGAGTCTGCCGTTTTAATTTAGCATTTCTATATCGCAGTTTGACCTATATAATGTACCTGTAGCTTACGAAAGTACTATTAAGGAGACATAACTACTGTGTTAGCCTTTGTCGTACTGCGAAGCTGTTTCTTTGTATTCTTTCATTGTCTTTTACAGTTTCACAGAAGCTTGGATCAAATTTGCCTATATTTTCTACATAAACTATAAAAGAAAACACGCAAAATCAGTCGTTTCAATCTAATCTTAACACATTCTTCCTGTCATAACTGCATAAAATTATACTTCACACGCATTAAGTTCAATATCGTAATCACACAGTCTTGGAAAATGTATTATTTATCGTAAATTAAAAGCTTCTGGTCGCACATAACGTATCTTAATCGCAATTAGCCGCTCATTCCTTCAATACGTTTTACATCCTGAGCATAAACACCGTTAAAACTTCAACCTAGTAAAAATCTGGATTGCATTTTTAATACAGTCCGCATCCACAGTACTAGGTCGTCTCTAATGGTATTTCTGTACTATCTTTCTTCCTATTGTCCTCCTTGGTGCACGCACACGAGTAGCGGCGTGGCTCTGAATAAGGTCACCACAACCAGAACATGTGTGTGAGTGTGAGTACTACAGGCAGGTAGCCGCTCCCCCCAGGCAACTGCTGTTTATTGGCTGTTGAATTAGACGCTGGTATAAAAATAAGCTGGAAAGCACTAGATCTGTTTCGTGTCACTTAATATACATCACAGCAGCTTACAAATAACTCACCGGAAAGATTCACATTTGTTTGATTGCATAAATATTGTATCAAGGGGTGGCAAGTAGCGGTTAAGACAGGATAATATTTGCTACAGTATTGCATTGTCGATATACATTTGTTTTTTTTTGTTTTTTTTTTAAAGCATCTTTAGTTGTTTTTCTAGTCTTTTTTTAATATCTTTTCTAACTTATGTGCTGTGCTGCTGCTGCCATTTCCTCTTAATTTTACTCGGGTCTATGAAATAACATTTTTTACCCCAGTATTTCTAATTGTAGATACGTCTGAAGTAGTTTCAGTAGTTACATTGGCCGTAGCAGTAATATTAGTAATAAATATGTTGCCACTTGTGTATTATATAGTTTTGAATGTGTCAGTTCACATTTGTGTTACTACATCCTTTCCCTCATTGTGCATTGAATAATGTTACATTTGCAACCTACTACTCATTGTCTTAAAAACCTTAACGCATTGCACTTAATATTAATTGTAGTTGAGACAGTGCAACGTACAGCAGTTAGCATGTTGTTGCTGATGCTAATTTGTGGAGCAGTCCCTCCTCTTTTGTGGTGAACTGTGACACTGAGGCACAATGGGGAACTCTTGATCTGAAGTGTATAGAAATCCCCAGATTTCAGGAGCCTGTGATTTTCTCCTCGCAGCCTAATCCCACCATTCCTCCACCTCTCCTCTCTTATGCCAGTCACATTTTCTAATTAGCTTTCCCTGTGGAGGAAGAAGATGGATTATATTTTAATATCTGGGGCCTAAAATTAGTTTATATTTTAGCAAGTTAGCACTTCTTAGGAAGTTGATTTACTCTTGAAGCTGTAAAACCCGTGAGCTTGCAATTAATCATTCTCTGTGGTCCTGTTCTGAGGGAAAAAGGAGGCTGTGGTGTCAGGAGCTGGATCATAATAGGTAAACAGCTAATTTACACTATTTAGAAATCCCCTCTCTGTATTGTACAACACACGTCAGCGCACTGCGATTGTTCTGTCCTACTGCAGTTATTAATTACTGCACACATTTAACAAAGCCACACTGTCTAGGACTAATCATCAGCACACACTCACTAAAGATGTTCTACTTTTCTCAATTACTTGTCGCACCAGGCTAAATCCACTGGCAGAAGTCAGCCTGGTCTGCAGGAGCAGGTGTGCGGATAGACTGTGTAATATAACAGCTGTGCTCTTTCAAAATGAGACGCGTTTGTGACGGGCAGACAGTTCAGTCCGATCCTCTCTTCTCTTGTGGATGTTCCTAAACTTTCTGGACAGACAGACTATAAGTTGTGTTGAAACTTCTCTGTGTATTGTGCAGCAGTGGAGAACAGGTGTAGGCCTCCTCCACACGCTCTGTGGCTGCTGCCGGAGCCTAAGCCTGGATCTGGCAGGGCTTTGGGCTGGTGTTTTGTGACTGCAGCCTGGTGCTGTTGTCGTGGGGATCATCAGCGCTCTCTCCCAGGGAGATGAGCAGCAGAGGCCAATTTCATATGCGGCGCTCGGCCCCTGGGTCTGAGTGGAGGTGGGCTGGGTCCACCCAGTATCCTGGCTTCATTAATCATCCGCCAAGGCTTACCGGCAAACCCTCTCTCCGCCCTCTCCTAGACAACCCCTCGGATTACACAGAGCCAGCGAAATGTCAGCCCAAATCTGAGTCTTGATGCAGATAATCATTTCAATAATATTTCTCCATTTGTGCCCTGGATGCCAGGGGAATAAAGCTTTTCCTCTGTCAGGTAGCATAAGACTACAGTTGGTGGGAATACTTGACTCTGAGCCAGATGGCTTAGCCATGCTCGCAGCATATGTTCAACAAGCAGGTCTGTGCCAAGCACGCATTAGACTTTTATTAATTTCAAGTGCCAGGATGCATATGTATATATTTATGATCTGTACCTGTCACTGGGACGCCTCTGCAGTACGGAAATACAGACCATATTAAACAGTAATGACCATAATGACTATAATTTAGATAATTTTGTGCCAAAGTATGTCATTCATAGTTATGTAAGACATGCGAATCTAATTAAAAATCTCTGACTTCACTAATGATGATAATTACTATGTGTTTAATGGCGTCACATGTGCTGTTGTGACATTGCAAATTGCCACTTGGAACATGAATATGCTTGGGTCCAAGACAAAAGAAACAGTGCAGCATGGGAGGGCAGATTTATTCATTACTACTAAGTTGAACTTCCCTTTAACAGCCCTGTGCTCTGCAATCCTGGGAGTTCTGCTCTTAGTGACTTATGGCGGGGCGCGGGGAGGGGGGCGGCGCGCCGAAAATGTCAATAGAAATAGTAAGTGTGAGAGGGAAGGCTTGCCTAATTAGTGCCCATTTAGATTTTATGACGGCTCTGAGATCGGCTCTTCCTGACAGAGAGCACTATAGTTGCATATTGTCCTAGCCTGAGGGAACCATAGGAAAATCCAGATTTATTGTACCTATCATACCAGCATATTTCATTTGCCATTATGAGATGCCATCCTGCAATGATGCCGGATTATTTATTGCAGATTAAATTGTGGGAGCAGGGTGGTCGAGGAACATTTCAAAGTATCATTCCTCTTATTAACTTGTTCATTATCGGCCCTGGTGTGATCTAAAAGCCTGCTCCCTCTCACCTGCGTTCACAAATACATCACTGATTGGGCCTGGGCTCACTGTTTGTCTCCTCTTTCCTCAACATTAGTGCCACTTCCCAACACTACCATTAATTCTGCCCCTAATTTCCTCAAGAAGTCCGTTTCAACATCTCAAATTGTGTTTCGCGACGCCATCAAAATAATCTCGCTACTGTTAGGAAGAGATCATACGTAATTCCACTGTAGATCCACATTATATCGAGCGCAGTCTCCTTCAGTGCAGTTTCCATATGCTTCCTTCAATGTGTATTAGGCACTGTTTATTTACTGTGTCCCTTAAACCCCAGGATGTTGGCATTTATCCTATTTACACATCAATATTACATCTCCATGAAGGCTTTGAGAGTTGCATTTAAGTCATTGTGCGGCAGCGTATTAACATGTACTCCATACTGTGAGGGGAGCTCGTCAGGGAATAGCTGGGCCCTGGACGCCCATTACCCGGCATAAAAGTGTCAGCCACTTTAATTACATTCATGCCTCCCCTAGTCCATTTTACTGCAGCCGCAATCAGATTTCACGCATAGATCTCACCGCACAGTCTTAACCGTTTGTTGATGGGGGGATCTGGCTGTAGGATCTCTGCTCTGCGCCACAGAGACTCGCGTGTCAGCGAAGGGGAAGCGTAATAGAAAAGAAATCAAGTCGGTGACGTGGTAAAGGAGGTAAAGCTGCACTGCGTGACATTTCCAGTGGAGGGTCCGCCGCCTGCTTGTCTCCATGGGCACGTTATTGCTTTGTCTAGAATGTTCCACAGCATGCACTTGAAAAAAACAATAACTAGGCGAGTTAAAATGACTTAAATTAAGAACATTTTACTTTATTTGAGTCGATTCATCTTGACAAGTGAAATTATAAAGTATTTTTCTCTTAATTCAAGCAACATTTCATTTTTTTTTCTTATTTTCAGTGCAAAAAATTGTTATTTATCTTATTTTAAGTGTAGCAAGATGTATTTTCATGTTTTAAGTACAAAAATCTTACAGCACTGGCGGATAATTTTACTTGTCAAGTGAAATTTACTGAAATCGTGGTAAAAATGTCTTAATCCAAGTCATTTTAGCTCGACTAGATTTTGTTTTTCCGAATCTATCACGAGGGAGACGAGCAGGTTAAAGCGGCGCGGCTACATTACAGTTCAGATCTGTGGAGAGTCGCCCCTATTCACATAAGGAATTATTATTATAGAAGTATGTTTAATGTCATATCACGGAACATTCCAAGCAAAACAATAACATCTCAAAAGCCAGTGGCGCCACCAGAAAAGTAACACGATACACATTTAACTTTAGTTGGCACAATCATAGTTTAAAACACTTATACAATATAATCTAATTTTCCACACCAAATTAAAAGTAGTTTCTTGAATAATATAATATGGTCTTATAGTTCTGATGCACATCAAAAGTATTCTGGCCCAACTTCGTCCTACACCGCAAAAAAGGCCTATCAAAAATAAGAAAAAAATACTGATTTTGAGGTAAAAATGCTCTATTTTATGTGATATTCTCTGCCAGTGCAGTTAGAAATTTCCACTTACCAAGTTTTCTTAAAACAAGACGAAATAATAATCTTGTTCTAAGCAGAAAACACGAGTTTCAAGTATTTATGGCAAGATTTTTCACCTTATTGGTTTGAGAAGGAAGTTAAAGAGGCTTAACCTGGCTTGATTTAAAATAAAAAGTGCTTAGAATAAGTTGTAATATGTAGATAAGATAAATCAGGATGGAATATCTTGAAACAAGTAAAAAAAAGTCCCATTTTAAGTAAACAAATCTTAAAATTGATCTTTTAAGGTGAATCTGCTTAATTCAAGTCAGTTTAACTATGCTAGAAAATCCTTTTTTGTAGTGTATATGTATGTGATATTGTTTTTAGTATTGATACTTGCCCAACTGAGTCTCTATTGAGGTTTGATACTGGATTAATTAGCATCTGGGAATCTGGTACAAGATGAAAGTTCAGCCTTTTATGTTTAATTTAGACAGTGGTGATGCACAAATGTTTTGAAGGCTTCTTAAGAGTAGCTAATCACTATCAGCGCTCAGACTCGGCATAGGGCCATGTTAGCGTCATTAACAACTGTTGTAACCGTGATGTTAGCAGGAGTTCGGTTAGCACTTGTCTGCTGACTGGTTAGTCATTTGTGGCATTTATGCTCAGACCTTTGAGTTAGCCTGGTTGTGTTCGCAAAATCAGAGTTTGGAGAATGGTGCGGGTTTATTTTGATGGATTTCAGACATAGATGAGACAGATACCAGTGGGTTGTGGCAAAATTATTGTTGTTTTTATGGAAGATGTGATAATTGTATAACTGAGACAAATTATAAAGATCTTTTTTTTTCTTGTTGGTATTTCCTATGAAAACAGTTTGAGAGTGATGTATTGTAACTGGAAAAACCAGCAATTATCGAGACCACTCATATTTAAAGTGGAAAAGGGACAAGTTAAATGTAAATATACACTCCTGTACCTCTCCATATGTATGAAAGTGTTGTGTATTACATGTATTTTAGTTTGTTTCAGTCCCAAACCTCTCTACTCTGTAACTCAAAGTGAATCCTAGTCCACATCACTTAAATTGTTGATTAAGTTGACACACCCGTGCACTAAATATCAGTGCACCCCTCTGCGCGTGGGCCTGGTCTGCGCACCCACACAAACACACAAACACACACAGAGTTTCGGGGGGTCAGACCGTTAGCCAGCGCAGAGCCGCCAGTGTCACTTACGGTTTCACGCCGGAGCTTCCTGACCTTCTAGGAGTGTGAGCCGGATCCTCTCTTGTTTATACGCGGCTATGGATCAGTGCGTGGAATATGTCTACATCCTCTCAGCCAATTTCACACAGAGGAGGAGCAGCGTGGGCGGGCGACACAAGCCGTTTCCCCCGGACGACGGGCCCATCCCTCAGCGTCTGTGCCGAGAGAGACAGGCAGACAGCACAGGCTCGGCACAGGCTCGGCACAGGCTCGGCACAGGCACGAAACAGGCACGAAACAGCCACGAAACAGCCACGAAACAGCCACTCCGCTGCTCCAGTGGGCCACGCCGGACATATCCCCCCCCCTCCCCTGGGAACAGCGCAGCAGAGGGGGGCACGCTAGGGTGTCGTTTAAGAAATGAAACAGTCAAACGTTTGTGAAATGTTGTTTTTAAGAATCAGGAAAATGAAAGGTGCACTCTGTAACTTTCTTGTCTTTACACACAGTAGATGTTATTGCTTTCGCTGGCATGTTCCACAGTATGGCATTAAACCTATGCATCTCCATGGAAACAAGCCGGTGGCGGACCCAGAAAAGTTACACAAAACACAGAAAAGCATTATTATTTGTGATTATTGGATACTCATAAATTAGATAGTACAAACTCTGGTAATTTGATTTGATATTTTGATTCTGAGAAATGTGTTTTTACCGATTTTTACTGATTTTTACCAATTTTTTACCGATTTTGATACAACAATCATAATTTAAAACACTCCTTTTATACAAGATAATGTAATTTTCAACACAAAATGAAAAGTAGTTTCTAGTTACAGCACTTTTAACTACTGATGAATTTGTTTTTAAGGATCAGAAAAGTGAAAGATGCACTATGTAACTTTCTTGTCTTGACGTAGATGTTATTGCTTTCTCTGGCATGTTCCACAGTATGGCATTAAACCTATGTATCTCCATAGAGACAAAGTTGCAAGTATAGAGGCAACTCCATCCGCAGTAATTACCATAACAGCACTTTTAACTTTCACAGAAGGAATTATTGTATTTTTGAGCAATAAAAACATGCTTTATGAATAAAAACTGGAAGTATATGTTTAATGTCATACCACGGAACATTTCAAGCAAAACAATAGCATCTCCATGGAGACAAGCTGGTGGCGGAACCAGAAAAGTTACACAAAACACAGAAAAGCATTATTATTTGTGATTATTGGATATTGATAAATTGGATAGTACAAACTCTTGTAATTTAATACTGTTTTATTTGATATTTTGATTCTGAAAAATGTGTTTTTTACTGATTTTGATACACCAATCATAAAGTAAAACACTTTTTATACAAGATAATGTAATTTTCAACACAAAATTAAAGGTAGTTTCTAGTTACAGCACTTTAAACTACTGATGAATTTGTTTTTAAGGATCAGAAAAGTTTAAGGTGCACTATGTAACTTATAGATGTTACAGTTTTGCCTGCCCCCACGCCAACACTGCAAAAAGCCTGGGCAAAATTTAAGATATAAACACTTAAATCTGTCAGAAAATGACTTAAAAGTGGTGAAATTATCTTGCTGCATGGACAGAAAATTTTACTTGACAAGTTATGTTAAAATAAACGACCTCTGGACCAGAACCAAGCAGCCTCAGAACTAGTAAGTCGATAATAAATCTGAAAACAAGATGAATAACCTGATAGAAGTTTTAAAATCTCGGCCAGATCAGAGAAATTTGCGGTGAAGTTATGGGTGTAGAGAGGCAAACCCACTCCCTGTAAGAACGAGCAAAGCATTACCTAACAACAGTGAAATATTCCACAGTATAGCATTAAAAAAAACAAACAGATAGCAGCTACTACACCAAGGTACAGTTGTAGAGAAGGAAATGCATTTTTAGTAACAAGAACTTGATAATAATTGAAAATATGCAAGATAGGTTTAATGCCATACTGTAAAACATTTTAGGCGAAGCAATAGTATCTCCATGGAGACAAGTCACTGGCTACCATCTGTTTATTTTTCGTTTTTTACTAGTAAATGACGGATGTGAAAAAGAGAAAACAACAGGGCTGGGCCTGGTTAGTACTCATTACAGATCACTAATTACAGGTGCCACAGTGGGGCCAGTGGCAAAACTGTCGTAGTGTCCTTAGGCAAGGCAAATCACCCACATTAATAAGTATGAAAGTGGTGTGTGCGTGAATGGTGGTGGTCATCCCGATGGCGAAATTGGCAGCCTCGCTTTCTTCTGCCCCAGGGCAGCTTTCTAATAATAATAAGTATATGTATAATAGTTGATCAGAATAGTTTGTAGTTTAGTCTTTATTTGAAGGGACAATGTACAGATACATTAACTTTAAAAAAAAAAAAAAAACAGAGATGTTCTGCACCAGATTATAGCTAGATAGCTAGTTTCCGTCTGCAGTCCCTAATTTACAGGAGTAAATAATACATAATTTAAGATAAACAATAAGAGCAGTATTTCATAGCACCAGTCTGACACAAACACTCTCACAAACACGGCATCTCATTCATACCTTAGCATTAGATTCAAATTTTTAATACATTCGCACTGGCATGCTGTCCATTATACAACATTTCAGTCCTATTTCATTCAGCGGTAATCGAGTGACTACAGTAGATTTTCAAGCATTACCATCACTATCTGACTATACTGGATTAAAATGTCTGCAAGGTGCTATGGGAAAAGCTATTTTCAGTTCATTTATTTCTTGTTTCTATGTGTTTCCCACAGAGCACTGCTAAATTAGAAGCTCAAAATTACATGCCATATTTATTTGCAAAAGGGATTAGCGCGAGTATATTATGTTTTCAGCTTTGTGAAAGAATACATCTGTAAAATACTGTTTGCTGAGAAGTCATAACGTGTCCCTGTAGGGCCACCATAGCCGTACAAGGTTATTTTCCGCATGATTCAGAAATCGTTAACATCCGTACTTAGTATTTTGTGAAATTTAACCATGTTTGGATGTTCTTGCGATCTTCTTTCCTCTTCTATCAATCCGTCTACTAATGTTTATCCCCCAAAAGGACAATTCAGTTTGTAGCCCTTTGTTCACCATTAAACAAAACTCTCACCTAGTAATAATTTGAAAGTTTTTGGTCCGAAATCGTCTTCTGTCACACGGTGTTCTCGACAGAAGACGCTAAGCTTGTTTTAAAACGACAAGGAGTCCATCTTAAGCTAATTTATAGTCGCCGTAACATCCACTTAGGGGAATTATCAGAGAAGTCATTAATTACCACTAATGATTTAAGCATGACAAGCACATTTACCATTGACAAAAAGCTACTCGTGACACACTGAAGGCGAACTTTTGCAGAGAAGAAAGGGAACATGATGCAGAAAACAATGCTTAATTCTAAACCTCAGTGTGGAAATGAGGGATTTGTGGCACGGCGGTTTACCACATTCTAATTTTGCCTTAACAATCAAAAGTTAATCAGGAGTCTGTGCAGGCCCCACTCTAGGACTCTTGTGTGGGATGAAGGTGCTCAGCTTCACGGCCAATTGATCTAATTACATAAAGAGACTTCCACCGCCCTGATGTAGTGCAGCCGGCAAGATCTGGCTGTTCACTTAATTAAGTCTTCATTCTTTATCGCCGTGCCGACCATCTAATATTCTACCTCTCCAAAAGCCTTCTCCTCATCCTCCCTTTCTCGCTGTTTTGTGTTGTTTATCGGCACATGGAGCTGAGGACGGAATTGTGATTTTTCTGACAAATATTGTGATTAGATTAGATTGCGATTTATGTTTATCATCGCATTTTAATTTACAAATAGACACAGGAATATGGACTGACACACATTTTTTTTGTTTCAGATCACAACATTTTACTGGACAATAATATTTAATACAGATGGATGCAGCTAAAATTAAATGCAGATTTGTGTTGTAATACAGGGAGTTCTGGGGTCTAGTTACTAATAGAAATCATCAGGTTCATTTGTGAATTTACCTTTTGGAAATTTCATGGTAAAATACAGCGTAATTACCGTCACACTTTTTTTCAGGGTTTGGGTGGATCGACTTATACTCAGGTGCGACTTATATATTACATTTTTCACACTGACAGTCCATAAACCATGTATATAAATCTTATATATGAATTAAAAATGAAAAAACAAATCGTTCATCCATTTTTTTCATTTTGGTTTTCGAGACAAATAATAAAGAAAAGAGATGTTTTTTTCTTATTTTTGGTTCTGTATTGAAAAACGAACGAATTATACATGGATTCTTCTCTATTCAGTTGTTTTTATTATAACTTCTATGATGAAATGTCGGTTCTTGGTCTCTGATTTTATAAAATAAATTTCCCCCAAAAAGTGTGACTTATAGTCGGGTGTTGTTTTTTTCTTCTTCATTATGCCTTTTTTGGCTGGTGCGACTTATACTCCGGTGCGACTTATAGTCAGAAAAATACGGTAATTAATTAATACGATAAAAATGTCTCTTGCCCTCCATCTGGGAGTATGACATTAGATAATTTACATATTGATAACATTGTACTTTATTGTGAAATATCCAAAAGTTTAATTCACAAATGTTGAACCTGATCATTTCTATTGGTAATTAGACCCTAGAACCTGCTCTATTACTACACACTTCAGCGTTTTTACAATACACATTTTAGTTACCCCCATTTGTATTAAATATCATTGACTTATAGAATGTTGTGGCGCCATCTGAAACTTAGCAATACTAGAATCACATGTATTTTTATGGAGAATAAACCAAGATATGTAGTTTTAGCGGAGAAAACGATGATGCGATTTGCTAGTTGTGCCTAATCAAACCGCAATTTCGATTCGATTGCGATTAATCTCGTAGCCCTCGCCTACGCCGTAATCATCGACCCTGTTACTCAATTATGGGGTGCGAGTTTGGGCTCCACGTCGACCTTCTCCCCGTGATCCTACTAGTGACCCTGTAATAAGTGCGCACAGCCAAGTCTCCTATGTCTTTGTACGAAGCAGTATTTTTTTTTTTCTTTTCCGGTAGGCTCTTTATGAAGGGGGATATGAAAGAAGAGGGTCAGCCATGTTGTGTTCTCACATCTCCGGCACTTCAGAGGCGACGGCGGGCAGGACGGGTCTGTTTACTTTGATTCGGCGTAGTGTACAGCCGTAAGTTCAAAGGTCGGAGGTGAGGAAGCGGCGCTCTCTCTCTTGTAAGGTAATCATAGCCGGCTTTGTGCTCCCGGGACCCTGCAGACTGGGAGGGTGGCAGCTTAAAGGGTGTCTGTCTGTCTGGAGATGCCTGGAGGTGGGTGCGTTTGATATCAGATGGTTCTGGCTTTGTGATGGGAGGAGATGTGACCAAACTCTGCCTGGATGGTGTGACACTGCGGCTGTATCCATACAATATACAATAGGCCTGTCACGATAACACATTTTGGAGTTATATATTGCTGAAGTAAATATAGACGAGAAACGATGATGTATACACACTTAACAATACACATTTTTGTTACCCCCATCTGTTTAAATTAAATATTATTGACTAATGAGAATGACTATTGAGGTGCCATCTGAAACCCAGCACTACAAGAATCACATTTATTTTTATGGAAAATAAACCAAGACATGTAGTTTTAGCGGAGAAAATGTTGATACTTTTTGCGATTTGCTAATTGCGCCTAATCAAACCGCAATTTCGATTCGATTGTGATTACCACTGACACAATAACACTAAAGCAGGATTACCCCTCAAAAAAACTATTCTAAATCTACAATATTGTTAAAAAATCATGAGCTGCAATAAATAAATAGCTGAATAAATGAGAATGAATGCAGTTTGCACCTGTAATTCAGTCTGTTACGGCTTAAATCTTATCGTATAGCCAAAAAATTACCAAAAATGTCCCAGTTGTGTGAAGAAACTACATATACGATAAATATTTAGATAAAAATATATTGTTTAAACTTTCATATATTGAACGATAAGTCGATATAGTAATTATAGTGACAGCCCTAGTGTCTATACAACTGTTAAGAGTTTTGTAGACTGACTGGATATAGGGTTTGTGTGATTCCCATGGTAAAGTACAACGTAATTAATACAAAAAACGTGGTTTGTTTTGTGAGGATTTGTTGTTTTTGACAGACGTGCGACCAAAACATCGTCCGCTAAGGCTGCTCACTATATCGTAATATATATCTTTTTATTAATTTATTATTTCTTGATTGTGTTCCTAGAGTATAAAACATTTATTTTTATTTATTTATTTATTTATTTGATATGGACATAACAATTGCATTGGACAAACCAGATGCATTGTTTCAAGTGTTATAGCACAAGTGCTAATTTACAACTCCTGTCCACAGGAGGCTTTTAGAAAAGGTTCAAAGTAATAAAACATTAACAGTTAATAATACAATAAAACGTTAAATTATGCATTTTCATGTGTACAGCTCTGTCCTGATTTCAGCCACAATTTCAATTGTCTATTAAAAATGTTGGGGTCAGTGTGTTGTTTTAGGTCAGTGGGAAGAGAGTTCCACAGTCTGGGTCCAGTAGAGGAGAAACTGGACGGTCCAGAGGAGGTTCTGGACTTTGGAACGACACAGTCTCCACTGACAGAAGCTCTGGTGTGAGGTCTGAGCCCCGACGCCTGACAGCAAAATCAGACAACAGTGGTGACACATGATTTGTCAAACATTTACAAAACAGTTTCAAGGTGCTAAAATTTACAACATTTTCAAATGTAAAAAGATTATGTTTATGGATGATGTCACAATGATGCCACCTCATGGGTTTTTTATCAAAAACCTTAATCGCCTGCTTGTACAATGATATGACTGGCTGAAGTGTTGAGGTTTGTGACCATGAAGTGAGACAATAAGAGAGATGAGAAAATATCATAGCGTGTAAATATAACAGAGCAGCCTGATGAGACAGTTCTCTTCTAATGAAACGAAAGCAGCTCAAATTTGATTTGATCTTTTTACACACATTCTTTACCTGGCTTTGGAACTTTAAATTGCTGTCAATAATGATTCCTAGATATTTTGTCTCTTTGACTTCTTCAATTATTTCATCATTTATGTAAACTTTAAAAGGGCTATTTAACGCTTGTGTTAAACAGACATAAAAGATGAATGTAAACAAAAAAATCTAGATATGATTTTATACTTTATTTTTAGAATTACCTACACATTTTACACATTTTTGGCATCTGGGGTTATTATTATTGCACATCTTACCTGTATAATGCATTTATTTATAATCTAGAGTCACCATTCACTCAATGTGTGGTCTGAGTATCATATCCCTGGTGGACATCTGCTTGAATAGATTTTAAATAACTCCCTGAAAATAAATAAATTAAAATTAGCAATAACAAAAGTGACGTCACCCAAATAAACATAATGTATAAGGTGAAGGTTAGAACTTTTTTGCAGTATCTCTTAAGTAAAAGCGAGAATCCAATGACTTAGCAGTACTTATATTTGCATAGTTACAAGGAAAATTGACTTTTACAACCGAGCTTTACAGCACCTGCCACCTCTGATTCCCAGACACCACATTACCCGGCTCCTGGTTGGTTAGAGGTGATAGAAAGATTATGTCTATTTACTGAATTATACCTCAGCACATATTACCTTGAGCTGGAGTTTAAAGAGCGCTTGGCGAGGAACAGGAAACTTAAAGAGGCAATTACATAATGAAACGGCCCATCAACTGAGAGCTCCAATGGCCCAGGTCTGTGCGGTGCATCTGACCCGCAGGAAGTACAACTGTTTGGGATTAAAGCGGCGGTTATCAGGGGACTAGGGCGGGGCGGGGTGGTTTGTGGGGACCAGACAGAGCCCTCTATCTCCGCTGCGCAATTCGGTTATTAATTACCCGTCCTCTCCCCGTAGCAGGCGGCCATTGTATTTACAGCGTTTCCATGGCGACCCCAGCCCATTTTCCAGGCTTTGTGTCACTATTAAGACAAGACCTGTATTCAAATGGCCTGCCTCCTCTAAATATAGCCAGGGCTCATAATGTGAGGCTTATTATGGCGAAATTAACACGAGTCTCTGTGATGCAGCCTGCGGTATAATATGCTCCGCTAATATACGGCACAATTACACATGGAGGAGAAATGGAGGATAAAAAAAAGTCTAATTTAAATAAAACATGTGAGAACTTTATATAGTCGGTATACCATGGTGTCCCTGCTCTCTGCCACTGTTCAATGATATGCAGGAATACGTGAATCTTATGTCAGGTGTTTGGTACTTAATGTTATTTAGAGCCTTTCTTATAACTACACACAAAAGTAGGAACTAATAAACTGGCAGGTTTATACTTTGTGGTCTGTAGTAACAAAAAGACACAAAAATATTTGTACAGCAAGTTGTTTTCAGTCATCCATCGTCCTTACTATTAATATTAACATTTGTAATTGAATTATTTTGCTGTTTATTACAAGCAATGGCATGGAGCAGGTTGTGACTGTCTTAATATTTTTTTTACTTATTTATTTTGTTTATTTGGAGCATCTGTTAGACACTAGTCTGCAATAAAGACCATTTACAAGTATGTAAGTATGTCAAAAGAGGTCAAATATTAGGCATAGAAACAAAAATACAACATTAAATACAATACTAAATACAATCAATCAATTAAATACTGTCCCACTTTAACTATAGGCTTTTAACTGTATGTTATAATTGTACTTAATTTGTTTATGTTGTTGTAAGGCGACCTTGGATGTCCAGAAAGGCGCCTAATAAATAAAATCTATTATTATTATTATTAAAAACTTTTTATTACCATTAATGACCCAGTATTACACAAAAAACATGTATAACAAATGTAAAGCACAAATATCTATACATTTCAAATATGTATATTAATAGTCTTAATAGGTTGTAAATACTAGAGCATAGGTCTTGCTGACTAATCATTTTATTTAGATTATAAAAATGTATATGGGACAAAAGCAGTAAGAAGTTAGTGAGTGAGTGAGTTATCTAAAGATTTGGTCTTGTTTAGTATCATATGTAAGATTAAACTCATGATTAACAAATTTAATCTGTCTTTACCGTATTTTTCGGACTATAAGTCGCACCGGAGTATAAGTCGCACCAGCCAAAAAATGCACAATGAAGAAGAAAAAACATGTATAAGTCGCATTTTTTGGGGAAAATTTATTTTATAAAATCAGAGACCAAGAACCGACATTTCATCTTGAAAGGCGAGCTATAGAAGTTATAGTAATAAAAACAACCGAATAGAGAAGAATCCGTGTATCATTCGTTCATTTGTTTTTCAATATAGAACCAAAAATAAGAAAATACAGTTCCAAAAATAAGAAACTCTTTTCTTTATAGTTTATCTCTAAAACCAAAATAAAAAGGGACAATGATTTGTTTTTTCATGTTTGATTCATATACGATTCTTATGTTTGGTCTATGGGCTGTCAGTGTGAAAAATGTAATATATAAGCCGCACCCAAACCCTGAAAAAAAGTGTGACTTATAGTCTGAAAAATACGGTATATAAATACATAGTTTACTAGTACATTTTTGTTGTTTTGCACAAACTCCAGTGCATGTGCAATATTGTGAGTGCAATTTAAGTCAGATACATAGAGATGCCCAAATAGCCCCTTTTAGTCGACTCATCCGTCAACAGGACATGTCTTTACTCGACCAAGATTCTCTTTAGTCAACTGCAGCCCCAGTAACCACCCATACCCCATCTCCCCTGTATCCCTCCCTCCTCCTCGGCTGTAGTGTCCTTTCACAGTGGCTGGTCTGATACCCTCTCCGCTCTCATTCCGTCCCAAACAAGAACCGGAGCACCTTCTGTCACAGCCTCCAGCCCGGGGCCCGTGGGCAACCTGCTGCCGGGCCCCTGCGCTCTGCCAGTTGTACTTTTTAATTGGCCATCTGGGGAAAGCTGGATCTCGTGGCTGGATATTAATCAGTAAATTAACCCAGCCATAATACAGTTCTGTCCCAGCGGAGGGGCGGGCAGCTGTGGGTACATCGCGGCGGGCAGAGGGGAGATGAACCGTGCGGACTGGATGGAGTTGGAAGAGTGGGGACGTTCCCGGATGGTGCGACCCGCGATTGAACGCTTCCTCTGGGTCCCCTGCCCCCCCCGTCTCCAACGCTGCTGACCCCCAATTTGTCTGACAATCACATAGAGGATTATCTGCGGCATGTCACTGCAGATGTCAGGTACTCACTGCCACTACAGCCAGGCACAGGCCTGCAGATACGCTCTAAAACTGGATTCCAGGGTTTAGTTGAGTAGTTCAAGTGAAAGTGGACATTGTACGCTGGTCTTTTCAACCTTTATTTCATTTTTTGGCACCCTAAAAACATACAAATGGCAAATCTAGTGCTGCATTTTGCTATAGGGTTGTCAAAAGTATCGAAAATCGAACACTAATCAATATTAAAACAAGCACTGATTTGAGTACCAATGCTAATAAAGTCACATTCACAGGACAGAAATAAACCTTTTCTAAATAGCTTTAGAATGATATCAGAACATGTATAAGACCACATAGACCACTATGGAACAACCGAGAGATTATACAGATATAAGACCACATGGTAATATAAAAGAAAGTACTTTTATTTAATGTAAATATATTAAATTTGACTCAAGTGTGAAATCTTTGCACTGTGACAACACCAGCATGCTGTTCAACACGCTCTAATTTTTCTATTTTTCTATTTTTTCAAATGTGAAGGAAACAATAACAGCGCGGTTAGACGCTTTTGCATAATACATCTCCTTTAACCAAACTTATTCTAATCCTTTCACTATTTCCTTCTCTTAGTGCCAAGTATTTTTAACCTTATCATCACTTCTTCCCTCCGTGCGGTTCAGTTTAGTGCACCAGTCGCCGCGGACCTTGAGAAGACTGTTACCGAACTGCCCAAAGTTCACTGTCTGGCTCCTTACGGTGAGAAAGGCTCGAGCTTGTCCGCCTGTGTGCGCACGTGTATGTGGCAGCCCCTATCATTAGTGCATTTGACTGACTGGAGTCGCTGCCGGTCCCCAGAGTTAACCAATTAAAAGGCTAATGAATATACAACAGCTAATTATTATAAGTAAGCTAAATGATCATAATAGCCCGCGCTTACAGTTTCCACACCAACTCTGTACAAAGCTGAATTTGTAAGGCGCACGCACAACCTAATGAAACAATGTAGGTCACGGACTGGAAGAGATCAAATCGTTTGTTTACCATAACACCTCCGAGTAAACACACAGGCTCTACTTTTTATATAAGGGCTCTAATTTAATGATGCAGACGCCATGACACACTATTTATGACCCAATTAAGACAAGTTTGCAGTGAATTCGATGAATTTTTAAAGCGTCAAATAATTAATCTCATCTAGGTCAGTTAGAAGTGATACTTTATTACCTCAACACAGTTCACCGGCAAAAAGTTGTTCCTACATGACTAAAGCTGTCTACTACTACTACTACTACTACTACTACTACTACTACTACTACTACTACTACTACTACTACTACTATTACTGCTACTAGTACTACTACTGCTACTACTACTACTGCTACTAGTACTACTACTACTACTGCTACTACTACTACTACTACTACTACTGCTACCACTACTACTACTACTGCTACTACTAGTGCTACTACTAGTACTACTACTACTACTGCTGCTACTAGTACTACTACTACTACTGCTACTACTACTACTGCTACTACTACTGCTACCACTACTACTACTACTGCTACTACTAGTGCTACTACTAGTGCTACTACTACTACTACTACTACTACGTCTACTGCTACTAGCACCACTTACTACTGCCACCACTAGCTGGTTACTACCAGTGCCACCACTGCTGCTACTATCACTACTACCACTAACCACTACCACTACTTACGCACTAGCTGCTACTGCTGCTACTACTACTACTACTGCTACTAGTACTACTACTACTACTGCTACTACTACTACTACTGCTACTACTACTACTACTACTACTACTGCTACTAGTACTACTACTACTACTACTACTGCTACTACTACTACTACTACTACTACTACTACTACTACTGCTACTACTACTAATACTACTACTACTACTTTTATATTGTTAAGTGTTTACATATAACAGCTATCCATTACCAAAACCCAAAATAACTAATTGTAAGTACATTAAACACAATCAATCAATCGGTTAAATACGGTCCCACTTTAACTGTATGTTTTAATCGTACTTAATTTGTTTATGTTGTTTTAAGGCGACCTTGGGTGTCCAGAAAGGCGCTTAATAAATAAAATGCATTATTCTTACTATTATTGCTTCATGGAGGAACACTTAAAGCTGCATTTTGTAACTTTTTACGTGGACTTTGCACCACCTTCTTGTCTCCACGGAGGCCCCACTGTATTGAACTTCTTCTCAAAGACCCGCAGGCGAAGGTATTGGTCAAATCTGTTGCGAGGCAATTTGCTCACAGTAAGAATGTTTTTCGAGGGATTTTTGAGCAGTAAATACAGATAAATGTGTTTAATTCTATACTGTGGAACATCTCAGCATGGAGACAAACATGTGCTAATATATTCTACTATTTTAAGCAATGTGCTACTGTGTCGAATAGGGATGGGCCTGATTAGTCGACTAATTGATAATTGATCATTAAGAATTTGGTGGATCACGTTCATTTTAATGGACAAACTGAATGTAGGTGTCTGTGTGTAACGTAGCGTGAGGAGTCGAGGCTGCGTCTCACAGCACAAACACTGGAGCTGTGGTCCCACAGTCCCACGTCTCGGCTCTGGCTCCTTGGAGATCACTATATTCCTCAGACTGCATTCCCCTGCACATCAGTGTCCCGGGTATGATCGGGTTTTTTGAGTATCCCTGTTTCACACGTTTACGCAGCATCTCCAACAGAACAGACGCACAGAACAGACTCACAGCCTCATCACATCCTCTGTCACAGGGAGAACACTCATATTCCACTGAGTCGTGTCCTTTAGTCCAACAGAAGCTGAAGCATCAGCACAAGGAAAGAGCTGCTTTTTTCGCTTTCTGTTTATGCAAATGAGTCATGTGGTTTTAAGTTTAGTTTCTGTAAGACGTAAACAAATGTTTAAAGCTGCATTAAACACATTCTGATCTCACACTGATGAGGCTCTGGAGTGATTATGTTTATATGTTGTAAAGTTGAGTTTATTTACACAGATTAGTAATAGTAATAATAGTGATGATAATTTAAATATAAAATGTTAATGATTAATCGAAAATTGATCGTTAATCGAAGAAAATTTCATCGAATGCCCGTCCCTAGTGTCGACTTATAAACATGCAAGACGTAACGCATCATAAAGCCCAGTACAAAATTCTGCCATTTTCTATAATTGAAAACACAGATGCGTCTACAAACTCTGCATTTTACACCGGCTCAGTGTCTTTTTGCACCAGTCTGAACTGTATTTACTCTCATACATGACAGCATTAGCCATAAAACCGCACTGTAGCAATACAAGTCACAATACATCACATAAAGCCAGTGTCAACAGCTGACCCACTCCTGCATTCATATATTCATGCATAACAAACACGCGGGGAGTCAGCTGACCCCGCTCGCCGCTTTATGCTATGATGTCATCACGCTCCATTGTCATAAACCAGCCGTTCCTCTTCTGTCAATAAATCCTGGAGTGGCCCGGGTCAGGTATCCAATGTGTGCTAGATGGACATGAAATAATTGCCATGCAAAGAGTGGCGCGTTTCCCTTTTCTAATTTTAAGGGTCAACAGCATTTTAATACCATTTTAAACACACACGCGATGTTTTTTATGATGCATGTACAAGCGGCTTTTGATAGCTTACCCACCCAAGCATGGTTAAAGAGAGGGCCCGCCGCAGCTGCTTCCAGGACCCCAAGTAATTTAGTCCCCGTGACCCCGATTCACCTGCATGGAAATCATAACGCAACTCGAGTGTGACCAAAAATGATATAGTGCGCGTTTTTACCCCCAAATATTTATGCAGGCGCTACTAACAATCGTGCTTACTTCTAATAAAGGGAAAGTGATGCCTTGTAACTGCAACGGAGCTGGGGCCCCGCGACTCCGCCGCTCCGCCGCTCTCGCCCGGGGCCATTGTTTCCGACATTATCATTTTCATTGGATTCTATACAGGCTGGTGTACTGTGCTGTTTACAATGCCAAAGCTCATATACTGCGGAGGTGCTGGTTTAAAATATAGCGATTTTTCTTTTAGGGAAAATTTGAAGCTTTATTGTCAATATAAAGTTGACTGTATTCAATTTTAAAGAGGTGTGAGCGGTTTGCTGGAGTTTACAGATGGCTGTAACACGCGTGGAAAATAGGATTCTCACAATTGGGTGCGATGTGGAGTGTCCTCTTTCCAACAAGAGGCAGGTGGCGGTTATGGAGCGGGAAAGATCGAGTTGCGGACGTCACAGGTTAAATGAATGAAATTTTTTGTTAAAAATGGGAACACATTTTTATTTATTCAGGATTTTTCAAGGTTAAAAAAAACAAAATGAAAATACAAATAGCTGTTCCACTGGAGTAAGGATGTGAGGGTGGATCACATCTTTTTTCTTATAATTCAACCATTTAGTCCAGCATTTAATGAAGAAATGTCCTCTTAGTCGAAGAAAAAAAGTCATTCGTTCCATTGGAAATATTTCTTCCATAATCTAGCCACTGATTCGCGGATGGTGGGTCCTCTTTAAGCTTTTTTTGCTGCCAATATCTTAAATCTTAAAAAGGTATCTGTCCATTTTACCTATCACCTCTCCACGCAGAAGGTCTAACAAAAATATTATAAAAATAGGAACACATTTTATTGTTTAATAAAAAAAATAAAAATCAAACACCAGTGTGCTTTTTGGTTTTATTTTGCAGTCAGCGTTTTGATCTACATAATAGTGTTGGAACGATGCTAAAATATCAAACTTGATTTCGATACTGAAGAATAGGATACCGGTTTTGATACGCGAGTGATCATTTTAAAAGCTCTTTTTGTCATATTAATATTGTAATTATCATCACAGAATAACCACAGAATATTTGTCTATTTTACTATGTGGAGTTACGCTAATTCTGATATAACTCGAGATGAAGCGGTTCAGGAAAGGTCTAATTTTATCCATTTATGTGACATATTTTCTTTTTTTTTTCTATATTGATACTTATTTAAATGAGGAGTTTCAATACTAGTTTTATAATCTGATTTTCGATACTTTTCACAACCCTACTTGGCTATAGAAAACGTCACATTGGTCTTTTTTACTGTTAGTATTAGGTATAATCTCATATTTTATTTATTTTTTTGGACAAGGAAAGTGGAATTGACCTCTACGTTATGATATCATTCCAGGTTGTTGCAGAGCAGCCTGGGGATCTAACCCACAGCCTCTTTAGGGACCAGTAAGAGCACAAAGCGCTGCTGAACATGCCCTCGCCAGGTTGGAATTAGCATGCTTAATTAGCCAGTCCACATTGTGTTCTTCACAGAGGTTCAAGCCGCACTTCATTTTGCCACGGAAAGGGGAAAAATATGATTGTTGATCACACGAGCAAATGTTTGTTCTAACTTCTTTCTTCATGGATACCACATTTCTTATCTTCCCTTTAGTTGTAGTTGAATGTAAATAGCATTGTTTTTATAATTAATTTTTTTAAAAATGCTGATACCTCGAAATCCCACTTTCTTACTGTGAGCTGGGTCGCCTCTCCACAGATCCTGTAACTTGAAGACATTTTCTCTTTGTCTCAATGAAAATAGATAAATTAACACTGTCAAATATCCTCTGCAAAGTGTTATAGAATAAACTGAAGTAGAGTTAACAAGAGGCACGAGGCTGAAGTTCTAATGCAGTAGATGTTTATTTACCATCTGTACCCAGCACCCTAATAATAATAATAATGCATCAGTTTTATATAGCGGTTTTTTGGACACTCAAAGACACTTTACAGAGCATTATTCATACATTTCATACCTGGTGGTGTAAACTACTATTGTAGCCACAGCTGCCCTGGGTCAGACTGACAAAAGTGAGGCTGCCAATCTGCGCCACTGGCCCCTCCGACCACCAACACTCACACACACACCGCTTTTATACTAGGCAATGTGGGTGAAGTGTTTTTCCTAAGGACACAATGACAGTTTTTTGCCACTGGCGCTCCACTGCATGAAGCTGAGGCTCAATGTTTATTTACCATCAGTACAGGACCCAGCACCCTGAGCCATGACTCCTCATGACATTGTGATAGTGTTGTTCTTTTCTGTTGTAAGGAGTATTATACAGATGTGCTCATAAGTTTACACACCCTGGCAGAATTGATGATTTCTTGGTCCAGAAGCTGCACATGGGACGTACTTGGATATTCAACATGATAATGATCCAAAACACAAAGGCAAGTGGAGCTGTCACTGGCTCCAGCAGAATAAAGTGAAGGTTCTGGAGTGTTCGTCTCTTCTGACCTCAGTATCACTGAGCCTCTGGGCAGATTCAAGCTGCAGTTCAGACAAGAGCCCAAGAATTTACAGGAACTGGAGCCTTTGGCCAAGAAGAATGAGCAGCTTTACCATCAGAGAAAATAAAGAACCTCATCCACAACTATCACAAAAGACTCCAGCTTCACTGGGTCATTTGTGTAGTTTGTGTTTCATTATGATTTAAAAAGAGGAAACACAATTGTTTGATCATAAACGACTTCACCCAAACACTGACCATGAGTGAAAGAAAAGTTTTTTGTGTTATTATTCATATTCTCTGAAAGATGGACAAGAAATCAATCAAATTCTGTCAGGGTCTGTAAACTTATGAGCCCAACTGCACCTCTGATGACTTAGACCACGATTACAAACACTAAACTCGCTGACTGAAATGCAATAACATCTCCATACACACTGCACCTTTAATTTACTTCCTTTGCTCACTCAAGGCTCGTTCCTGTATTCTTGCAAACATTTTTATCCCCTTCATATATTAGGATAAAGCCTTGACTCCAGCACCTCTGGATGTGAGCGCTGTTAGCCAGTTCACTTCCTTAAGACGAGTGTCAATAGCCATTAGCTCCCTAACAAGAGGATCAGGTGGACTCCCCCCCCAGGCGCTCTCATGTCCCGTCTCTATCCTGAGGGGAGGATGTTACTGTACTGTGGGAGGCCCATTACACACCGTGGGCGTACAGAGAACAGGGGATCTGCTCTGGTCATTAGCCCGGCTCTTATTGAATTCCTGCAGCCAAATAGTCCAAATGAAGCTAAATAAAGCTATAGACGGTGAGGAGCCTACAGACCGTTAATAGGCTGACACTGTGCTGTTTCGCTCCTTCTCCCCTCCCTCTTTTCCCTCTTTCCCTTTAGTATCTTGTCTGGCTCAGCTATAGGTTCATAGGTTAATTTCGCCGCCGTATATTTCTATCCTTCCGTCTTTTCTCACAAAATTAAGTCATTTATTATGCATCAGTGTAAGTAAAATAACGTATAAAGCTCATTCAAATCCTCCCAGTGCTTTTGAGGCCTTTGTAGCCGATTACCGATACTCTAAAAGGTCCAGATATCAGCCAACCGATATATCGATCTGTCTGGTTCTTTTCTTTCCTTGTTTTCACTTCTCTCGTCTCCTCGTCCCCTCTCTCTTTCTCTTCTCATCTTGTGTCCTCTTTCCTTTTCACCTCTTCCTTCGTCTCCTGTCTCCTCTTTGCTCTTCGTCACCTCCTTTCCTCTCTCTTCGTCTCCTCTCCATGTCTCCTCAGTCTTCATTACCTCTCTTTACCACCTCCTCTTTTCACTCCTCATCTCCTCAACCCTTGTTTCCTTACCTCCTTTCTCCTGGTTCCTCCTCTTCAATCCTCATCGCCTTTTTCTCCTCGCTTCCTCTCCTCTCTTTTTTCCTTCATTCTTCTAATCCTCTCTCTTCATCTCCTCGTCTCCTCTTCCCCTCTCTCTTTCTCTTCTCATCTTGTGTCCTCTTTCCTTTTCACCTCTTCCTTCGTCTCCTGTCTCCTCTTTGCTCTTCGTCACCTCCTTTCCTCTCTCTTCGTCTCCTCTCCATGTCTCCTCAGTCTTCATTACCTCTCTTTACCACCTCCTCTTTTCACTCCTCATCTCCTCAACCCTTGTTTCCTTACCTCCTTTCTCCTGGTTCCTCCTCTTCAATCCTCATCGCCTTTTTCTCCTCGCTTCCTCTCCTCTCTTTTTTCCTTCTTTCTTCTAATCCTCTCTCTTCATCTCCTCGTCTCCTCTTCCCCTCTCTCTTTCTCTTCTCATCTTGTGTCCTCTTTCCTTTTCACCTCTTCCTTCGTCTCCTGTCTCCTCTTTGCTCTTCGTCACCTCCTTTCCTCTCTCTTCGTCTCCTCTCCATGTCTCCTCAGTCTTCATTACCTCTCTTTACCACCTCCTCTTTTCACTCCTCATCTCCTCAACCCTTGTTTCCTTACCTCCTTTCTCCTGGTTCCTCCTCTTCAATCCTCATCGCCTTTTTCTCCTCGCTTCCTCTCCTCTCTTTTTTCCTTCTTTCTTCTAATCCTCTCTCTTCATCTCCTCGTCTCCTCTTCCCCTCTCTCTTTCTCTTCTCATCTTGTGTCCTCTTTCCTTTTCACCTCTTCCTTCGTCTCCTGTCTCCTCTTTGCTCTTCGTCACCTCCTTTCCTCTCTCTTCGTCTCCTCTCCATGTCTCCTCAGTCTTCATTACCTCTCTTTACCACCTCCTCTTTTCACTCCTCATCTCCTCAACCCTTGTTTCCTTACCTCCTTTCTCCTGGTTCCTCCTCTTCAATCCTCATCGCCTTTTTCTCCTCGCTTCCTCTCCTCTCTTTTTTCCTTCATTCTTCTAATCCTCTCTCTTCATCTCCTCGTCTCCTCTTCCCCTCTCTTTCTCTTCTCATCTTGTGTCCTCTTTCCTTTTCACCTCTTCCTTCGTCTCCTGTCTCCTCTTTGCTCTTCGTCACCTCCTTTCCTCTCTCTTCGTCTCCTCTCCATGTCTCCTCAGTCTTCATTACCTCTCTTTACCACCTCCTCTTTTCACTCCTCATCTCCTCAACCCTTGTTTCCTTACCTCCTTTCTCCTGGTTCCTCCTCTTCAATCCTCATCGCCTTTTTCTCCTCGCTTCCTCTCCTCTCTTTTTTCCTTCATTCTTCTAATCCTCTCTCTTCATCTCCTCGTCTCCTCTTCCCCTCTCTCTTTCTCTTCTCATCTTGTGTCCTCTTTTCTTTTCACCTCTTCCTTCGTCTCCTGTCTCCTCTTTGCTCTTCGTCACCTCCTTTCCTCTCTCTTCGTCTCCTCTCCATGTCTCCTCAGTCTTCATTACCTCTCTTTACCACCTCCTCTTTTCACTCCTCATCTCCTCAACCCTTGTTTCCTTACCTCCTTTCTCCTGGTTCCTCCTCTTCAATCCTCATCGCCTTTTTCTCCTCGCTTCCTCTCCTCTCTTTTTTCCTTCTTTCTTCTAATCCTCTCTCTTCATCTCCTCGTCTCCTCGTCCCCTCTCTCTTTCTCTTCTCATCTTGTGTCCTCTTTCCTTTTCACCTCTTCCTTCGTCTCCTGTCTCCTCTTTGCTCTTCGTCACCTCCTTTCCTCTCTCTTCGTCTCCTCTCCATGTCTCCTCAGTCTTCATTACCTCTCTTTACCACCTCCTCTTTTCACTCCTCATCTCCTCAACCCTTGTTTCCTTACCTCCTTTCTCCTGGTTCCTCCTCTTCAATCCTCATCGCCTTTTTCTCCTCGCTTCCTCTCCTCTCTTTTTTCCTTCATTCTTCTAATCCTCTCTCTTCATCTCCTCGTCTCCTCTTCCCCTCTCTCTTTCTCTTCTCATCTTGTGTCCTCTTTTCTTTTCACCTCTTCCTTCGTCTCCTGTCTCCTCTTTGCTCTTCGTCACCTCCTTTCCTCTCTCTTCGTCTCCTCTCCATGTCTCCTCAGTCTTCATTACCTCTCTTTACCACCTCCTCTTTTCACTCCTCATCTCCTCAACCCTTGTTTCCTTACCTCCTTTCTCCTGGTTCAATCCTCATCGCCTTTTTCTCCTCGCTTCCTCTCCTCTCTTTTTTCCTTCTTTCTTCTAATCCTCTCTCTTCCCTTCTCATCTCCTTGCCTCCTTTCTTTCCTCTCTTCACTCTTCTTTCCTTGTCTTTTCCTCCATCTCTCCTCTTTCCTACCCCCTTCGCTCTCTCGCTCCTTGTCTCCTCAATCTTCATTACCTCTCCTCCTCTCTTTACTCCTCTCTTTCGGTGCTTACTCTCTTCTCCTCTCTCCTCCTCAACTCTCTTCTGTCCTTCTCTCCTCTGTTCCTCTATCCTCTTCGCTTTACTCCTCTTTCCTTCTCTCTTTGTCTCCTCTCCCTGTTCCCCCCCTCTCCATGTCCTCTCTCTTCCTCCTCCTCTACCCTTCACTTCTCATCTCCTTGCCTCCTTTCGTTCCTCTCTTAACTCTTCTTTCCTTGTCTTTTCCCGCTATCTCTCTTTCCTTCCTTCTTTCCCTCTCTCCTCATCTCCTCAGTCTTCATTACCTCTCCTCTCTTCCCTCCTCTCTTTATATGCCTCCTCACTCCTCTTCTCTCCCTCCCACCTCTTTCCTTGTCTCCTCTCTCCTTCTCTCTTCACTCCTATTAATTGGTCTCCTCCTCACCTCTTCTCTTTCCTTCTCTCCTCTTTCCATCTCTCTTCTCTCCTCTTTCCTTGGCTCCTCTCTCGTCCTCTCTTCACTCCTCTTTCTTTGTCTCCTCACCTCTCCTCATTCCTTGTCTCCTCTTTCCTTCTCTCCTCTCTCCTCCTCACCTCTTCTCATTCCTTGTCTCCTCTTTCCTTCTCTCCTCTTTCCTTTTCTTCACTCTCCCTCTCTCCTCTTTCTTTCTTTCTTTCTCTCCCCTCTCTCCCTCTCTGCTCTTTCCTTCTCTTCTCTCTCCTCCTCTCTTTACTCCTCCTTCTTTGTCTCCTCCTCACCTGTCCTCTTTCCATCTCTCCTTGTCTCCTCTTTCCTTCTCTCCTCTCTCCCTCTCTCCTCTTTCTTTGTCTCCTCTCTCCCTCTCCCTTTTCCCTCTCTCCTCTCTCATTTGTCCTTTTCTCCTCTCTCCCTCTCTCCCTTTTCCTTCTCTCCTCTCTCATTTGTCCTTTTCTCCTCTCTCCCTCTCTCCTCTTTCTTTGTCTCCTCTCTCCCTCCCTCCTCTTTCCTTGTCTCCTCTCTCCTCCACTCTTCACTCCTCTTACTTTCTCTCCTCTTTCCTTGTCTCCTCTCTCCTCCTCTCTTAACTCCTCTTACTTTCTCTCCTCTTTCCTTGTCTCCTCTCTCCTCCACTCTTCACTCCTCTTACTTTCTCTCCTCTTTCCTTGTCTCCTCTCTCTTTGTCTCCTCCTCACCTCTCCTCTTTCCTTGTCTCCTCTTTCCCTCTCTCCCTCTTCCCTTCTCTCCTCTTTCTTTCTCTCTTCTCTTCTCTTTCTTTCTCTCCTCCTCACCTCTCCTCTTTCCTTGTCTCCTCTTTCCCTCTTTCCCTCTTCCCTTCTCTCCTCTTCCCTTCTCTCCTCTTTCCTTCTCTTCTCTCTCCTCCTCCTTCTTTGTCTCCTCCTCACCTCTCCTCTTTCCATCTCTCCTTGTCTCCTCTTTCCTTCTCTCCTCTCTCCCTCTCTCCTCTTTCTTTGTCTCCTCTCTCCCTCTCTCCTTTTTCCTTCTCTCCTCTCTCATTTGTCCTTTTCTCCTCTCTCCCTCTCTTCTCTTTCTTTGTCTCCTCTCTCCCTCCCTCCCTCCCTCCTCTTTCCTTGTCTCCTCTCTCCTCCACTCTTCACTCCTCTTACTTTCTCTCCTCTTTCCTTGTCTCCTCTCTCTTTGTCTCCTCCTCACCTCTCCTCTTTCCTTCTCTTCTCTCTCCTCTTTCCATCTCTTCTCTCTCCTCTACTTCTCTCCTCTCTCTTGCCCTCTCCCCTCTTTCCCTCTCTCCTCTTTCCTTGTCTCCTCTCTCTTCTCTTCCTCTCTCCTCTTCCCCTCTCCTCTCTCTTCTCTCCCCTCTCTCCTCTCCTCTCTCTCCTCTTCCCCTCTCTCCTCTCTCCTCTTCCCCTCTCTCCTCTCCTCTCTCCTCTTCCCCTCTCTGCTCTCCCCTCTCTCCTCTCTCCTCTTCCCGTCTCTCCTCTCCTCTCTCCTCTTCCCCTCTCTCCTCTCCTCTCTCCTCTTCCCCTCTCTCTTCTTCCCCTCTCTCCTCTCCTCTCTCCTCTTCCCCTCTCTCCTCTCCTCTCTCCTCTTCCCCTCTCTCTTCTTCCCCTCTCTCCTCTTCCCGTCTCTCCTGTTCCCTCCTTCAGACCCCTAATGGCCGGGCGTGTGCGCTCGGTTTCTGCCCCTGACACCGGCACATCTGCTGGCAGCGCCGGGGTCCCTCTCTCTCCACCCGCCGCCTGCTAATGAGATCTTCCCCATTTAATTAATACCATAAGAATTTTAATTCTGACTGAATCAATTTAATGTGATGTGATTTTGTCAGCTCTATTCCACCGAGTAAGGCGAAGGAAAAAACAGAGAGGGCCCCGATGCTTATTACATACATCATTTCACGGGGCCCTGCATTCCCTGCTGACTTAAACAAATTCTAATTAAGACTAATTAAAGCATCATTTATGAAAACGCTTGTGATAGTTATGCAAACATTCGGGGTGGGTGTGCGCCGCATGATAATTACCCCCCGGTTTAAATTAAGACCTGTTCCCCGGCAATTAGGGCCAGCCACACACCAGCACCTTCGCCGAAAATCTTCTTTGTTCAATTCCAGCAATTAACTAAGAGCTGTGACTCCTGAACTCCGCCTTTTTAGACAGAGAAAGGGGAAAATAAAAGATGATTATGTTGTTTTTTTGGCGGGCAGGTGGAGTAAACAGGTCCAATCAAGAAGGAGGCGTGGAGGTGAGAGGAGGATCACACGGCAGACAGCTCTGACTGATATCCCAGCACTGTCAGCGTGCGAGGCTAAAGGATGTGACCCCAGATTAGCATGACGATTAATTACATATTTCACCTTGATTATGATGAATGGGTAATTTGTTGTCTTTGCCCTCGCGGTTCAGGTTGGGATTGTAAATATGTCACACACGCGATATTTGACACGAGTACTTTAAGGTAAATGCATGCACGTATTTAAGATTCATTAATTAGCTAATTAGCAGCCCACGCCCGTTTTTATGACATTTTGCTGTCTCTCCCGTACTCTTAAGAGGAGCGGCTCATTTGCATTCAAGTCTGATACAGCAAAGTTGTTCTATTCGTACGGAGATTAGAACATTAACAACAGTAAAGACAGAATAAGATCGCCCAGTATAAGGTGTTAGCCACTGCTGCTTTAATTTAATGGTATTTCTGTTTAGCAAAATATCTATTTATGTTTCTATAATGGTTAATCCGCCGGTAGATGCAAGATCTTTTAATCAAAACTAAGGCGCGACCGATATGGATTTTGTTGCGGCCGATAAAAATGGGATTTGGAGCTGCCGATATAGTTTCCAATATATATAGTGATGTAAAAATTCCTAATATATCTTCAACTGATGATAAAACTTACGTTCGGCTCTGTTGGATTTTAAAGTGGGTTTATTGCGGTGACTTTTATTGTTATTCTGCCTCTTTACGTCATATTTAAAGACAGTCAGTCGGCCTAATGGCATTTTTGCATCACATTCTAGCCAGTAAACAAAGTACTGTAAGTAAACTACCGCTATTAGCCAAGTGGTGAATGCATGTGCACCACGGTAATTAATGAAATGCGTAAATGCTGATAATTCACACCTCTATTCACAGCTCATTTCCATATCAGTGCGTGTCCAGTAACATATATACGGCCACTATAGTCACTTTACAGTCGCTAATAGAAGAGAAAACAGCCTGTTTATGTGTGCGAGCTACAGCAGCTAATCGCTAACCAATGAGAAAGAACCAAAACGAGCTTCAAAACCGACACATTTCCAACACTCAGCCTCACACAGGCTCCTCTCAGATCACAAGTCAGCACTAAGAACTGTCCTTTTAATCCAGAATCAAAACAATCGTCCCTAAAAATAATATAATCCAGGATATTGACAGCAGCTGCGTGTGTCCTCCTATAAAAACAGGCAGTAGTTTTGTTGCTGGCCCAAACTGTGCTGAAGTTCACTTTTATTTATAGTCAGTACCAAGGATCAGACACAAGAGCATTTAAAGCAGCGCCTCAGTGTTGTGCACGTGGATCTATGGCTGCACATAGTGTAAACTCCGCGCCACATAATAAGACATTTATCTGTCTGCAAATTGAATTAAATGGACACACTATAGAGAATGTAAGCTTTATAACGAGGTATAACATGTACACAAGGACTATCGCCCCATATCGGTAAGATTTAGGCCGATATGTCTCCAAGTGCCCATATCGGCCGATAATATAGGTAATACCGATATATCAGTTGGGCCCTATTCAAAACGATATCTTTAATGTGAAAATATAACTATTGTTGCTATCCATAAATTTTCAAGTTTAATGTTTTCCAAAAATGACACCAAAGTCTCGTCCAAAGCGAGTCTCTGGGAACAGCTAGAAACTATTTGGAACTCAATAACAAAAGAGACTTTGCAAAACGTCATAAAACAATACAGCAAGAATGCAGCTGATATCTGTGCCATAGGTGCTTACACAAAATACTCACATTTTCGGGTATTATTTGTCAACAGACTATTCAGTGATTCCAATTGGTCACTCTCTTAATGAATAACAATGAAACTATTAGTTTGCAACAGGTCTTTGATCAACTATGAAGTGATTTATGTTTTCTCGTTTTCATGACAGGTGGTTTAATGTATACAATAACTTTTCCAGTATATATACTGAAATGAATTTACAGGGGAAATACCCACCAGGAAAACCCTTCATATGGGTGAACAATTTTGGGAAGTAATTTTTTTTTTTTTTCTGACAACTTTTTCTTAAATTCAGTGCACATTGTAAACTTGTCCGGGGGTTTTATAGCAGCTCATATTTCTGTCTAGTTATACAAGAATCACATACATTTTGAAACATATTGCAGAAGTCTAAACTGTAGGGTTGTAGATTTTGTCCTCTATAAGGAGAGATTTTGTGTTGTATAAAGAAGATGTTAAAGATGTTAAAGTATTTGAGCAGAATTTGTCTTCCCGCAGTACAGATACACTGTCTAAGCAGCTCTTGAGGTCAAAATGTGTCTGTTCTGTGCTGTTTGCATCTAATTATAAAGCGTTTATTGTCTGATAATTAGGAAGTGCTCGTTTGCATGCTGGTTGCTCATCGCTGGTTGTTCACTGTGATGGCAAAAGTGCTTATAAACTCATCATGGTGAATAATTAGGATGTTCAGAATGCATAAGGTAAGTGAGGAATAACTTTCGACCACTGAAAACCGCTTAAAATGAACTAGTTCTGTTTTTTCATGTTTTTCAGACAGTAAAAATCAGGTACGGTGCCTTTAAGTTACCTGAATAATCGCAGGTTTTACCGTTTTTATCCTCATATTTCACTCCTTTCAGAGTGTGCCTATCAAGCTCGAAATGGGTGAATTGCGCTGTTTTCTGATCCATGTTATAATGTTTCTTCATCAAAAACACACCTGGAGTTGTGTTTTATTTCATTCATATGTTCTTCTCTCAAACTAAAAACACTTTTTGATGTCATGTGATAATACAGGAACTGCTCCACTGGGTTTTTAAACTCTATACACCTTCAACTAGAATCATTTGGATAATTTCAAGCCTGAAATTGTCCATCTCTACTGGACTAAAGGTAAAAGGTAACTTGAAAACTACCACTACATGACCTCATTATTTACTGTGCTACTTGGAATTTCTGATGAATCGTGTTTAGGCGAGGAATTCCAAGATAATAATAATACATTTTATTTATTTGGCGCCTTTCAGGACACCCGAGGTCGCCTTACAACAACATGAACAAATTAAGTATGATTAAAACATACAGTTAAAAGCTACGGTTAAAGTGGGGCAGTATTTAAGTGATTCATTGTATTTAGTGTTGCATTTAATAACATATTTAATATCCTTAGGCTGACAACTGTCAGCAGAGCTACAAAAGTATATGAATAAAGGACAATGATAAAAACATCTATGTTATAAAATGCATAAATGCTATAAAAATGACCAAAAAAAGGAAAAAATTGGGTTGGTTTAAGCTCAAATTGTGATTGTTTCGGGCTATTGAAATGCAATTCACTAAACCGTACAGTGGAACAGAGCATTTTGAGCTTTTGAGATCTAGACAAACTGATAATAAAAGCTCACAAGAGTCAGTTTTGCATCATATAGGACCTTTTACTAGAGAATTTCGAAGTATTATGTTTGGTAATGGTTTTTATCAGGCTTGTAGCAGCAGTTTGGTGTGACGTACATGTCCCTATCAGTGCAGTTGTTTGGGCAGCACACTCCACCTACACATTGTTTTACCAGGCTATTCTTACTCTATGAGGCCTATTTAAAGAGCTGCATTAATAGGCAGGAAGTTGTGAGTGGACTTGGAAAAATATCACATAGTTTTGTTCAAGGGGCAGCTGATAGTGTAAAGTGTGATAAAACTGAAGCCTGCAGAAGACTTGTTGTTTTGTAGCCTGTTGGTAAGATAACTTAAAAGTCAGTGGGAGTTTTAAATGAAAGGTTGGCGACGACTTTTTACTATGAAATTGTGAAAATGGCCCAAATGTACAGTTGTGCTCATACGTTTACAGACCCTGACAGAATTTAATTGATTTCTTGTCCATCTTTCAGAGAATATGAATGAAAACACAAAATCTTTTCTTTCACTCATGGTCAGTGTTTGGGTGAAGCTGTTTATTATCAAACAACTGTGTTTCCTCTTTTTAAATCATAATGAAACAGAAACTACACAAATGACCCAGTGAAGCTTGAGTCTTTTGTGATAGTTGTGGATGAGGCTCTTTATTTCCTCTGATGGTAAAGCTGCTCATTCTTCTGGGCAAAAGGCTCCAGTTCCTGTAAATTCTTGGGCTCTTGTCTGAACTGCAGCTTGAATCTGCCCAGAGGCTCAGTGATACTGAGGTCAGAAGAGACGAACACTCCAGAACCTTCACTTTATTCTGCTGGAGCCAGTAATAATAATAATAATAATAATGCATCAGTTTTATATAGCGCTTTTCAGGACACTCAAAGACGCTTTACAGAGCATTATTCATTCACTCCAGACCCGGTGGTGGTAAACTACTATTGTAGCCACAGCTGCCCTGGGGCAGACTGACGGAAGCGAGGCTCCAATCTGCGCCATCGGCCCCTCCGACCACCACCGACACTCACGCACACACCGCTTTCATACTAGGCAATGTGGGTGATGTGCCTTGCCTAAGGACACTACGACAGTTTTTGCGACTGGCGCCCCACTGTGGCACCTGGAATTCCCAGTGGTCTCCCATCCAAGTACTAACCAGGCCCGGCCCTGCTTAGCTTCTGAGATCTGACGGGTTCAGGCTTTGACGAGCCGGTATGGCCACAGTGACAGCTCCACTTTGTGTTTTGGATCATTATCATGTTGGAATATCCAAGTACGTCCCATGTGCAGCTTCTGGACCAAGAAATCATCAATTCTGCCAGAGGATGTGAACTTATGAGCACAACTGTATAACATTTTCATAACTTTTTTTAATGTTATCCACAGTTTTAATTACATATTAATCAATGTTGCTTCAATTAATAGATCATATACCCTTAACTTTTCTGGAGTAAGGTCCACCCAGTGTGTCTAATTGTGGAGATTTACATCTGACCTGTTACGCCTGTTTCTCCGTGGATATAGATCCGTTTAATGACATACTGTGGAACATTTCAGGCAAAGCTTTAACATGTGAATGGAGACAAGCCCCAGAAAAGTTGCATAACGACCATTTAAAATAATATCCATTTCGTGTGTATGCGTATGTGTCTACAAAATCCCCTAATAGTAGCAGAAAAGACTACGAAACAATGCCCAACTCTTGGCTTTATTCTTTTTCCATTCAAATCAATGTAGGATAGAAATACAATACAATAAAAAATATTGATCAGCAACCAATTAAAGGGTCCCTCATTGGTGTGTGTTAATATTATCTCTTAACATGTCTAAAATGATCTCAATTATCACTCATAATCAACTCTATTTTAATTATTTATGCATTTATTTTGGGCAGTTAAGCATTTTACGTTCTTTTACAGTGGAACATACAGCACTTTTATCCATACTGACATTTGAGCAATCATAACAACGACACAAAACAAGAACAGCAACAAAAAATATGCCCGGAAAGACAGAAAACGAAGGATCCCCTCATTAAAATACCCTCAGGTACAAGTAAAACGTCTGCCCTTACTTACTCGCTGACGTACTCGCGCTCTAATTCATCAATGCTTTTTAATAAAGTAGTTCCTGGGTGGCGCTGGCGGAGACGGCGGAGCTCAGATGTCCGTGCTGCGACCGCCTTGTTTAGATGTTTGCCCAACACTTATCACTTCTGTCCTGTTTGTTTACCTCCCGCGCGCCTTCGATTTTGGCAACGCCGCGGCATTATTGCGTTTTGCTTCACGAGAGGCAGCTGGTTCAATAAGATGGAAGCGGGGGTGCGGTGCGGGGGGGGTAAAAAAAAAAAAAAAAAAACACACGGCCAATTCCCAAAAGCGTCCCGGCCTTGGGAAGGGGAGCGTGCGCGGAGCGGACCCCCGGCGACGTGCGCGGCTTGTTTTTCCACGCGCACGCTCCTCTGCTACGTGTACATGCAGATGGCTTGTGCGCTCCCACTTTTCATTTGAGGTAATATAATCCCTCAGCTACTCCCTCTAGAAAAGGAAGAGTATTAGCAGCCATATGTCAGCCAGATTTGTCAGATTATTCATTACAATTAATTGCTGTTCCACTTTAGGCCCTTTAAGGCTGTGAATTGCTCCGAAATCTATTGCAAACACAAAAATTATGAGTAAAAGACTTTGGCCCTGTCATTCAAATTTCAGGATGACCTTTAGCGAAGCCTGGCTTTTCTGAGGCAGAGCAGCGCACAGAGCCTTTCTAATTGGTGTTTCTCCAGCGCTTTTTTTTTTCTTTTCTTTTTTTTTTGTCAAATCATTTTCCATCGAAGGTCTGTCTCCACTGACAGCGAGGAAGTCCGGGAAGAAGACACCAGGATTTACGCCACTGTCCGAGTCGAGGTGTTGGTGTGGAAGTGGTTTGCAGAGTGCGGGACGCGTACTAATGCTTAGGTCAAATTAGGATAGGTTAGGATCAGGTTTCATGGAGTAGCTGTTGTGTAGCTGGTTTATTCCTAGTTTCTATCTAGATTTTTTAAAGATTTTTTGTTTTAGTGTGTCGTTTTCGTTTGGATAATAATGTCTTAGTACCACGGCCGTAGGTTTGGTGTGAACGTACCATAAAACGTGTTAAATTAATACGACAGAGTTTGGAAAAATATCTGAATAAATTTACATTTTTGTTTATTAAAATAAAATGTTGGTAGGGACTATTTTATCTTCCCCAAATATTGTAGCCACTGTATTCAGTCTGAATCTGCGCTGTGATCACTAAGACAGCAATTTATGGTATATATAGTTTTATAATCCTTATCTTTATAGATCTGTAGAGAGTTTGTCTATTTTTAAGTAATTCTGTACTTCTATTGCTGCTACTGTTTTCTTGCTGTTCTCTTAACTGTGCGTTGCAACACTGAAATTTCCCCATTGTGGGACAAATAAAGGATATCTTATCTTATCTTATTGGTTGTGACATGTCCCAACCGTCCCTATGCAAATCTACGCTCTTGGTTAGTACGCATAAAAGATTTGGGAAAGATATCTGATTGTGATTGTTTTTTTTTCTTCTTTAAACATTGCGTTCCAATGTTGCATTCAAAGTTCACGTTTTAAACCGAAGAATTGACAAAAATACTGAAATATGACCACACGAATCGCATTTCAGGACATGTTTGTACAAATCTAAACTACAGAGTGAGCCGTTTTATGCGGAATAAGACATATATTTTGTTGATTTTGGGGGAAATTATTATACTTAAAAACTTTCAGCCAGAGATTTGCATTCAAATTGCGATTGCCGATCAAACCTGTATCCCCAGAATACATTTGGACTTGCCCTGGTTCAGTTTGATCTAACTTTAGTCCATGTTTTTTTTATTTTTTTTTTATCGTTAATTGTTGGTATGTCAGAGCTGGTTTAGTTCAGTTTTGGCTGGAATGGCTACAAGATAAAGGCAATTGGATCAAAATCATAAAGTTGTGGCAATTACAAACTCACAAAAGCTGCGATTTTTTATTACGAATTATCGACTAACTGAGCGTTCACATTTATTTAGTGGTTTAGTCTGTGTGTGAACCCTTATATAGTTCTTATTCTAACCTGATTTTGACCTGGACTGAGCTGTTTCTGCATCGCTGCGCTTATGAAATCTGGATTTATCCTGGTTTAGTCTGGTTTATCTCACTTGATTTCTACATAGATTCCACCTGATTCTGATGTAAATTGTACTTTTTGTTATTATTATTTATTGTTGCTGTTATTTGTTGTTATTCTCTGGTCTTACATGCGTGAATATCTCTACTGTCCATTCCCCCTCGTGTTTTTTTTTTTTTTTTTTTTGCTTATTGCTGTAGTCACCTATATACAGCATGTGGCAAGTCTACACTGTCAACAGAATCTGAGCGCGGACCTTTCTCGAAGCCCGGCTCTGAGGCAGCCTAATAGCCACCTGAATTAATGTGCTGTCCACGATATGAGCCATAATACTTAGGTGATTAATGTTTTCGGTGGCGGGCTGCTTCCATAGTTAGGGCTAGGGCTCTAGAGATAAACTATTTTTTACATGGGCAGTACATATAGCTTCAACGGGCGGTCACACCTTTTTGGGTTATTTGTGCGGAATGACAGAATGGACACATGTAAAAGGAGTCTATGGTATTTGGAAAAAAAAAAAACCCACCGTAAAACACAGTAAATAATCCTAGTTGTGCTACTTGGAATTTCTGATGAATTGTGTAGGCGTGGAGTCCCAAGATGACCTCCTTAGACTGACGAATTTAGTGCAAAAAACCAATGAAAATGGTAAACATAGCTACAAAAGTATATAAATAAATGAAAAAAATAAAAAAATATAATAAAGTAAATAAAAATAATGCAATAAATTATATAAAAACAACAAAAATAAGAATAAAAAATTGGGTTAGTTTAAGAGACGAAGGGTGTGATTCTTCTGGGCTGTCGAAATACAATTCAATAAACGTTCTGGCAAATGCATATACAAACTTCATTTCTGGACAATAACATTAAAGGTCAATTATCAGCAAGAAACGTGGCTAAAAAGGAGCAAGACAGAACAACATTTTCAAATTAAGCATTTTAAATCTGAAAATATAGATTGGATTCTAGTTTCATACATACACAGCTCTATTTGAATATTTAGTTAATTTATAATTTACTCCAAAACTTGTATTTGGTTGTTTTAAGAGACAAATTGTGATCCTTCTTCAAATAAACATTATGGCACAGAGAATATACAGAGTTCAGTATTGACCAATAGCAATAACTGTAACTAATCAGCAAGAAATGTAACTAAAAATGAGTAAACTACAACGACATGTTTTAATTAAGACACATACAAACTCGCAAAGGCTTTATTTATTTTATTATTAATTATTGACTAACTGAGCATTCACATTTATTTATTGTTTTGGTTCCTGTAAATAGTTCATAGTTAGAACAGGGACAACTGTAACTAACCAGCGAGAAATTTATGATTTATTGATTGAAATGTAACTAAAAATGAGGAAATGACAGCAAAAAATTTTAATTTAGCATTTTAAAAATCAGAATTATTGGTAATTTTAGTTTCGTACAGACACAGTTTCACTTGAACAAATCATCATTTTATAATATGCATGAAAATGTACCTTTTTTCTGGCTAGGGCTGCACAAAATATCGCAAAAGGATCAATATCGCATTATTAACAGAAACAATTCTCGATATTGGAGCATACCCAATATAAAGCATGTATACATATTTTTTTTTACTGAAATTGAGTCAAAAAGTATGTTAAAACATCGCATATATATTATAATATCGATATCGCAGTCGATATTCGCAGCCATATCACGTACAACACAATTTTCCAGTATCGTGCAGTTCAACTCTGGCTCCTCAAAGAAGAACACAGTACAGTATTTCTGTGATTCAAGTAGCCGAGTTCTTCTTCTTGACTTTACTCCTGTTCACTTTTCTGCTGTTTGCGTAGAGGCATAAAAAAACGTTAAATTCTATTAAATCACCTTACAAGTACTCCTCGACGCAAAAGTCACGGCAAATTACCACGAGTCTATGATTATGATTGAAATCCGCGCGGCTAATTCATTGCTGATGATGTATTTTGGTTAATTATGGCGCCGAGGTACCAGAGGAGTGCCTTTAAGCCTGTCTGATTGGCCCACTTAATTGTGCTTTATGAGATAGGACTTAGCTACTCGCTGTTAGCTCCCTTTCCGAGCAGGAGGAGGAGAAGCGCTCTCCCAGGTCATATTACCCAGGCCCCACTTAATGAGAAGGTGGAGGTAAGAGAATCCATCACCATACCGGGCCCCCGCCAACCCAGCGTGAAAATCTTTCCCGCATTGATCACCATTAGTTTAATACAACATTGTCATAAATAGGATGTAGAGCTTATGCTGTTCGGTATTGATCGGACAGGGGAAAATGACTGTTTCTCAAACCGCGGTCGTGTACGTTTGGATAAGGGGAATTTAATTTGATTTTTTTTTTTTTTTTTCTCTCGGTTTGTTACGTCATTTAGCAATGTTAAGTCGGTAACGCGTTATAATAATTGCACATTTCATAGCGTTCTCAAAGCGTAAACAAATGATCAAATCGTAGTGAAGAAATTGCTTATCAAAGGGCCCATATTGTGCAATTTTCTCATCAATGTTATCAAAAATCAAATATCTGGAGTTGTGTTTTGATTCATTCACACGTTAAACACACAAATCCTGCACGTTTATACTGAGTTCTCTATTTTTAACCCCCGAAGACATAAGGGCAATTTTATAGTACATTTCTCCTCGCCTGGATTTTTTCCCTTCATTTTGCTTTTAAAACTGCCCCTTTTACCCCATAATGAAGTGTTCTACCTCCTTTTGTTCAGTACAGCCTGTTATTTCACAATCTGCTGCTGTAGTTGTGTCATGTGGCTGTGATAAAAGCTACAGGACCAGAAATAGAGATGAAATAAATAAATAAATAAAATTCACACAACTTTTTGGACATAAAAAATGCTTAATTTAGGGCCTTAGCTTCAAAAATGCAAAATATCAAGTCTGTAAGTAAACTAAAAATATCCTTATTGTCCTAAAAACAAAAAAAAAGTGCAATCGGTTAGAAAGTTTTGCGCGGTTATATAAATCGTATACATAAGAGTTGAACTCCACACACCTTCACTTGAATCATGTGGATGATTTTAGCTCTGAAATTGCCAATTTCTACAGAACAAAGGGTAAAAGGAGCTGTTAACTTGAAAACTACCACTTCATGACAAGCATTTTGAGCTTTGGGGATGCACCGATACCACTTTTTTGAAAACCGATACGAGTACAATCATTTCTGTACTTACTGACACAAGTACCGATACCGATACCAATCTTACAAATGCACAAGCACAAAAAACCCGGGAAAAAACATACAAACAACCATGATAATGACCTCTCTACACCCCTAAGAAGAACTTTGAACTTTTCTTTGATTTTATTATGATTATTTAATTTAGCTTTGATTCAGAGTGAGAAACGTAATTTCATTTTTTCATATGTGAATATGAAAATTTGACAATAAACTTTTTGAATCTTGATTATAATGTGTTTAATGCAGCTTTGCGCACATTTGTTTACATTTTACAGAAACTAAACGTAAAACCTCATGGCTCATTTGCATACAGTATAAGCGCTGAAAAAAACAGCTTGTGCACTGATGTGTTCAGCTTCTGTCGGACTAAAGGACGCGACTCAGTGGATTATTTGTGTTCTTCCTGTGACAGAGGATGTTCTGCTGATGGTGAGTCTGTTCTGTGCGTATGTCGTGTTGGAGATGGTTCATGTTAAACTGTATAAAAGCTACAGTCGCTTTTTTACGTTAGGTATTGGTTTCTCATAACCTCGATACTGAAACCAGGATACTGTGTAATGTGTCCTGTAATAGTGGTATCGGTGTGTGGTATCGGCAAATGTTTAACGAGCACGAGTACTAGTATACAGCGGTCCCTCGTTTATCGCGGGGTCACGTTCTAAAAATGACCCACGACAGGCGATATCCGCGACGTAGTCAGCTTTATTTTTAACAGTTATTATACATGTTTTAAGGCTGTAAAACTCCTCCGCGATCTGACCAGGGAAGCAAGGAGGGGGATCGCTCCGCAAAAATCGCTCCGGATCGAAAGTGAAGAGCGCGGGGGGTGAAAAACAGAGTTATGGGGAGTTGTTGGCGCTGTTTTCTATTCTTATAAACAGACACGCCGCAGAACACAATGCGCGTTCATATACGAAACAGCGGGGCCGCGAAAGGTGAACCGCGATATAGTGAGGGATGACTGTATTATGGAAGAATCGGGCCAATACCAGTATCGGTATCGGTTTCATCCCTACTTTGGGGCTGTAGACAGACTAATAATAAGAGGCTACTCAAACATGTGTGAAGGAAACAAAACACAATGCCATGTTTTTGATGAAGTAACTGCATTATTACAATAGCATTAGTTCCTATAGTTAATGTAAAATGTCTGAAAAATGAAAAAGAAGCTCATTGTGTTAGATTAGAGGAGGGGGTGGGATTAAATAAATTATTTTCTTCCCACTCCTTTTTGGGCAAAATATTTTGTTGTTGCTTTTGTTATTTCTATCATGATTTCTCTAATGAAATATGTTCCATTGTAAAAGAAAGTAAACTTCTTAATTGCCCAAAATAAGATAAATAATGATAATAAAAAATAACATGGCTTAAAGCTGACATAATATAGGACCTTTAAAAATTGCAGCCTTTGAGATTTACTACACATTCATTTATTACAATTTCAATTACGATTAATCTTGTAAAAATGGCCTATTTTAAGTGAAATTCTCTGCCAGTGCAGTAAGAAATGTTCAGTTACCAAGTTTTCTTATAACAAAACGAAATACGAATCTTGTTCTAAGCAGAAAACACGAGTTTCAAGTATTTACGGCAAGATTTTTCACCTTATTGGTTTGAGAAGGAAGTTAAAGAGGCTTAACCTGGACTGAGTTAATATAAAAAGTGCTTAGAATAAGCTGTAATATCGAGATAAGATAAATCAGGATGGAATATCTTGAAACAAGTAAAAAAAATCTCATCTTATTAAGTAAAAAAATCTTTAAATTGATCTTTTAAGATGAATCTGCTTAATTCAAGTCAGTTTAACTATGCTAGAAAATCCTTTTTTGTACTTGAAATCCACACGCTTTCTAATATAAAAGTTGCCGTGGAAAGTTTCCTCGCCGCACTTTGCTATCGTCCTGTGCGCCTCGGAGCGGCCTGACCTGTATATAAACTGAAGATATTTCAGATTCTCCTCAATACTCACGGTGGAGCGGTGGATCGATGCCCCCGGACGCAGCACGTCTCATCACTGTACACCGCCAACTGACACATCCTCATTATATTACAATACGGTAGCCACTAAAGGTCATTCTCCCAGAACATAATCACGCACAATCAAAAGCACAAACTTCATATATCAAAGAGACAGTAAATAGCCCGGAGGTTGATTTCCCCACTGCTAAAGAATTGCTTTCCGCAGATATAGGAGGGCTTATAGGAAATAGGATCTGCTTAGTATTATGGCTGCGCTGGCCACGGTGAAAAAGCAGTTTTATAATCAAAACGCGGCGCCGTATTGATAGCTTGCACAATATTTCAAAATAGGATGTAGTAAATTGGTGAACTTTATAATTTCACATTGGCTATTTTCTCCAGTACGTTTTATGAGACGGTGCCGTTTGTGACTAATGAAAAACAGAGAAGAATTTGCACTCCGTATGTAACATTTTAGCAAAAAATAAAAAAAAACAACAAATTTTTTCATTCTAGATGTGTTTATTGCGTTGAAAAACATACAAAATCACGTGTCCTTACGCCGAGTGGGCTTGCATCTCCACAAACCTAACTCTCCTCCTCCTTTCTTCTTGTTTCCATGGAAATACTGTTCCTTTGGCTGTAAAATTCCACAGTATGGCATAAAACGTGTCCGAAGTGTGGTTTCTCTTTCCGCGTACTCATACAGTTGATGTTCCAGCCCTAGAAAGTTACATACGCTCACTTTAATTCGCACGTTAACGTACAAAAGTCAAAGAGTAGTACAAAAGTTAGCATCTAGAAGTCTATGTGCAAACTAACGAGCAAATATTAATCTGTAATTTTAGATTTTAGTGTATTTAGAGTAATAGTTAATGAAAGTATTTGTATTCATGGTTTTAGACTTAAAGGGGCAGTTCAGAATTGGAGACACGTTGTTAAATCTTCCTTCCAGTCCTTGTATTTGCAGAGGTTGCTGGTGCTAGGCTAGTGCATGTCAATGGCCACAGTCGTCCCGCCACTAAAAACAGTCTGACCCACTCCACAGACCCGAGGCAAAACTATTAGAACTCCAGACTGTCCATGTGAACGTCTGCGTCGATAGAATCATTTTAGAAGTAAAACCGACCGTCGCATTTGAAGGATTCGTAGGAGTTGTACTTCCTGATGGAAAGCTCGGCAGCGGCGGAATGATATATGAGAAAATAGTCCCTCAACGTGCGACGATTCATTCAATGCAAGGTTAGTTTTATTTCAAACATTATTCTATCAACACAGACGCTCACATCGACAGTCAGAATCAAAATCAGAATCAGAAACAAACACTAAACATGCCGCAAAGAAAATAGAATAAAATAAAGTAGAAAACAATAAACTATAATATAACACAAAAATGTACAAGAATATAAGAATATAACAGTGCAGGTAATGATCAGTGAAAAACAGACAGGTGCAAAAAAAATACAGCACAGGGTCATGTGACTGAAAATCTGCTGTAATAATTGATTTGCCTCGGGTGCACTGTGGAGTGGGTGAGACTGTTTTTAGTCGACTATGGCCATTGACATGCACTAGCCGAGCACCAGCAACCTCTGCAAATACAAGGACTGGATGGAAGATTTAAAAAAAAAAAAGCGTCTCCGCGCGTCTCCAACACTCCGGCTCACTAGAAAACTGTTAAAATGAGCCGAATAAGCAGCAAAAATAGCAAGAGATAAGGCATAACTACACAAATGTATATGTACAAGTAAATATATGTATGTATATATATATATATAAGTGCAAAGATGAGAGTGACTGACACGACGTAGGGTTATCATATCGTATTAGATAAGGGCGAGTTGTTGTACAGTTGTAGGGCGTTGCGTAGTTCTACGGTTTGACATTTAATACTATATTATAGAATAGAAAACATAGCCTACAAAAGAATCCACCGTTGTAGTTGTAGTTTCTTACTGTGCAGTGTGTATCCGCCTCAAACAGCTGTGCCCCCACATGAAAAACTTACTTTTTAACCCTAAATAACCTCAGAGCATATTTGTACAACTGCAATACTATACAATTTCGATCTCTTCCTACCATTTGCTTAATTACAGTTCTTGAAAAGGCATTGTTGCAGAGCCCCTCAGTCTTTCTTCTCTCCTCCATCACAGCGACTTGTCATGAAAAGAAGTGTCAAAGTAGGAGCAGGCGGAAACACACCCTCATCTCACTCCTCTCTCTCTCTCCCTCTCCTCCGGATTACCATAATGAGGAAAACACACTTAGCGGGCCACGACCTGATGTCATCTGATTATACCCATGATTAATGATATCCTTTTACCAAAACATGCCACCACTGTAACTGTCTTGTATTAAAAGAAGAGCACGGTAATGTATTCACAGGCGCAGTAGTGCCAGTGTGCATGTGTGGCGCTAATGAAAAGATGCTTTGTGTAACGTGGCTCTAATACTCCGTCTATTGGATTATACTGAATGTTCAGATGTGATTTGAAGCAATGGTTGAAAAGACTGTGGGGCTACTTTATGTATAATATGTACCACCTTCATAATACCTGATCTTGTCTCGGAAGCTAAGCGGGTTAGGCCTGGTTAGGACTTGGACGGGAGACCACAGGGAATACAAGGAGCTGCAGACGACCAGCAGAGGCTCTTCTACATAAGACAAGACATTTCAGGACTTTTGCCGAGTATGTGCCGAGTGTGTGGATGCTGGTGGTAGTTAGCGTCGCCACACTGCAAATTTCTCTGATCTGGCCAAGATTTTAAAACTTATATCAGGTTATTCATCTTGTTTTCAGCTTTATTACCGACTTACTGGTTCTGAGACTGCGTAATTCTGGCCTAGAGGTATTACACTGCAAAAAAGGCCTATCAAAAATAAGAAAAAAATACCAATTTTGAGGTAAAAATGCCCTATTTTAAGTCTGCCAGTGCAGTAAGAAATTTTCACTTAAAGTTTTCTTAAAACAAGATGAAATACGAATCTTGTTCTAAGCAGAAAACACGAGTTTCAAGTATTTATGGCAAGATTTTTCACCTTATTGGTTTGAGGAGGAAGTTAAAGAGGCTTAACCTGGACTGAGTTAATATAAAATGTGCTTAGAATAAGTTGTAATATCGAGATAAGATAAATCAGGATGGAATATCTTGAAACAAGTAAAAATATCTCATCTTATTAAGTAAAAAAAATCTTAAAATTGATCTTTAAGATGAATCTGCTTAATTCAAGTCAGTTTAACTATGCTAGAAAATCCTTTTTTGTAGTGAATTATATATCGTCTAGAGTATTATTATAGAGGTTTAATTTAAGATAACTTGTCAAGCAAAATGATCTGTCCACGCAGCAAGATATTTGTCCATGCAGCAACATAATTTCATTACTTAGAAGTCATTTTCTGATAGATTTAAGTGCATTTGCGGCTACAATAACAAGTTACCACTATAATAATGAAGTGTGAAGTGCTTTGGGTGCTTATTTAACACGAAGTGCATGTTAATATACATGAGACAAATGCATTTAAAGTGAATTGTGAACATCCTCATCCATCCGATCTTTGTATTAACTGAAAAATCTCCCTTTCATTAAACGGTTCGTGTTCATGTGCTTTTATTTGGTCAGTGTTTAACTCATTACAGTCTGCAGACATTATATTCAGTCTGATACCCATAAACTAAAACATTCAGTGTGCAGAACAATCAAATCAAACACTCAGTAAGTCCAGGAGTAGGCAGAAGTTACAGCTTATTGTGCCGACCCTTATCTCCAACTATAGCATGTAAATTTGATCAATTATAAACTGCAGTAATGAACTGCAGAGATGTGGTGCCAGCTTAATTAACGGTTTATTTTGTAACTTTTCTGGTAGCGTGTGTGTCACTTGCTTATTGTATTTGCTTTGCCTGAAATCAGTCTATCTTGCATAATTAAATGTTTGCTGTGACACTCCTTGTTTTAAATGTTTTCATTATTACAATATTATCTAATGTCACGTTGTCAACAGCACCCAAACGTGTTCTCATCTCCAAACAACTGCTCATACTGTTTAAAGGGCTCGTATTATGCTCCTTTTTGCTCTGTTTTATAACGTTTCCTCATCAAAAACTTAGCCCGGAGTTGTGTTTAGTTTCATTCACACGTTTAAAATCAGAAATCCTGTATATTTAGACTGTTCCACCTTGTGTAATGTCATGTGATAATATCGAAAATGCTCCACTGTGTGTTTAACTCCTCACACGACGAGGATCATTTGGATAAATTCAGTCCAATGTAGCGTAAAGGCAACTTAAAGGTAAAATGTAGCTGTTAACTAGAAAACTGCAGCATCCTGACATCACAAGGTGGAACAGAGCATTTTGAGCTTTGGAAATGTAGAAAAACTAATAATAAAGCATGCACTGCAAAAAAGGCCTATCAAAAATAAGACAAAAATACCAATTTTGAGGTAAAAAGCCCTATTTTAAGTGAAATTTTCTGCCAGTGCAGTAAGAAATTTCCACTTACCAAGTTTTCTTAAAACAAAACGAAATACAAATCTTGTTCGAAGCAGAAAACACGAGTTTCAAGTATTTATGGCTAAGATTTTTCACCTTATTGATTTGAGAAGGAAGTTAAAGAGGCTTAACCTGGACTGAGTTAATACAGTGGTTCTTAACCTTGTTGGAGGTACTGAACTCCACTAGTTTCATATGCGCATTCACCGAACCCTTCTTAACTGGAAAAATAAAATATGTTGGGTTTTTTTTCAAATTCAAACATAGGTATATATATATATTTTACTGGTGCACGTGTGAATCCATATTGCACATATTCGTCCGATCACTTTCTTTTTTTGCTCAACATAGTTCGTATGAAGGGAAAATATTAGGAAAGAAATGACACGACACCACGACAGTCGCAAGACTATTGCACGCACAAAATTTCCTGCAGCCAAAAACGGCCAAACGGGGCGTGTCACATGAATCATCTGAGTTGGATGTGAGTCTGACCCCTGAACCCCTGAGACTGACTCACCGAACCCCTGGGGTTCAATCGAGCCCAGGATAAGAACCACTGATTTAATATAAAAAGTGCTTAGAATAAGTTGTAGTATCTAAATAAGATAAATCAGGATGGAATATCTTGAAACAAGTGAAAAAAAATCTCATCTTAGTAAGTAAAAAAATCTTAAATTTGATCTTTTAAGATGAATCTGCTTAATTGAAGTCAGTTTAACTATGCTAGAAAATCCTTTTTTGCAGTGAGTAACGTGAGAATGAAAACACAACTCTAGGTCTATTTCTGATGAGAAAACAACATTATAACATGGCTTAAACCCCACTGGAGTCAATTTTCCATATATATATATAATATAATGTAGCACTCTACAATTCACTTTTCCAAATTCCCGAAGTTGCACTGTTCAGCACTAACTGCTCCACACCACTGTACTATTCACAACAAACGTGCTGATCTCCACCATGAGAGCTCATCTTGTTTTGCCCGTCCAGCCGATGAGTCAGTTGAAAATATTTTCCTCTGTTTTTGCCGCGCACCAGACGCCATGTAAACAAAGCCCCCAGTGTCAGCCGCGCGTAGGAGCCACAATGTCCGACTGTCCTCTTAATTACGAGTGGGATGGATGTTCATTTACTCTGCTCAAAGAAGCTCCATTGTGCCACTTTTATGGCCCCGAGGTGTGGATTTACATCTTAGTGATACAATGAGTTTTAGCTGGTGGTACTGGAGAGATCGGAGGGGGACTACATTCCTTCTACCTCCCACCGCATATTGTTCCATTGTGCCTGGACACCTCTCCTGGGCAGCGTCGGTAGGTGTCACCATTAGCGCGAGGAGGAGGGGTGGAGGTGGTTGTGGTTTTTGATGTGCGCGCGGGGGAGAGGGAGGGAAAGGGGGGGGGTGGGGCTGGGTGCCATCTTGACCCGGGGCTGAACTTGTGCACTTGAAGGCGACACTGGCGCCGTTTCCCAGTACGCACGGTCCACTTGGCTAAGCAGAAGTGATGTAAGCGCGCGCGGTGGATGTCAACACGTTTGTTTTGACTACACCTCGGACAATGGCTGGTGTCACTCTGCCCCGGGGTTAAACATGCAGGCTCCTGGAGGCGGACAGGCTGGAGAAAGTGTAAAATTACGTAGTATGAATAGTTCTAATTAAAGTGGTGGTTTGTAACTACTGTATCTGGAGGTGGGAACTAAGTCAGCTGCATCAATCCATGGAAACCAAATTAAAACCAAACTGTCCAAGGAAATAGACGGCTTTTATGCCATTCTGTGGAAGATTACACACTGCAAATTCCTCTGAACTGGCCACGATCCAAAAAAGGATTTTCTAGCCGAGTTAAACTGACTTGAATTAAGCAGATTCATCTTAAAAGATCAATTTTAAGATTTTTTTACTTAATAAGATGAGATTTTTTTTTACTTGTTTCAAGATATTCCATCCTGATTTATCACATCAACCTAAAACATGTTGGACACCCAACATCTGTCCTGGGACTACAGATGAAAAATAGCCGTCTGGCTAATTCTGGCATATTTACATGTAAATGTTGATTAATGTGCACTGTCCCATAAATAAATAAATAAATAAATATCTCGATATTACAACTTATTCTAAGCACTTTTTATATTAAATCGAGCCAGGTTAAGCCTCTTTAACTTCCTTCTCAAACCAATAAGGTGAAAAATCTTGCCATAAACATCTTGTTTTAAGAAAACTTGGTAAGTGGATTTCTTCGACCCAGCTCTGCTAGGGACCGCGGAAGTAACAAAATAACCAAGATGTAAAATGGAATAAATAAGATAATTTAATTAAAAGGAATGTACAAGGTAAATTAAACAGAACAGGCTAAAATATGTACATAAAATAACCTAAACTAAGAAAAAGAACAGGATAACAAGTTGTGCCAAAAACGAGTCACGTGGGCTTATACAAAAAAACAAGTGACTAAACTAAGGGACGCAAACCAAACTAAATCACAAGTGTCCCCAAAGTAAAATCACATAAACCCACAAACAGAATCAAGTGACAAAACAAAAAGGCACAAAACAGAACTAAACTCACCGAGCGTCTGAACACACACAAAGTCACGTACCAGGACAAACAAAGTGACTGACAGAAAGAGACACAAACACAAAATGGCAGCCGCCCCGAACAGGTGAGAGGAACCTCCTTAAACAGGGGGAGGAGTCTGGAGGTGAGGGGGGAGTGGCCGAGGGTTGAAGCTCCACCAATCAGGGACCAGGGCTCAACCAGCAGGAATCCAAATGACAAAAGAAATTAAAGCACACGACACAAATGAAAGAACTGGAGGACTGGGGCCGTAACAACTGCACTGGCAGATAATTTCACTTAAAATAGGGCATTTTGACCTCAAAATTGGTAATGTTTTCTTATTTTTGATAGGCCCTTTTTGCAGTGCATGATTTTAAAACTTATATCAGGTTATTCATCTTGTTTTCAGATTTATTACCTAATTATTAGATCTGGCACTGCTTAATTCTAGTCTAAAGGTAGTTTATTTTAAGATAACTTGTAAGTAAAATGATCTGTCCGTGCAGCAAGATAATTTCACTGCTTTTAAGTAATTTTCCGATAGATTTAAGTGTTTATATCTTAAGCTATTTTCAGTGTAGCTAAAGGAACATAATTTCCATGGAAACAGGACATAAGCACTTGTATGTTTTTCTAACTTTCAGTGCAATAAAACCACTAATAATCAAAAAAACTTGAGTTAAAGTTGAATATTATGGCTTTAATTACTATGTTAAAGGTTCAGTAAGTAAGTAAGGTGTTTTTTATTGCTCAAAACAGGGATTCTTACTGGGATTGGGCTCTCCTTTCCATAGATCTGACCTGTAACTTGGCCTGGTGGTGTCTCCTTCTTGTTCATATGGAGGTAGATAACTTTAATACAAATATTAAAAAAGCAGGTGGCGGATAGTACAGTAGAAATATTACATAGTGCACCTTTAATTGCTTATTATTTAGTAGAGATACACAAATAATTGAACATTTTATAATATTAAGTGATCTTAGAGCCAAATAGCTGTTTGTAGCGTCACATCAGTGTCTTGCCCAAGGACACAACAACAGTACGCGCTAATATCTGACCTGATATTGAACCGAGATTCTTGTTGTTATGATTTTCTAGACAGTTTGCCCCTATTTTATCTACAGCACATGTGTCAAACATGCGGCCCGGGGGCCAGATCCGGCCCTCCAAGACCTTTAATCTGGCCCTCGGCTGATTTTTCTATTAAAATACTTAAAATTTTCAGATTTTTCTGTTAATTTTCTGCACCGTTTAGCATAGCAGCGTCTCCGGCGTTTCTGTACGTTGCGACTCCCACCAGAGCAGCACAAATGAAGACTTTCCTCTTTCCAAACGCTCTTAAAGGACGATCGTTTTGACTGTCGACCGTGACCCTCATCAGCAAAATGTCAAAAAATGAGAAAAGCAGATGCTGAGTTCAGGATTTCCCAAGAAAAATAGTCTAATTCTTATTTGTTGACAGAGGTGAATGGGAAATCTGTGCTCAGTGTGTTTGGAACAAGTGGCGTTGCTCGAGGAAAATAATCTTAAACACCACTACGAGACACGGAGAAAAATACAATAACTTGAAGAGAGAACTGAGTTTTCTGATCCGGCCCTTTTGGGATCAAAGTAGGCTGCATACGGCCCCCGGACCAAAATGAGTTTGACACCCCTGGTCTACAGATTTCAGTTGTGTGACATTGTGCAGTACTTGCCCTGTTGAGTCAATTGGAATATTTACCTAATTTGCATCATATGGGACCATAAAAATAGACTTGGGCTTCATATGTTTAACTAACCTGTGCGTGGAATTATTGTACTGTCAACACGTTTTATTACACAACTGAAGGCTGCAAAAAATCTCCATATATTATGAAAAAAAAAAACACAAAAAATACAGATACGGGGACAGGTTCACCTCTTTGTGCGACGTGACACTGTGACTAAATATACTGCTATTATAAATGGTAACTTGTACATTATGAAATACAATATTGTAACTATAATATAAGGTACAAATTGAAGCGTGTGGTGTATAATTATGAGGAGGTAGCGTGGCCTCGGGGGATTAGCGGTAGATTTCGCCGTAGAGGTTCTGACGGGAACGTGCTGAGGAGAACCGGGCCTGCGCTCGTGTATGGGCCTGTCAGAAAATTAAATGAAAAGTCATTCTAATAGGTGACCCTTGGCTCACTTCATATTTCCTGTCAATTATGAAAGTCTGAGAGTCATGCATAGTTATGAGCCATGGGCGGGTCTATTAAAATTCATAAATGATTTTTGTGTTTAGGAAACCACTTAATTCCACGTGGTCATGTAGAACTAATGCCACTGCCCACTGTATGCCTAAAGAGAGGCGCCTGTATGAGGAAGTAATTGGGGTGTTTGGGGTTTTAATTCAATAACGATCATGCTGTAAAGATGCACTGTGTAACATTTTGGTTGGGGGTCTGTTAGCTGCTTGTTTCTATATATATTTATGTCATTGCTCTGCCTGGAAACTTCCACAGTGTGACATTGAGCAGCTCTACCTTACGTTTATTTAATTACACTGGGTTTATAGCGCAAAAATGCCTAGAAAAACAACATTCTGACCGTGAGCAGGGTCGCCTCTCCACAGATCTGACCTGTAACTCGGCCCTGGTTTGGTCTGAAGATAGACATTTTTTAACGCCAAACAGTGAAACATTCTAGACAAAGCAATAACACACACAGTGCACCTTCATAAAAGCGTATTAGTAGCTATTCCATTTCTATATAAAGCTTTTGATTGGCATTACACTGCAAAAAACAATATCCAGGTAAGTTAAAATGACTTAAATTAAGAATATTTTACTTTATTTGAGTGGATTCATCTTGACAAGTGAAATTATCTTCCAGTGGAATAAGTGTTTTTTTCTTATTGCATGCAACATTTGATTTGATTTCTTATTTTAAGCATAAAAAACTTATTGCACTGGCAGATCATTTTACTTGTCAAGTGAAATTTACTCAAATTATTGTAAAACTTTCTTAATCCAAGTCATTTTAGCTTGTCTAGATTTTGTTTTTTGCAGTGCAGTGAAGACAGTACACTGCAAAAAAACAAAATCTAGTCATGCCAAAATGACTTGGATTAAGAAAGTTTTAGCATGAGTTGAGTAAATTTCACTTGACAAGTAAAATGATCAGCCAGTGCAGTAAGATTTTTGTACTTAAAACATGAAAATAAATCTTGTTACACTTAAAATAAGAAAAACAACAACTTTTTGCACTTGGAATAAGAAATAAAATCACATTTGCTTGAATTAAGAGAAAAACACTTATTCCACTGGCAGATCATTTTACTTGTCAAGATGAATCGACTCAAATAAAGTAAAATCTTCTTAATTTAAGTCATTTTAACTTATCTAGAGATTGTTTTTTCCAGCGTATAGAGCACATGTGTCAAACATGCGGCCCGGGGGCCAGATCCGGCCCTCCAAGACCTGTAATCTGGCCCTCGGCTGATTTTTCTATTAAAATACTTAAAATTTTCAGATTTTTCTGTTAATTTTCTGCACCGTTTAGCATAGCAGCGTCTCCGGCGTTTCTGTACGTTGCGACTCCCACCAGAGCAGCACAAATGAAGACTTTCCTCTTTCCAAACGCTCTTAAAGGACGATCGTTCTGACTGTCGACCGTGACCCTCATCAGCAAAATGTCAAAAAATGAGAAAAGCAGATGCTGAATTCAGGATTTCCCAAGAAAAATAGTCTAATTCTTATTTGTTGACAGAGGTGAATGGGAAATCTGTGCTCAGTGTGTTTGGAACAAGTGGCGTTGCTCGAGGAATATAATCTTAAACACCACTACGAGACACGGAGAAAAATACAATAACTTGAAGAGAGAACTGAGTTTTCTGATCCGGCCCTTTTGGGATCAAAGTAGTTTGCATACGGCCCCCGGACCAAAATTAGTTTGACACCCCTGGTATAGAGATTAGTTATGTATAAAAGTGGGAAATCAACTTTGCCTCCATTAATGTTTAAAGGGCCCTTATTTCGCTATTTTCCAATCTATGTTGTTTGTAACAAAAACAGACCTGGAGTTGTGTTTCGTTTCATTTACACATGTTTAACTCACAAATCCTGCATGTTTTGGTTGAGTTCTTCTCTCAAATGAAAAACACTCTTCATCTTCACTAGAATCATTTGGATAATTTCAGCCCGGGAATTGCCAATTTCTACTGAACTAAAGGTAAAAAGTAGCTGTAAACGACCACTACGTGACATCAGAAGGTGGAACAGAACAGTTTGAGCTTTGGATATGTTTAGTCACGGGATTAGTCATGTGTGAATGAAACAAAACACAACTCCAGATATGTTTTTGCTGAGGAAAACATGATTTAAAGCTCACAATAGTCAATTTTGCACAATATCAGCCCTTTAAAGACTTCATTTTTGGTGATTAGTATTTGATTTTTAGTTAAGTTTCTCCTTTTTCCTGTGGTGCACTATGACCCCGTGCATGCGGATGGGAGTCTCAACAAAGATGAGTTGATTCTTAAACCTTCTGAAACCAAAATCAGCGACTGGAGATATTAAAAAGCCCGAAAACGCCCACGTAGAAGATTCCCCGTTGTGTTGACATCAGGCCAGTACTTTCTTTACACAACACAAGGAGCAATACTGTCCCATATTTCTAGTTTTGGTAAGTGTCCGGTTGAGTTGCATTGGGAATATATTTACACGCAGTTACGTCCGACCTCAAAAAGAACGTTCTGTTTCCAATCCGAGTTGTTGTTGTTCTGTTTACTCCATTGTGCCACTTTCATTGTTGAATAGAAAACAAAAGCCACTTCACAGTCCTAATGCGTAAACAGAGCTGGTGTATCAGAAGTGTCCGAATATTAATGGGGGTGAAGCAGCTCAAAACTCGCAGGTTCATTGTTTTGTTGCAGTGGTAAAGATCATACATTCTTGACACTTTTTTTTTTCACAGTTTTGAATGATTATTTTACTCATAATTAATGAAGCGATTATTCTTTTGAGTCACTGATACCTTATTATATTAAAAGGCCATTAAAATTTGTGATTTTTTTTTAAATAAATTTGAACCAGATGAAGCCAGTATTGCCACATAAAGACATTTTTGGTTGATTATATTTATAGACAGAATAGTTTTTCCATCAAAAACACACAACGTTTCCTGTGTCGTTTTGGTGCCTTTGTTTACTGCTCAGTGTGAGTGACCTCTGCTCAGCACGGGGCAGGGTTTAGAGTCTGTGTATCAACCAGATACACGATTTTTGGATCACTAAATGGACTTATAGACTTGGAAATAGATTTCAGTAACTGCCTAATTGCAGTGAATTGAATAAATAATATAGTTTAAGCCATTTTTTTCCCCTTTTTTTTGCATTCTGTTAATACCATACTGTTTTGTTTTGATTCTGATATTGATACTTCTCTGCCTATAATCTGTTTGCAAACATTTTACACCTAAATTAAGCATTTTTTATGTCCAAAAAGTTGTTTCTACATGTTTGCTGTGTGTTTTGTATAAAAGAGTGTAAATTTTATTTTCTGTTTTTATTTTTCATCTCTATTTCTGGTCCTGTAGCTTTTCTCACAGCCTCATGACACAACTACAGCAGCAGATTGTAAAATAACAGGTTGGACTGAACAAAAGGAGGTAGAACACTTCATTATAGGGTAAAAGGGGCAGTTTTAAAAGCAAAGTTAAGAAAAAAATCCAGGCGAGGAGAAATGTACTAAAATTGCCCTTAGGTCTTCAGGGGTTAAAGTTGCATTGTGTAACTTTTCTCCTGTCAGATGCTTTTCTCCATGGTGATGCTATGGCTTAGACCAAGTTACAGGTCAGATCTGTGACGAGGCGACCCCGCTGACAGTCAGAACGCCTGTTTTTCTCGGTATTTTGAGCTATAAAACCACCTGTAATTGAATAAACGTAAAGTAGAGCTGTTTAATGTCACACTGCGGGACATTCCAGGCAGAGCGATGGCGTATCCATGGAAACAAGCAGGCGATGAACCCCAAACAACAATTAAATAATGCCGTTTTAAGCAAAACACACTCGTGCGTTGCCCTAGTTTCTCAGTGGAGTAAAACCAGCTCGAGAAGCCAGTCTGCGGTTTGTTTAAATACAGAAATCTCAATAAGAGCCTCTCACGGTGGCCACGACAACCGGGCTAATTGTTTTCTGCTAATTACACCTTCTTCACCGGTAAACGCTCGGCAGACCTCTCGCCGCCCGTGTAACTCAGGTGTGGCAATTACATCCTTTAAGGTCAACCCTTCACCAGGATGAATTAGTGAAATGGCGTAGTTGACCACTTTAGGCCATAGATTCCAAATGTAATTATCTTTTCTTTAATAGATTTGCTCCCCATCTGAGGAGAAGGCGCTGACGGACAAATGAGCACCGTGCGCCCCAAAAGTTGAGGAATTAACTGCCCGCCATTAGTCCAAATTAGCGACAAGTGTTTTGATATTTGACGCTGAATGCCAGTGTAAATATTGGCGGGAGTTTGCAGGTTTGTTTGGGAGGCGCCACGAGAGGTCTGCTGATGGGTATTGATCGGTGCGTTTCCAGCTCAATCGGACGAAACGATCGCTGCAGGAGAGGAGGATGTCATGTGACTGTGGCGTTTTGCGGAGGAGTAAGGGGGGGGGACGAGAAAAGAACAGGCATTCACGGGCAATTATGTCATAAAAATATCGTCAAATTCTTCGTCTTTTGGCCGTTTCCTTCCAGGTCGCGCATCAAATCTTCAGATAAAAACACTTGATTTTCAGATTTGTCGTACGATACTGTTGCTGAAGTAGCAATTTAATTAATTACTTAAACTTAGACAAACTTTATTTATCCACAAGGAACATTATTTGAACACAGTAGCTCACTCATCACAATATAATATAATACTAAGGAGCAAAAAATATAAATGGTAATAAAAAGTAGCAAGAGACACGTTCAAATAAGGCATAATTAAAGCCACAATATTTAAGTTTTAACCAAAAACAGACTTTTTTTTTCCATTTTGTCTTTAAAATACATTTTGAAAATCGTCTTTTTCACTTTGGGCGCGTTTATTGCACTGAAACATGTGCCTCCTTACTGTTACAGGGCTGCAGCTCCATAAACCTGACTCGTACTTGGCCTGGTCTAGGGCTTCCTTCTGCTTGTCTTCATGGAAAGGTTAGGATTTTTTATTTGGATAATATTCTGCAGTATGGCATTAAACCGATCTCCATGGAGAATATTATCGACGTATGTCATTTTAACTGTTTCCATATTATTCCATCTCCAGAAAGTTTTGCTTCAGTAAATATGTAAAAAGTCTTTAAAGTCGCCCAAGAGTAAAAAATATAAATGGTCATAATAAATCCTAAATAAGCAGAAAAAAGGCAAGAGACGTGTTCAAATAAGCCACAATTAAAGCCACAATATTTAACTTTTAACAAAAAATACTTTTTCTCTCTCTTCATTTCGTTTTTAGAGCACTAAAATTTAGAAAAACCTGCGTCCTCACTGTGAGCGGCATCTCCACAAACTAATGGCTGGACATAAAACGTATCTGTCTCCGTGAAAAATTTTCCGTGGTTTGGTGCAGTTTCAACTTTCTATTTCCATGGAAAGTTGCATAAACATAAGAAGCGACTATTAAGTAAAAAAAATTCTGAGTACTGAACGATTCTTTGATAATAACATGAGATTTCAGATGTTTTTCATATTGTCAGCACAAAACTGAGCTCAAAATGTCGTCTTCTGATTCTGAAAACACAAATCCAAAATTGGAAGCAGTGTTTAAAACGTACACTGCAAAAAAGCCCTATCAAAAATAAGGAAAAAAAATACAAAATTTTGGTGTAAAAATGCCCTATTTTAAGTGAAATTCTCACAAGTTTTCTTAAAACAAGACAAAATATGAATCTTGTTCTAAGCAGAAAACACGAGTTTCAAGTATTTATGGCAAGATTTTTCACCTTATTGGTTTGAGAAGGAAGTTAAAGAGGCTTAACCTGGACTGAGTTAATATAAAAAGTGCTTAGAATAAGTTATAATATCGAGATAAGATAAATCAGGATGGAATATCTTGAAACAAGTAAAAAAAAAAATTAAATGTATCTTTTAAGATGAATCTGCTTAATTCAAGTCAGTTTAAACTATGCTAGAAAATCGGTGTAAAATTTGCAGTGTAAGGATGAAAATTAGCTTTGGCTACAATCCTGCATATTTACATGTTTGTTTCTTACATTATCTTGTCTTTTAATATGCACTGTCCCTTTAATAAATAAATAAATACAAAATACAAATACAAACATTTGTGCTGTAGATTTAAAACACTAATATTTGGTTTAAATATGGGGCAGTGTGTGTGTTTTTTCTAAATTATGTGGTAAACCTGGTTATATGGTAAGTGCTTCGACACAGCGTCCTCCCAGATCCACTTTTTAAGTTAGAATCTTAACCATTGTTGCTGGTCGAAATCGATAAAGATTTTTTTTTTTTAACATACTAACCCTTCAAAGTCTTCCGTGGACTGAAATAGACCTATGGAGGAAACCGGATTACAGAGCTGCGGATATGAGCTGCCTGGATACTGATAGTTCTCCGCGGTGTCTCGGAAAAACTGAGCAATGCAAATGTACAATAAACAGGCCCTAAGCCAACGTGGGTCTTTCAATCACACGGGGCCAATAGTTCAACCCCCGCCGCGCATAATCCCACCCTGACACCCCTGGGACTCGAGCCCCCAACCTGCTCAATGGCACAAAGATATTAGATAGCCATATGTAGATTCACTAGGTAAACACACATCTCATGATAACACGACGCCGGGCGCTTTTGGGCCGGGAATATATTTGAAGCGGGTGGTTTCTGTCTTCTTCGAGGGGGAGGTTCAAATTGGAGCTTAGTGCCATCAGAATTCGATGCGGCTGTTTGCTTTGTTTAACGGGCCTGATATATCTCTTGCCGAGGAGGAGAAATTGGTATCTCTTCCGAGCGAATGAAGTTGCGGTGTTTGCGTTGCGATCGGCCCTGTCCGGGGTCTCCTCAGAGGGGGGTTCTGGAGCGCTCAGGTGAGAGGCAGACACACAGAAAACACAAGATATAAGTGTGTACGAGATGCTTTGGGGATCTGAGCGCGTTCTCTGTATGTACAACGCAGCGGCTTCGTCCGGATGTTCTTACGGCTGCTGACAGCGACGGAGGAAAACACGGAGGAAAACACGGAGGAAAACACGCGGGCGCTATCTGCCCGCGGTAATATCGAAGTGAATGTTGTGATTTCACTACATTGTCCAGTTATTGTACCAACCCTATCCTGCAATTGTACGGAGACAACGCACCTACTATAACCAACGCACTGGAATATAACCTGCTGAAAATACAAGAATTGTTTGTTAGTTGGCTGTCGTAGTGACCTCTAGTGGCGGTCGCTCATTCCTGCAACGTCATTTTGAGGTCAGAAATGGAGAAATGTGAATCTCGCTGAACCCTGATTATCTGGGGTCTTATGAAACTTAATCTGGTAAAGGCTTTGGATAAAAATGAACACTGTACCATGCACCAAGGCCCTTTTTGTCCATCACCGATCACTCACACGTAGATGACGAAAGTGTCAAGAAAACAATGATTAGAGGTGAGTTTGGATCACAAACTTCCACGTTTTCAGACAGTTTTTCTCCCACCTAAACCAAGTGATGAGACAGAATCACAGGGTAATGGCTCTTCACACTTAAAGCTCCAACAGTTTCTCTTTAGACAAACCAATAAATACATTTTTAAAATCATGTTTTTGCACTGAAACATATGCATCCTTACTGTTAGAGGGCTTGCATCTCCATAAACCTGACTCCTACTTCACTGCAAAAAGGCCTATCAAAATATAAGGAGAAAAAAAAACGAATTTTGAGGTTAAAAAAAATGGCCTATTTTAAGTGAAATTTTCTGCCAGTGCAGTAAGAAATTTCCACTTACCAAGTTTTCTTAAAACAAGACGAAATACGAATCTTGTTCTAAGCAGAAAACACGAGTTTCAAGTATTTATGGCAAGATTTTTCCCCTTATTGGTTTGAGAAGGAAGTTAAAGAGGCTGAACCTGGACTGAGTTAATATAAAAAGTTCTTAGAATAAGTTGTAATATCGAGATAAGATAAATCAGGATGGAATATCTTGAAACAAGTAAAAAAAATCTCATTTTATTAAGTAAAAAAATCTTAAAATTGATCTTTTAAGATGAATCTGCTTAATTCAAGTCAGTTTGACTCGGGCTTCTAGGACTAGCACTAATTAGGGCTTCCTCCTGCTTGTCTTCATGGAAATGTTGCTCCTTTTGATAATATTCTGCAGTATGGCATTAAACCGATCTATCTCCATGGAGAATATTATCGATGTAGGTCATTTTAACTTTCTCTTTCCATATTATGCCATCTCCAGAAAGTTTAGGATATAGTTTATTGACTCCTTAAAGGTGCACTGTGTAACTTTTCTGGTACCTACTTGTCTCCGTGGCGATGTTACTGCTTTCTAGATCGGAAGATTTGATTTTCAAGCTTGTTTATTTGTCATATGCAGGTTCAACACAAGGTCAACAAAACAATGAAACACTTTGGATGAGAGAAACAAATCCAAGGGAAATAAGTAAAACATGTAGTAAAAAATAGATTAAAACACAAAATACAGATATAATAAAATGTAATAAAGTATAATAAAATACAAAGGTGCAGGTAGGATTAAATACGGTGTAAGTAGAGTATTTCACAGGTAAAATTGCTTCAGATGGTTCCGTATTACTTTGTTTCCATATTATTCCATCTCCAGAAAGTTTTGCTTAAGTAAATATGTAAAAAAGTCTTTAAAGTCGCCCAAGAGTAAAAAATATAAATGGTCATAAGGCAAAAAGGCAAGAGACATGTTCAAATAAGACATAATTAAAGCCACAATATTTTACTTTTAACAAAAAATTGACTTTTTTTCCCCCTTCATTTCGTTTTTAGAGCAATAAAATCTAGACAAACCTGCGTCCTTACTGTGAGCGGGCTCGCATCTCCACAAACTTGACTCGTACTTAATGGTTGGCCATAAAACGTATCTGTCTCCATGAAAAATATTCCGTGGTTTGGTGCAATTTCAACTTTCTATTTCCATGGAAAGTTGCATAAGGATAAGAAGCGACTATTAAGTAAAACATTATGAGTATTGAACAATTCTTTGATCATAACATGAGAGATTTCAGATGTTTTTCATATTGTCAGCACAAAACTGAGCTCAAAATGATTTAAAGCGCTAATATTTGGTTTCAGTATGGGGAAGTTTGTGTGTTTTTTCTAAATTATGTGGTAAACCTGGTTTATATGGTAAGTGCTTCGACACATGACCGACAGCGTCCTCCCAGACTCCCATAAACTCTTTACATACTAACCCTTCAAAGTAGGACTGAAATAGACCTATAGACGCCACTGGATTACAGAGCTGCAGATAGGACTAAAGCAGGACTAAAGCAGGACTAAAGCAGGACTAAAGCAGGTCTAAAGCAGGTCTAAAGCAGGTCTAAAGCAGGACTAAAGCAGGTCTAAAGCAGGTCTAAAGCAGGACTAAAGCAGGACTAAAGCAAGACTAAAGCAGGTCTAAAGCAAGACTAAAGCAGGACTAAAGCAGGTCTAAAGCAGGACTAAAGCAAGACTAAAGCAAGACTAAAGCAGGTCTAAAGCAGGTCTAAAGCAGGTCTAAAACAAGACTAAAGCAAGACTAAAGCAGGTCTAAAGCAGGTCTAAAGCAGGTCTAAAACAAGACTAAAGCAAGACTAAAGCAAGACTAAAGCAAGACTAAAGCAGGACTAAAGCAGGTCTAAAGCAAGACTAAAGCAAGACTAAAGCAGGTCTAAAGCAGGACTAAAGCAAGACTAAAGCAGGTCTAAAGCAAGACTAAAGCAGGACTAAAGCAGGTCTAAAGCAGGACTAAAGCAAGACTAAAGCAAGACTAAAGCAGGTCTAAAGCAGGTCTAAAGCAGGTCTAAAGCAAGACTAAAGCAAGACTAAAGCAGGTCTAAAGCAGGTCTAAAGCAGGTCTAAAACAAGACTAAAGCAGGACTAAAGCAAGACTAAAGCAAGACTAAAGCAGGACTAAAGCAAGACTAAAGCAGGACTAAAGCAGGTCTAAAACAAGACTAAAGCAGGACTAAAGCAAGACTAAAGCAGGACTAAAGCAAGACTAAAGCAGGACTAAAGCAAGACTAAAGCAGGACTAAAGCAGGTCTAAAGCAAGACTAAAGCAGGTCTAAAGCAAGACTAAAGCAGGACTAAAGCAAGACTAAAGCAGGTCTAAAGCAAGACTAAAGCAGGTCTAAAGCAGGACTAAAGCAGGTCTAAAGCAGGACTAAAGCAGGACTAAAGCAGGTCTAAAGCAAGACTAAAGCAGGACTAAAGCAAGACTAAAGCAGGTCTAAAGCAAGACTAAAGCAGGTCTAAAGCAAGACTAAAGCAGGACTAAAGCAGGTCTAAAGCAAGACTAAAGCAGGACTAAAGCAGGTCTAAAGCAAGACTAAAGCAGGACTAAAGCAGGTCTAAAGCAAGACTAAAGCAGGTCTAAAGCAGGTCTAAAGCAAGACTAAAGCAGGTCTAAAGCAAGACTAAAGCAAGACTAAAGCAGGTCTAAAGCAAGACTAAAGCAGGTCTAAAGCAAGACTAAAGCAGGACTAAAGCAAGACTAAAGCAGGTCAAAAGCAAGACTAAAGCAGGACTAAAGCAAGACTAAAGCAGGACTAAAGCAGGTCTAAAGCAAGACTAAAGCAGGACTAAAGCAAGACTAAAGCAAGACTAAAGCAGGACTAAAGCAAGACTAAAGCAGGTCAAAAGCAAGACTAAAGCAAGACTAAAGCAAGACTAAAGCAGGACTAAAGCAGGACTAAAGCAGGTCTAAAGCAAGACTAAAGCAGGTCTAAAGCAAGACTAAAGCAAGACTAAAGCAGGTCTAAAGCAAGACTAAAGCAGGTCTAAAGCAAGACTAAAGCAGGACTAAAGCAAGACTAAAGCAGGTCAAAAGCAAGACTAAAGCAGGACTAAAGCAAGACTAAAGCAGGACTAAAGCAAGACTAAAGCAGGACTAAAGCAGGTCTAAAGCAGGACTAAAGCAGGTCTAAAGCAAGACTAAAGCAGGACTAAAGCAAGACTAAAGCAGGACTAAAGCAGGACTAAAGCAAGACTAAAGCAGGACTAAAGCAGGTCTAAAGCAGGACTAAAGCAGGACTAAAGCAGGTCTAAAGCAAGACTAAAGCAGGACTAAAGCAAGACTAAAGCAAGACTAAAGCAGGTCTAAACCAAGACTAAAGCAGGTCTAAAGCAAGACTAAAGCAGGACTAAAGCAGGTCTAAACCAAGACTAAAGCAGGTCTAAAGCAAGACTAAAGCAGGACTAAAGCAAGACTAAAGCAAGACTAAAGCAGGTCTAAACCAAGACTAAAGCAGGTCTAAAGCAGGTCTAAAGCAAGACTAAAGCAAGACTAAAGCAGGTCTAAAGCAAGACTAAAGCAAGACTAAAGCAGGTCTAAAGCAAGACTAAAGCAGGACTAAAGCAAGACTAAAGCAAGACTAAAGCAGGACTAAAGCAAGACTAAAGCAAGACTAAAGCAGGTCTAAAGCAGGTCTAAAGCAGGTCTAAAGCAAGACTAAAGCAAGACTAAAGCAGGTCTAAAGCAAGACTAAAGCAGGACTAAAGCAGGTCTAAAGCAGGTCTAAAGCAAGACTAAAGCAGGTCTAAAGCAAGACTAAAGCAAGACTAAAGCAGGACTAAAGCAAGACTAAAGCAGGACTAAAGCAGGTCTAAAGCAAGACTAAAGCAGGACTAAAGCAAGACTAAAGCAGGACTAAAGCAAGACTAAAGCAGGACTAAAGCAGGACTAAAGCAGGTCTAAAGCAAGACTAAAGCAGGTCTAAAGCAAGACTAAAGCAAGACTAAAGCAAGACTAAAGCAGGACTAAAGCAGGTCTAAAGCAAGACTAAAGCAGGTCTAAAGCAGGACTAAAGCAGGTCTAAAGCAGGACTAAAGCAGGACTAAAGCAGGTCTAAAGCAAGACTAAAGCAGGACTAAAGCAAGACTAAAGCAGGTCTAAAGCAGGACTAAAGCAAGACTAAAGCAGGACTAAAGCAGGTCTAAAGCAAGACTAAAGCAAGACTAAAGCAGGTCTAAAGCAAGACTAAAGCAGGACTAAAGCAAGACTAAAGCAGGACTAAAGCAGGTCTAAAGCAAGACTAAAGCAGGACTAAAGCAAGACTAAAGCAAGACTAAAGCAGGACTAAAGCAAGACTAAAGCAAGACTAAAGCAGGTCTAAACCAAGACTAAAGCAGGTCTAAAGCAGGTCTAAAGCAAGACTAAAGCAAGACTAAAGCAGGTCTAAAGCAAGACTAAAGCAGGACTAAAGCAGGTCTAAAGCAGGTCTAAAGCAAGACTAAAGCAGGTCTAAAGCAAGACTAAAGCAAGACTAAAGCAGGACTAAAGCAAGACTAAAGCAGGACTAAAGCAGGTCTAAAACAAGACTAAAGCAGGACTAAAGCAAGACTAAAGCAGGACTAAAGCAAGACTAAAGCAGGACTAAAGCAAGACTAAAGCAGGACTAAAGCAGGTCTAAAGCAAGACTAAAGCAGGTCTAAAGCAGGACTAAAACAGGACTAAAGCAAGACTAAAGCAGGACTAAAGCAGGTCTAAAGCAAGACTAAAGCAGGTCTAAAGCAGGACTAAAACAGGACTAAAGCAAGACTAAAGCAGGACTAAAGCAGGTCTAAAGCAAGACTAAAGCAGGACTAAAGCAAGACTAAAGCAGGTCTAAAGCAGGACTAAAGCAAGACTAAAGCAGGACTAAAGCAGGTCTAAAGCAAGACTAAAGCAGGACTAAAGCAAGACTAAAGCAGGTCTAAAGCAAGACTAAAGCAGGTCTAAAGCAAGACTAAAGCAAGACTAAAGCAAGACTAAAGCAGGACTAAAGCAGGTCTAAAGCAAGACTAAAGCAGGTCTAAAGCAGGACTAAAGCAGGTCTAAAGCAGGACTAAAGCAGGACTAAAGCAGGTCTAAAGCAAGACTAAAGCAGGACTAAAGCAAGACTAAAGCAGGTCTAAAGCAGGACTAAAGCAAGACTAAAGCAGGACTAAAGCAGGTCTAAAGCAAGACTAAAGCAGGACTAAAGCAAGACTAAAGCAGGTCTAAAGCAAGACTAAAGCAGGACTAAAGCAAGACTAAAGCAGGTCAAAAGCAAGACTAAAGCAGGACTAAAGCAAGACTAAAGCAGGACTAAAGCAGGTCTAAAGCAGGACTAAAGCAGGACTAAAGCAGGTCTAAAGCAAGACTAAAGCAGGACTAAAGCAAGACTAAAGCAGGACTAAAGCAGGACTAAAGCAAGACTAAAGCAGGTCTAAAGCAAGACTAAAGCAGGTCAAAAGCAAGACTAAAGCAGGACTAAAGCAAGACTAAAGCAGGTCAAAAGCAAGACTAAAGCAGGACTAAAGCAAGACTAAAGCAGGACTAAAGCAGGTCTAAAGCAAGACTAAAGCAGGTCTAAAGCAAGACTAAAGCAGGTCTAAACCAAGACTAAAGCAGGTCTAAAGCAAGACTAAAGCAGGACTAAAGCAGGACTAAAGCAAGACTAAAGCAGGTCTAAAGCAAGACTAAAGCAGGTCTAAAGCAAGACTAAAGCAGGTCTAAAGCAAGACTAAAGCAGGACTAAAGCAAGACTAAAGCAGGACTAAAGCAGGTCTAAACCAAGACTAAAGCAGGTCTAAAGCAAGACTAAAGCAGGACTAAAGCAAGACTAAAGCAGGTCTAAAGCAAGACTAAAGCAGGACTAAAGCAAGACTAAAGCAGGACTAAAGCAAGACTAAAGCAGGTCTAAAGCAAGACTAAAGCAGGACTAAAGCAAGACTAAAGCAGGTCTAAAGCAAGACTAAAGCAGGACTAAAGCAAGACTAAAGCAGGTCTAAAGCAGGACTAAAGCAGGTCTAAAGCAGGTCTAAAGCAAGACTAAAGCAGGACTAAAGCAGGACTAAAGCAGGTCTAAAGCAAGACTAAAGCAGGACTAAAGCAAGACTAAAGCAGGTCTAAAGCAAGACTAAAGCAGGTCTAAAGCAAGACTAAAGCAGGACTAAAGCAGGACTAAAGCAGGTCTAAAGCAAGACTAAAGCAGGACTAAAGCAAGACTAAAGCAGGTCTAAAGCAAGACTAAAGCAGGTCTAAAGCAAGACTAAAGCAGGACTAAAGCAGGACTAAAGCAAGACTAAAGCAAGACTAAAGCAGGTCTAAAGCAAGACTAAAGCAGGACTAAAGCAAGACTAAAGCAGGTCTAAAGCAAGACTAAAGCAGGTCTAAAGCAAGACTAAAGCAGGACTAAAGCAGGTCTAAAGCAAGACTAAAGCAGGTCTAAAGCAGGACTAAAGCAGGACTAAAGCAGGACTAAAGCAGGTCTAAAGCAAGACTAAAGCAGGACTAAAGCAAGACTAAAGCAGGACTAAAGCAGGTCTAAACCAAGACTAAAGCAGGTCTAAAGCAGGACTAAAGCAGGTCTAAAGCAAGACTAAAGCAGGTCTAAAGCAGGACTAAAGCAGGTCTAAAGCAGGACTAAAGCAGGTCTAAAGCAGGACTAAAGCAGGTCTAAACCAAGACTAAAGCAGGTCTAAAGCAGGACTAAAGCAGGTCTAAAGCAGGACTAAAGCAGGTCTAAAGCAGGACTAAAGCAGGACTAAAGCAGGTCTAAAGCAAGACTAAAGCAGGACTAAAGCAAGACTAAAGCAGGACTAAAGCAGGTCTAAACCAAGACTAAAGCAGGTCTAAAGCAGGACTAAAGCAGGTCTAAAGCAAGACTAAAGCAGGTCTAAAGCAAGACTAAAGCAGGACTAAAGCAAGACTAAAGCAGGACTAAAGCAGGTCTAAACCAAGACTAAAGCAGGACTAAAGCAGGACTAAAGCAGGTCTAAAGCAAGACTAAAGCAGGACTAAAGCAGGTCTAAAGCAAGACTAAAGCAGGACTAAAGCAGGTCTAAAGCAGGTCTAAAGCAAGACTAAAGCAGGACTAAAGCAGGTCTAAAGCAAGACTAAAGCAGGACTAAAGCAAGACTAAAGCAGGTCTAAAGCAGGACTAAAGCAGGACTAAAGCAGGTCTAAAGCAAGACTAAAGCAGGACTAAAGCAGGTCTAAAGCAAGACTAAAGCAGGACTAAAGCAAGACTAAAGCAGGACTAAAGCAGGACTAATGAGTTGCCCAAACCATAAACATAAAAAAATAATAATAATTACAGTGTGATGCATCAAACTCCATATTCACCCAGTAACGCCTGTATTCCCTCTTAAGAGAAATTCAAGCGTATTTAGCCTCTCAGTCTCTTATTGACAGCGGCTTGAAGCAGGAGAGGCCGATACGGAGACAAATGACGAGCGCACACATAAACATACACAGACAGAGGGGGGGAGGGGGGGGCAGCGTGTTCTCCCACCCCCCATCCTCCACCGCCCCCACCCGGCGGCTCTGCCATCCCAGCGGGGGCCACTCCACAGCGGCGAGGGCTCCTTCCGGCCGGCGGGGGGGCTTCGGAGGGCCGGGGAAGGGGAGATCGGTGTGGACGGGGGGGTGACGAAGACCTGACACGGAGACCGTTCCGGCTCGTCCGTGACGGCGGTGACAGCGACGTCTTCAAATTTCCCCCTTTTTGTTTGCGTCAAATGTAGCAGAAGTAGCCGCGGGAGTCCCGGATATGGCCAAGTGGGTCTAATGTGACACTTTTCTAATTGATGCAGTCCATTTCAGGGCCGCGGCGTTCGTCTCCGATCTGCCGGCGTCAAAGAGGTCCTTACCACCCGTCAGTCTCGTTGTCGTGCCGTAGTCACCGTTACAGATTCTTTTTTTTTAGTATTAAATGGTTCTAAGTAGTTCGTTGGAGTGTGGACCTACCGCTGAAATATCCTGCGATCGTTCAGAAGTCTGTGATAAGTGAGTGATAAGATAAAAGACAAAAAGTCCTTCATAACCAAAGACATATTCTTTTAGCCTTATACTATTGTTTCCTGTACAGTATTTATGGGATGGCTATGACAGGAGGGGCATCTGGTGTAAAAGTTCTTCTGTATCACCATGCGAGGCAGATTGATTGTGGTCTTTTGGGTGATTTTTGACATTTTCTTGAAACTTCAAACCCCCAGACTACAAAAAAAGGATTTTCTAGCATAGTTAAACTGACTTGACTGAAGCAGATTCATCTTAAAAGATCAAGTTTAAGATTTTTTTACTTAATAAAATGAGATTTTTTTTACTTATTTCAAGATATTCCATCCTGATTTATCTTATCTCGATATTACAACTTATTCTAAGCACTTTCCCCCCCTTTTTTTTTGCACTAAACTGTCCTGGAGCTACTGTGACTGTTGAATTTCTCCACTGCGAGATCAATAAAGTCCTATCGTCTGATCTTATCTTATCTTATCTTATATTAACTCAGTCCAGGTTAAGCCTCTTTAATTTCCTTCTCAAACCAATAAGGTGAAAAATCTTGCCATAAATACTTGAAACTCGTGTTTTCTGCTTAGAACAAGATTCATATTTCATCTTGTTTTAAGAAAACTTGGTAAGTGAACATTTCTTACTGCCCTGGGAGATGATTTCACTTAAAATAGGGCATTTTAGCTCAAAATTTGTATTTTTTTTCTTATTTTTTTGCCTTTTTTGCAGTGCAGCTTTCAGTTGGATCATGACCATTGTGCAGTTTTGTCATGTGATTAAAAAATTAATCACTTATTTATTTATGTATTTAATATGCTGTAAGAAATATTTGAAAGAAAAAGCAAATAGGTAATTCTGGCTCCTGGGATGGTAACAGAAATTACCTTTGTTTGGCACACGCAGAACTTTGTAGATTATGGCAATAAAAATGGTCTTGTTTTTCACGGATTCTTTCAGTGCAGTGATAAATGACAGCTTCCATCAGACCCCACACACATCCCCGTCCTCTGCTGAATCCTGTGTGAGTGTTTGTGGTGCCGCTGGCCCTCCGGCTCCTGTATTTTAGCAGATGTAATTACTGCGCCGCTCCGTACCTGAGTGTCACTTGCTGCCGTCCTACATGATAGTTAATTTCATTCCGCTGGTGTTCGGCTCTAAATCAGTGACTGATTACATGAAAAGCAGCGGGGCTCTGCATCCAAAAAGGACCAGAAATAAGAACATTTCCAACTCAGTAGAAAGCTGCATGCTAATGAGATCATTTAAAGTTCGTCAAGTTGTGGAGCCAAACTTGTCCGTGGGTTAAGCTGAAGGCGTGTGCGGGCGCTGCGGGCTGTATCGTGTGCGTACGCTCGCACTCGTGTGTAGGGGACCATAATGACGGGATAATAAGAATCTATTAAGCTTTGGGTTTGCACGCCTAATAATTAGATTAATTGAATGACACTCATTTAGAGAAAATGAGGGACCCAGTGGTGTTAATTCAACCTGTGTTTCCAGATGCTCCTCTCTAAACAGTGCTGTGTGAACTACCTAATCATAGCACCATCTGGGAATCCCCCTCCGAGGCAGCAGCACAGAGCGAGAGAGCAGGAATATGTTTAAAGATGTTCTGAAGCTCAACGCACCGGAGCCGGCGCTAACAAACACGTGTGAGAGGAGAACTGACGCGTGGAACTCCTGTGCGGAAAGTCACGCTGGTTTAGATGAACAAAACGCTGGGTTTGACACCTGTTCACTCACATACATGTAGCTCTTCTTCTTTAACAATTCAAATGCATAAAAATCTAGCCTTTTTTTTTTATATAGAAAGGATTCCAAGGGCACAACCAAAACCAGCTGGACAGTGTATGAGGATATATGAAGCCTATTTACATTAACAAAAAAAGAAAATGACATGTTTAGTGATTAAAATTTCTGCCACCTGAAGAAACAAATCTTATTACTCTGAATCAGTGACTATGGAGAATCGTTCAGTATCAGTCACTATCGTAGAATTTTCCATCCTGACAAGTGTATGGTTTTACACCTGGGAAACTCAAAGTCATCATACACTATGGGGGAAGGAGAGGAGAAGACAACCTTGAAAGTTAGTGAAGTTGAAAAAGACCTGGGAGTGTACATTGATGATAAGCTAACTTTTGTTAAACATTGTCACAGTATCGTGTCAGTCGCAAACCGACTGGTGGGAATTATGCGTAGAACCTTTAGTTGCATGGACAAATCAGTGTTTAATTATCTGTACAAAGGCCTAATTAGACCAAGACTGGAGTATGCATCTTCAGTCTGGAGTCCATTGCGGGTGAAAGAAATAGAGCTAATTGAAGCTGTCCAGCGTAGGGCCACAAGGCTAGTCCCTGAACTGAAAGACAAGAGCTATGAAGAGAGACTAAGGTGTCTACAGCTGCCATCACGAGTCCACCGCAGACTGAGAGGACATGATCTATGTATACAAGTGCACACACCAGCTGTTTGATGTCAACTGTGAGAAAATGTTTCCTCTGGAGAAGAAGAATGTGACTCGAGGGCACCCGTTCAAGATCATGAAGATGCGTTGCGGCTCAAGATGGAGGCTGCATTTCTTTACACAGAGAGTGGTGAATGAGTGGAATGGACTGCCTGAAGAAGTCGTCACAGCTCCAACCCTGAACTCATTCAAGTCCAGACTGGATGCCTTTTGGAGGGACCATCGACTGCGTTTCAACTTCAAGACCCCAGCAGATTTGTTTGAATAACTGAACAGACTAAAGACTGGCGCATAGGCTGTCAGCCTTCAACGCCGTACAGATATTATTATTATTATTATATTATATTATTATTATAGAACTGCTGACATGTGTGATATAAAACCACTGTATATTAGTTTTTCTTTCTTATCTTTGCAATATTGATGTCAGAATGTGGATTAGCAGGTTCAGTCTGGTGCTTAGTTCCCTTAGAGGGTCCATATTATGCTTTATTTATGTTGTTTCCTCATCAAAAATATACCTGCGCTTGTGTTTTTGTTTCATTCACACACGTTTAACACACAAACCTGCACATTTAGGCTGAGTTCTTCTCGCAAACTGAAAACATTCATGTCATGTCACTGTTTTTAAACCCCATTCATCTTCCTCAGAATCATATATATGTTTTCAGCCTTGGAACTGCCCGTTTCTACTGAACTAAAGGTAAAAGGAGCCGTCAACTTGAAAACTACCAATACATAACATCCCAAACGTGTGACTGAAGGTATGTTTTTGACGAGGTAACATGGCAAAAAGCTCACAAGTCAATTTTTCTTAATATAGGACCTTTAATATTTACTAATATTGTGGAAAATATGTCAGTAATTTAGTGTGCGCCTTCACTTTTAAGCCACAAGGACATTACAATTTTAATAAAAGTTGAATTTATCTTATTTTCCGCAATATTTTAATGTAATCTATTGAATGTTTGCCTGTGAAGTATATGGATGCAATGAATGAGAATGCACAAAAAACACAACTCCGGGTGTGTTTTTGGGGGGAAGTAACGACATTCTAACATGATTTAAAGAGTCAATTTCGTGTAATATTTTATTTTAAAAGGATGTCACAAATTCCAAACAATTTCCAAAACAATTTGAGTAGAGAAACTGCAGCGTATGGGATCTACATTTGACATCCCGGAGAACAACATTACGCTCATTTGATTTCTCCTTGATGCTAATTTGGGCTTTTTCTCTGAAGGTAAATAAGACCATTACCGTCGTATAATGATTAGCACAGCTCACAGGTGTAATGCTCCCAAACCTCCTCTTCTTCTTCTTCTTCTTCTTCTTCCTCCCTTTGAGTAAAAATCACTCAGTGCCACGCCAACCAAAGATGGCTCCACTCACTAATTTATCCCCAAATTTGCACCATGTACAAAAAATCATGCAAATTCACCGGCTCCTCAATTGGAAGACACAGCATTTGGGTGACATTAATCAAAGGAAAATATGCAGACAAAGGTGACAGTAATCCCAATAGTGGTGCATAAGTGGCACAGCTGTGAATCCGCGCACGATACGGCGAGGTGCGCTGTTCTAAATTGGAGATTCTATACGTTACATGTAAAAAGCACCTCGGCTCATTATTTTTTATTTTAGCTCGTGCCCGTGATCAGGCGGGTATGGACTTTCTTCACACTTACACGCCGTCCAATTACGATGACGCAATTATGAGTATCTGTTGGTTTTTTCATTATCACTTAAAGTTGGAGGAATCTGCTTGTCAGGAAAAGGGAAATGTAGAGCTCCGAACGTGTAGCAAATATAATATTGAGTTCAAACGATTCCCCTGGTCTTGTGTCACAGCGAGAAGACCTCCCACTAGCCAAGGTACATGATTCTACATATATAACTTTGGCTTTTTTCAGCATTAAAATCACACTTTTTATAATATCACTTTGCATTCTTGAGCGTTTATTCAGCCAAGTACAAGAGGTGGTACCACTTTATAACAACTACAGCTCATTTAGTCTCAGTAAAGCATGAAAAACTTAAATTATGATCAGTAGTTAATAGTTTATTAACTCCTTAAAGGCGCATTGTGCAACTTCTTCTGGTGGAGGGTCCGCTACCTACTTGTCTCCGTGGAGATGTTACTGCTTTCTAGATTTCAAGAGTTGGTTTCCAAGCTCGTTTATTTGTCATATGCAGGTTCAACACCAGGTCAACGAAGCAAAAAACGAAACGCTTTGGATGAGAGAAACCGTGGACTCGCTAAGATACTAAAAAGTACTAATAGCCGCGATAAAAAGTGTTTGCAAATCCAAGGGAAATAAGTAAACTATATAGTAAAAATAGAATAAAATACACAATACAGGTGTAATAAAATGTATTAAAGTGTAATAAAATACAAGGTGCGGGCAGGATTAAATAAAGTGTAAGTAGAGTATTTCACAGGTGGTATAATTGCTTCAGATGGGTCCATATTGCACATAATATAGTATTGCACGTGGGTTGTGGAGCAGGTTATTGCACAGATAACAGTGACACACGTGATACATTCGTATAGTGCAGCAGCAGTAAGAGTATAATGCGTTACAGAACGTAGTTTAGTGCAGAATTACTGAGAGTTCAGAGTGCTTTGCCTGGAACGTTCCCTGGTTTGACATTAAACATTCATCTCTCATTTATTCATTACAGATGTTTCTGTTGCTTGAAAGAATCAATCGATCAGTCAGACTTTATTTATAGGGCGCTGTTCATACAAAAATGCAACACAAAGCGCTTTACAGTGATTAAAAAAGAACAATTCGATATTTCCCGTCCACCCGGCTCGTCAAAGCCTGAACCCGTCAGATCTCAGAAGCTCAGCAGGGCCTGGCCTGGTCAGTACTTGGATGGGAGACCACAAGGAATTCCAGGTGCCACAGGGGGGCGCCAGTTGCAAAAACTGCCGTTGTGTCCTTAGGCAAGGCACATCACCCACATTGCCTAGTATGAAAGTGGTGTGTGCGTGAGTGTTGGTGGTGGTCGGAGGGACCGATGGCGCAGATTGGCAGCCTCGCTTCTGTCAGTCTGCCCCAGGGCAGCTGTAGCTACAATAGTAGTTTACCACCACCGGGTCTGGAGTGAATGAATAATGCTCTGTAAAGTGTCTTTGAGTGTCCAGAAAAGCGCTATATAAAACTGATGCATTATTATTATTATTATTATTATTATTACCCTCCACCAAGTGAGTCTAACTGTGACAAAACTCTCTTTATTTACCACTAACTGAAACAGGAAACTATGAGATTACCACTGTGACAGACTATCTTTCATAACTCTTTCTATCTATCTCTATTCTATCTTTCATAACTCTCTATGCTAACTATAATAACTATAACTAACTACTACAGAGAAACAGGAAAATAGAGGAAGAACAACAAAAAGTACCATCATTCTCTCTGTAAGTAGGGATGCCACTCCAAAGATCTGAACTGTAATGTAGCGTAGTGCTAATAATAATAATAACAAGAGCTCCTCCAGCGGGGCAAAATACGCCCGTACTTTGAATTATTGTATATAGAATTAAGTTAGAATTAGTCAAACCCAGTTAAAGATGAATTGTTGGTGCAGTTTGGAAGTTTGACATTCCTAGGTGAGACGGTTGTGGAGTTAGAGCGCGGACAAGAAATTGTCCACAGACGGACGGACAGACGGACGGATAATCAATAGGGAAATCTGGCTCTTGCAGTAGGAGTATGAGTATGACATCATCACATTCTAGAATCGGAATTCCACCAATCAGATCGCAGCAACAGAACTTAGGCCTTGTCCACACGTATCCGGGTATCTGATAAACCGAAGATGTTTTGCTGCGTTTTGACCTCATCCACACGAACACGCATCAAAAACGAGTATTCAGGGAAAACTCCGGCCAAAGTGAAGATTTTTGAAAACTCCGTTCATGCCTGTTTGTGTGGACAGAGATAACTGGGGTTTTGCGTTTTAAAACGTCACTGTCTGCGCCAAAAAATATTAATCTGCCCTGACGTCAAACGTGCGACATTTGTTTAGGCGACTGCAAAAGCCAAAGACAAAGCCAAAGCAGATTATGGACCGGAGTCGTTTCTTGAGAGCTGTGTGTGTGTTGAGAGCAGAATTGCTCCTAAACTGTGTTTAGGAGCAATTCTGACTCCGAGTCTGTCCAGACAGAGGAGCTCGGCGCCCTGTTTTCTGTTGTTTAAGTTTAGGCGGAAGTGACAGTTAAGTGATGGAAATAACGCCATCTACAGGTTTGGAATGTGTATGAATGTGGTTGAAAACGCAGATGTTCGGTTATGTGTGGAAGGTATTTTTTTCGAAGACGAGGTGGTGTGGATAAAACAATTTTTATAAACGGAGGGGGGGAAATGTTCGGTTTTAAAAATACCCGGCTACGTGTGGACATGGCCTTAAAGACACTACAAAGCTTTGAAGTGTCCACAGACGGATAGACGGACGGACGGACGGACGGACAGCGCCATACCATAATACGTCCCGTTTTATCACGGGCGTATAATAATAATAATAATAATAATAATAATAATAATAATAATAATAATAATATATTTTATTTATTAGGCGACTTTCTGACACCCAAAGTCGCCTTAAAACAACATAAACAAATTAAGTACGATTAAAACATACAGTTAAAAGCCACAGTTAAAGTGGGACAGTATTTAATTGATTCATTATATTTAATACTTACTTATTTTATTAGGATTTAGTATTTAATATCTAGTAATGTATTAGATAGTATTTTAATTGATTGATTATATTTAATTGACCTACAATTATCAGCTCTTCTCCCTGGAGACCTGTGTGGCATGTTTCGGGTTTGCTGATTTGGGGAATGCTGTAATCTCCCTTGTGATAAATAGGTTTAATCTACACTGCGGAACATTCTAGACAAAGCCATGACATTTCCATGGAGACAAGCAGGCGACGGACCCTCCACTAGAAATGTTACGCAGTGCACTTTTATTTTAAGATATTTAAGTTCCGCTTCTTTTTTTTTTTTATTTTTTATTTATTTATTTAAAAGGGACAATGCATATTCATGAACATATACTTAAACGTAAATATGTAAATACGCCAGAATTAGCCCAAAGGCGACTTTACATCTGTAGTCCCTGCAGGTCAGAGAGACAGAGACATACAAACATAAAACAACTTTGCACTATAGACAAACATGGTAAAAACAGCACAATAAGACACAATAATGATACACAAACTGACACTGACATAGAAGCAGAACATCAGTGATCACAGATCTGATTTCTCTTAAGCCATCGTTTCAGATTGGATTTAAAAGCACTGAAAGTGGTCGAGTCTCTTATTGCAGCTGGGATGTTGTTCCAGATTTCTGTTCCCTTAACTGATAAAACCTGCTGACTGAATGTTGTGCGTCTATAAGGTTTCACACAGTCGCCTCTTCTGTGTCGTTTACTGTTTCCTAAATGTTGTATTTGCCAAAAACAATGTTCTGTATTAAGATTTTTAATTAGTTTCTCTTTTGTTTTTGAGGCTTCCCCTCTCTTTGCTCTCTCCATTAAGTCACTCCCCCTTCAGAGCACTGCCAAATCACAGTAGCCGTCCGTCCTTCTGTGCTATTTATAAATGAGAATTAAGCGTTTCTTCGTGCTTTATTCGGGCAGATGAAGGTGTTATTATAAAGCGTAACCCAAGTTTTATTTTTTCACAATCCCTTTAAAGTTTTAAGTCCCTCTGTCCCTTTTTTGTCCCTTTATTTTCAGCGACTCGCGTGAAACGAAGCAGCTCATTTTCTCGCGAGCGGCCGTGTTTATTTTTCTACGTGTGGATCGTGCATGTCCCCGATTGGCTAATCCACCCGTCAGTCACGTCCATCTGAACTGAAGTGCGTATTGTGGATCTCAGGCAAACTCCTCCACATCTCATTACTTTCTAGATTACTCAAAAACTGCAGAGAATCAATCGGGACATTTTCAGATGCCTCGGTGCATTTTTTTTTAAGTTCCAGTCGTTACGCTGACAAAATATTACTTGTCACAAACGATTACAGTTGCAGTAAAGTAAGCTGAATAGGCATTTTTCAGTTCACGGACCAAAAACGTAACATTTTAATCTGTTTTTTTTGACATAGAATAAAAAGGACGTGTCAGATCGAGTGCTAATGTTTCATATGTTTATTGTGGTTCATTTTAATTATGATTGATCTGGACGTGTGATGATGGCAATTATCTCCCCATGGATCCTGCTCTACATGTCTTCATTAGTTCTGCAGCCTTTACTAGTGCATATGCAGCAGAGTATGCGGGTCTATAGGCCGGGGAAACTCTCCATACACTGTACTGACTGAAGAAGTATCGCTATAAGTCTCAATTTGACAGACTTTGCATGAAAAGTAAAAATATACTTTATTAACAATATCTCTCAATAGATAAAACTATAATATACAAATAAATGTAAAAACAAAAACAAAAAAAACCCCAAAAACCTCTATAACCCTGTCCAGGGGTTAAAATATTTACTATTTACAAAGTTGAAATAAATTATTCGATTCGATAGTGTCCGCATTTTCAAAGTCATTGTTCAGTTTCTTGATGGTTCTCGATCCTCTAAGACTTAATACTGCTGATTTGGTAAGACTGAGTGACAGTTTGACTCTTAGCCAGTGTAGGACAGTACTGTAATCTTGGTCCTTTTTCCTTGAAACTTTAATTGATAATTCGCTAATGAAACGTTCCGCTTCCCTTCCGTTCTCTCCATAGGGGGTGAAGACTAAGGCCATGTCCACACGTAGCCGGGTATTTTTAAAACCGAACATTTCCCCCCCTCCGTTTATAAAAATAGTTTTATCCACACCACCTCGTCTTCGAAAAAAACACCATCTACACATAACCGAACATCTGCGTTTTCAACCACATTCATACACATTCCAAACCTGTAGATGGCGTTATTTCCATCACTTAACTGTCACTTCCGCCTAAACTTAAACAACAGAAAACAGGGCGCCGAGCTCCTTTGTCTGGACAGACTCGGAGTCAGAATTGCTCCTAAACACAGTTTAGGAGCAATTCTGCTCTCAACACACACACAGCTCTCAAGAAACGACTCCGATCCATAGTCTGCTGTGGCTTTGGCTTTTGCAGTCGCCTAAACAAATGTCGCACGTTTGACGTCAGGGCAGATTCATATTTTTTGGTGCAGACAGTGACGTTTTAAAACTCAAAACCCCAGTTATCTCTGTCCACACAAACACGCATAAACGGAGTTTTCAAAAATCTTCACTTTGGCCGGAGTTTTCCCTGAATACTCGTTTTTGATGCATGTTCGTGTGGATGAGGTCAAAACGCAGCAAAACATCTTCGGTTTATCAGATACCCGGATACGTGTGGACAAGGCCTTAAGGCGTGAAGGAACCATGTTCAGTCTGAATGACGCGTCGGTTATATTGCCGTTTCTTTTCGTTCTCGTTGGTGGTGAATGTTGTTTCTAGTTTCTGGTTCAGGCTCTTAGCAAACGGGTTGAACACCCTTACATCAAAAAATGCTCGTTGCCGCCTTATCCAGAAGTCTCTTGCGCAGACATCTAACCTGGCTTCATCTGATGAGTTGGCGCTACTGTGTGTTTGCATGAAAAGTTGAAATATTATGTTGAAAATATGAATTATAATTGCTGCCGTCACGTACATATTTGTCAGTCAGAAAAAAATGGTTCCTTTATTCCCTTTTTTAATGGTATATAATCAGATGACAAGATTTTCTTTTTGTATTTTTGCGTGAAAAATGTCCAAACTCATTTAATACAGCTCTGGAAAAAAATAAGAGATCACTGCAAAATGAGCAGTTTCTCTGATTTTACTACTTATAGGTTTGTGTTTGAGTAAAATGAACATTTTTGTTTCATTCTATTCAATTCAATTCAATTCAATTTCCTTTATTGTCACATGTGCATATACATACAAAATATATATAGCACAGATGAAATTGCTGTCCTCTCCCACCTCAGTGCAAACATTAAAAACTATAAACTTCTAACAGCATTTCTCCCAAATTCCAAATAAAAATATTGTCATTTAGGGCATTTATTTGCATAAAATGACAAATGGTTAAAATAACAAAAAAGATGTAACGTTTTCAGACCTCATAATGAGAAGAAAACAAGATCATTTTAAAAGAACACAATACTAATGTTTTAACTTAGGAAGAGTAGTTAAAGTAAGGACAACAAGGAAATAAAATAATGGGCACTGGAGGTGGAGAGGATACGGTGGAGAGGCTGAGGAGGCTGGTGGTTTTGCTGCTGCGGGTGAGCTGGGAGGAGGATAATTGTAGGACATAGCTTGAAACAGCAGGAACAGAAACTGAAAGGGGAGAATTATGTGGATGGCATGAGGAGGGAACAGTTGTGTGGCAAAATGAGTGATAGTTTCATTTGAATATAGACCCACAGTTGTAAAGTCGGAGCGAGAACGACACCAGTGGACTAGACCAGGAGGCGTGAAATCCCCCCTGAACCTCCTGTTCCTCCTGAAGTACCAGCACACTCCCCATCCTTACCTGTCTGTACACAGCACTGATGAACTCGTAGCCTGTACTAAGTCAGGTCTCTCCCTGTGCTGTGAGGTGCACAGCTCCACAGTCTAATCCCCGGCCCCAGCAGAGGCGTCTCAGCTGGCTGCAGACAGGCCTGTGCTGCTCTCTGCGTGTGCGCCCACAGCAACATCATAACAAAGGGTGTTTATGAACAAAAGCTACGCTGGAGCAGCCGACCAGAAAGGGCTTAGCAGTGATCAGACCCCGCTCCCACCTTTATCCCTCACCGTTCACATTGAAATGCAAATATGAAGGCAGGGTTTCCACCCGCGTGCCACTCACAAATTGAAAAGCAGTTTTTATCTATGCAAATGCAAGCATGGTAATTGAAGTTAATCAATCAATGCTAGCTTTCACTAAAACCTTGAACATGATTGAATAAAGTAATTATCATTCAGGGGAAAATGATGAAGTTGTAGACAGCATGAACCTTATTAAAGGAGGATTTTCAGTCACAATGGCTTCATTTAGCCAGCAGCCCCTCGCTGCTGGTGTCTTCTGCCTTGTCTGGCTCTGGGCTCAATCTTGTGTGAAGTACACGAGCTGAGCAGTGAGGAGATGAGAGTGTGAAATGTACCCAACAGACCACACTCCAGAGCAGGCATCACACAGACACATCTGTGAATCATTCTCAGCTTGTTCTGCACAGGGGCCACTGCTCACACATGATCCAGATCACTTTAGGACTTGAACAAAGTCCACGTTTAAGGATGGATCTCCTGAAACCTGCGGTAACAGGTCTGCATGATCTTTGAGAACATGTTGTCTCACTGTCTCAAACAAATGACTCAGACTATAGGCCTCAGAATGTTCTTACAGCCTGATGAGATCTCTGTATAGTCATAGAACAGTCGACATAAACGAGGTAAAAGTACAACAAACTGATCATTTCCACATGGAGATTTGAAGCTGTGGTACAGAACCCACAACCCAATGGTTATGGTCAGTGTACTTCAACTCATTTTGGCCATTACTAATGCAGAAGCTCCTGTGGTAATGATCTATTATTATCTATTATTATTATTATCTAATGTTAATGTCCATAATATAGGATCTTAAAGGTGCACTTTAGACTTAACATTATGCAAAGAGTGACGCTTGTGAGCTTTAAACTGTTATAATGCTTTTATCTCATAAAAAACATGCCTGCACTTATGTTTTGCTACACATGTTTGAGTAACTCTTTATTATTAGTCTGTCTACATCTCCAACGCTCAAAAGGCTCTGTTCCACCTTGTGATGTCATTCTTTCATCTATTTGTCCTACTCTGTGGTTTGACAGTTGTTGTTTTAGGACTAGTTAGATTTGGTCTGAGCCTATGGTTCTCGCTCTTGTTTTATTTGGCTGGTTTTACTCTGTTTGATCAAATCTGAGTGTTTATTCTTATTGTATTATTGTCGTTCTTGCTTTGGATCTGTGCGGCACTTTGGAAACTGTTTGTTTGTGAAATGTGCTATAGAAATAAAGCGGATTGGACTGGGTAATGAACCGATAGTGTTCAAGTTTACAGCTCCTTTTACCTTTAAATCCAGATCTAGTGAAGGTCTATGGAGCTTAATAACACAGTGGAGCACTTCCTGTATTACCACATGACATCACAAGGTGGAACAGAGTGAACTCATCGTTATTATGCAGGATTTGTGTGTTAAACACGTGTGAATGAAACAAAACACAACTCCAGGCGTGTTTTTGACGAGGAAACAACATTATAACTCACTATAGATCAGAAAACAGCCTAATCTGGGCTCTTTAATGTTGAATTTACCAACTTTTGTCATGACGTATTTGCGTTTCAATTCTCCAAAAACGCACAAAAAGCACAAACTGTTTTCAAAGTGCATCGTTAGACTTCCCGAACGACGGCGGCGCCCCCTCGCAGCCTGTACCCTCTGCCCGTACCGAACCTCGTCCTCCTCCATCCCCCCGTTCTCTCCCCTCTCCCTCACCTCTCCTCTCCATCTGACACTTGTACATAATTGTTGAGGTTGAGAACGGCCGGCGCTTGATCCGTCAGTGTCACCCTCGCCCCCCCGCCTCCTTCCTTCCTTCCCCTCTCCTCTCTTTCTTTCCCTCTCGCCGCTTGCACCTGTCACCGCCTGGACGCCTGTAATTGAGACCTCTTCCTCCCTCCTTACCCCCCCTCCTCTTTCCCTCTCTCTCCAGCTCACCTCGGCTCTGGGGCTAGTTAAAGTCCCCCTCTTTTGGTTTGTCACAGAGTTTAATATGCACCCTACATAATTATGCAGGATTCACAGTGCTATCAAACCGCAATTCAAATTAGTTCGGGATTAAAGGCAGGGAACAGTGCAGCTCCCTTAATTGCATTGTACTGTCCTGATCACATTCAAATACCCATTACTCATTTCCTCTGCGGAGCAATAAGTCAGTGGGATTAATACGGAGGCAGGTGACAGGGCCCAGCCATTAAAAGGCAGTTATGCAGAAAGCATCGCTGGTTTTATTCACGTTAATGAAATCAGCCGAATGAAAGTGTAATAGATTTATCAAAGCTCAGATGGATTCGCAGTAAATCAGTTTGATTCGGCCTATCAAACTGGACAATGGCGGTAGTTCTCAGGCCTGGAGCTTGGAGCATGTGAGGGGAGCTGATACTGCGCTGGATTTGTTACGCAGTATTCCCCAAGCAACCGGCCGCTCATTTTTTGCAGGCTAAATGGTGCCAGTAGGCTGATAAAACTGGCTTCGTATTTGTCTCTCTCTCTCTCTGTGTGTCTCCTCCCCTCCCTTTTTCTTTCATTCGTTCTCTCTCTCCCTCTTTTTTTGTGTGCAGAATTTATCGGAATGCGGCGTGCCTATTTGGGGTTGTTATACAGTGCACAAGAGCGTGAATTAGAAGGGAAATTCACTTACTTCAAACGGATTAGTGGAGGGATGCGTTCGTCTGAGCTGGTCTCGGGTGCCTCCGTGGCTGGTGCTGGTGGAGAGGATAGGGCCAAAGAGGGAGCAAAGCAGATGCAAACAAATATTACATGTGGCTCTTTAGGAATTTGAGATTTGGAAAGTAAAATTGTGCAGAATCTGTTTGCTGAATGTTGAAATTTGAATCAGAAGTGACAGTAATAAATACAATGTGACTGGAATGGCATCATACACATACATACATTATTATTAATAATAATAATAATAATAATAATAATAATAATAATAATACCTAAGGGCAATTTTAGTACATTTCTCCTCGCCTGGATTTTTTTCTTAATTTTGCTTTTCAAACTGCCCCTTTTACCCCATAATGAAGTGTTCTACCTCCTTTTGTTCAGTCCAACCTGTTATTTCACAATCTGCTGCTGTAGTTGTGTCATGAGGCTGTAATAAAAGCTACAGGACCAGAAATAAGCATGAAAAAAAAAAAACAGAAAATAAAATTCACACTCTTTTATAGAAAACACACAGGAAACATGTAGAAACAACTTTTTGGACATAAAAATGCTTAATTTAGGGCCTTAGCTACAAAAATACAGAATATCAAGTCTGTAAGTAAATTAAAAATCTCCTTATTGCCCTAAAAACAAAAAAAGTGCAATCGCTCCACTACTTTTCTGGTCCAGTCCTGGAAACAGCTCCTGTCAGGTCCAGGGCCAGAGCCACAGCACTTCTGCATTTCCATGGAGTTTATTACATTTGGATTTGTTCATTTTAAGTGAAATAAATCTTTCCAATAAAAATAGCAAAGGGATGCGCAATTACGCACATAAAGATGCGTAATTTGACATTTATTTCGGAAAAAACTGCACTTAGAGCGACTTTTTCAATTGTTATAAACATACAGGCTCGAGAGGAGTCGACCATCTTGACTTCACTCTTTGGCAAAGTTTGGCTCGATCAAAATGGACGGAGCGCATGAGTTTGGGGAAAACAAAGTTCCTATTGGACACTCGTTTTGCTCCCGTCATCACACAGCGTGAGTGTGACGTAGGATAAAGCCGCAGAAATGTACGGAAACCTCTATGTCTGCACTTTCAGAGGGAAAAAAGTAAGTTTCTATCTTTTACGGTTAGAAAGTTCTGCGCAGTTATAGAAAACATAATCCTCGGAATCGTATGCGAGGTCTTCGATTGATAAATAAAAATACAATATATTCACTCTGTAGGTACGTTTTCCAATTTTTTCCCTATTTTTACTTTTTTTTTTTTCATTTGTATTTCATTCTAAACAAGCTTCCATGGAAACATTTTAATCTTTAACACGTCTATTCAGTTCAGATTGTATAACGGATTGACTTTTGGAGCACAAACATGTCACACAACGCAACGCCAGTACCTTTTTAAATATTCATAAACCAACGAACATTTTTGATTGAACCGCGACTGAAACAACAAACACAACACAACCAACCTATGGTTCTTTTTTCATCCAGTTCCTACATTAAATCCACATTCACCCCGTGTGCATAAGGTTCACTGTATTTACCCGCTCCCTTTGTCCTTCCTCTCCTTCTTCCCCGATGCAAAAATGGTTAAATGACCTAAGCGGTGGGCACATTATTTTTCAATGTATTCTTAATGAGTCGTCCGCCGTACAGTATAAATTCCAATTACATCCAATTAACCCCAATCAGAAGTACCTCATCTCTTGCCTCTTTTTTATTTAATGCTTGACTGGCGCTCCAACCATTGATTAGCCTGAGTGAGCAGCGCCGCTAAATGACCACCTTGAAGTAGACGGGAGCTGTTAGCCTTAATAGCGACAATGTGCCTATTACATTCACTATACTTTTTTTTTTTTTTTTTTAACCTCTTCTAGATCAACTCTCCCATTGGGGTCCTTGGTCCAGGTTGATTTCGGCTCGCGCCCGTAGAGACCGGGAAAAATGTTAAGTAGAAATCCGCCATCCATGAAGTCATTATTTTGTCATTACGGTGCGTTCAGGGTGCTCTGGTTGGTGGCGTGCGTGATTATGGACAGTCATTTGGATGTGTACACAGTGGGCAGGGTGGACCTAAAAAATGGGGTGATTTTTTGGGGTAAGGTATGTTAATGATGAGGTCGTTTGTAATTGACCCAAAATTGCTTGCTTGATGTTGATGAAGAAATAAAGGTGCTATAATGGACCGAAATGGACTGAAATATGAAAAAATTTAAAATAAAATTACAAGACTGTCGTTACTTCAAAGTAATCGTACTGAAGTAAAAGTGCAAAGTAGTGGTCCAAGAAGTACTTAAAGTGAGACTAAACACCACTTTTTTCTCGACTACACTGTGTATATGGTGTTTTTTTTATTTTTTACTTTTTTATTTTCATTTTCACACAAAGAACACAGAACATAGCTTGTCCCCGAGACAAGAGAAATAAAACATTACAAGAGTATATATATTAAGAAAGATCATTAAAAAAAAAATAATAATAATAATAGAAAATAATAATAATACTAACAGTAATAATAAAATGAATAATTTTTTTTAAAAATATACTTTATTAACAATATCTCTCAATAGATAAAACTATAATATACAAATGAATAATTAAATAGATAAAATAATAAAAATATGTATATAAATATGTATAGTATATGGTGTTTTAATAGCATTTTCTTATTGTAGCCATTCTTTGGCAAGTTTAACGCAAACTATAGGTAAATTTGCAGCTTTCTGGTCAAAAAACGGGTCTGTGCTGCTTCCAGTTGCCGCTGTAATTTCAAGTAGTTGGTGACGTGACGCAGAACTGCCCGGATTTAGCTGCAGTGGCGAAGTTTGAAGTGTGGATACTCGTTAGACAATTGTTCTTTCACTAGCAAAGACCACACCAACGACACATGTGCGAATCGAAAAGAGCTTATTATAAGGAGACGAGGCGGGTCGGCTGGGTTGAGACTCAGGGTGGGGGTTCAGTCTCAATCTTCACATGGCCCAGCAGAAACGGGACCCTCCTCGTAGGCGTCTTATGTCTGGGAGTGAACAGATATGGGGTTGGGAGGGTGGGGTCGAGTTATTCGGGACAAACTGGGTTGCCGGATTAGGCTGCAACAAATAGGCTTCTGGGAAATTGAGGTGTGGTCGATTTGAGCTGTGACTCGCTGGAGAGGAGGTGAGGGCGGTTGAGGCTTGGTCCTGCTCCTGAACCTACGTTAATCATATTAACTACATTTATAAACCAAGACTAAGCTAAAAAAAGGGGATATCAATATGTTATACCTAAATATTTATGTTTTCTTCCCATTTAAAATATGTTTCAAAGTTGACAAAAGTGAAAGTTTTTATGATTATTTTCAATTACTACAACTTACATATTGCAGTGTTTTACTTCTGGCTAATAAAGTAATACAAAATCTTAACTAGTCAAAATTATTCTAATGTTTTTTCTGTTTTTTGTTTGTTTTTTTGCAGCTTATCTTATGGCGGCAAACCTGAGCACCCAAAGGACTTCCACCCAGACGAGGAGAACATGCAAACCCCCATATAGAAAGGATCCAGGCGTAGTAGAAACCGAAATACCAACCAGTATCAACGTAAAAGGTATTGTCCGCATCTCTATTCTTAACAGAAAATACAAACTCACAAGATATCATTTTGAAAACATGTAAAGGTGCACTCTGTAACATTTTAGCTAGGAGTTCGTCACCTGCTTGTTTCTGTGTGGCACTGCTGTAGTTTATTCTATTACAGGTGCTGTAATAGAATAAATGTATAGCTCAAAAATACCTTGAAAAACAGGCATTCTGACTGTGAGCGGGCTCGCCTCTCAACAGATCTGACCTGTAACTTAGTTTGGTTTAGCTTCCGTGAAGATAGAAAGGTAAAGGCGACACCGCACTGTGAAAAATAACATCTGCACGGAGGAAAGCACCTTTAAAATAAAACTACACTTGAATCTACAATTTGACATACTTTACTACAGCTGCCACGTTTAGTGCTCGTTCAGAAGTATTGTACATGTGCTCGCTGTTCCACAACCGCACGAGAAGACAATGCAGATTAGAAATAAGGCTTTGGACGTCCTCAAGTCCTGGAGCTGGCGCTGGTTGTGGGATAAGCCCTCCCACGCACTTACAGTCTGGAGACTTCACTGTTGTCTCTTTGTGAGGAGTTTGCATTGCATAATACCCCCATGACCGACCACAACAATCTGCAGATAAGTCCTCACCAACAAATAAGCTTTCAGAACACTTCTTTGATCATTTCTGCTTTGTTGAAATAAATATATTGGTCGGACTCTTATTGAAATGCAACTGTAGTGGATATTAGATGTGGATTAAGCAGTGGAGGCATGAAAATACATCTTTGAGTCGTATAATGGGTAGGGTTTGTGTCTCAGAATTATAAATGGGCCATAGTTTGAAATTGAGGTGGAGGACAGATTAAAACTTTGTTGTAGAATTTGCTTTTCTTTTATCAAAATGCAATATATGAGTAATATACAATATAAAACAGGCAAGTTCAATAGGGACATACCAATAATCTAAATTAGGGCCCGACCAATATGGATTTTGTGGCAGCCGATATGATATCGATACAATGTGAGCTCCCGATATAATCACTGATATATTTATGACATAAAAAATCACTGTAAATTTTCAATTGTTTATAAAACTTAGGTTTGGCTCTATTGGATTTTCAATTGGGTTCATTTAGGCGACATTTATTGTTATTCTGCCTCTTTACGTCATATTTAAGGACAGTAGTTCGGCCTAATGGTATTTTTGTATGATATTCTAGCCTGTAAAGAAAGTACTGTAAGTAAACTACCACTATTAGCTTTTAGCGGTAAATGCTTGCGCGCCACGATAATTAATGATCTGCTAAATGCCGATAATTCACACTTCTATTCACAGCTCTTTTACATATCAGTGCGTGTCCAGTAACATATATACGGCCACTATAGTCACTTTACAGTCACTAATAGAAGAGAAAACAGCCTGTTTATGTGTGCGAGCTACAGCAGCTAATCGCTAACCAATGAGAAAGAACCAAAACGAGCTTCAAAACTGACACATTTCAACACACGTCCATAACAAGTATATAATCTCAGTGTTGCGCACACATAGACGTATATGTGCACATGGATCTATGGCTGCGGCTGTAAACAAGTGCACATGACAGATAAATCCTGATGTGGAGCCACAGATCAGGACATTTATCTGTCTGTAAATTGGATTAAATGGGCAGAATATAGAGTTTGAGCTTTATAACAAGGTAAAACATGTCCATGTGGAATATCGGCCCATATCAGAAAAATTTTGCCCGATATGTTTCCAAGAGCCCATATTGGCCGATAATATTGCCCAACCGATATATCGGTCGGGCCCTAATCTAAATATCATGTTATCGTATCGTCAAAAGTAACAGTCATATTGTGAGCTGTCACAATATATAGAAGACACACCATGATCCTGTGCTGTTTCTGTTCAGTCCTTAAAACGAACTCTAAAAACCACCATCTTTAAGTTTGTTTGATTTTTTTCACCAGTAACACTCCACCTTGTGATGTCATGTGGTAATACAGGAAGTGCTCCACTGTGTTTTAAAACTCTGTACACCTTCTCGAAAATCATTTTGATCATTTCCGATCTCTTCTTCTGCAGAACAAATGGTAAAATATAGATGGTGACTTGAAAACTATCGCTTCATGACATCACGATGTGGAACAGAGCATTTTGAGCTCTGGAGATGTAGACAGACTAATAATAAAGAGTGACTCAAACATGTGTGAATGTAACAGAACAACTGCAGGCATGTTTTTTTATGAGGTAAAAGCATTATCACATGGCTTAAAGCTCACAAGCGTCACTCTTTGCATAATATTAAGTCTTTTAAAGTGCAACCTTTAGTGAATGGACAAAAAAATACTCCAGGTATGTTTCTGAGGAGGTGGCAACATTATAATATGACTTAAAGCTCACAAGAATCAATTATGTGTGATATCAAACCATAACAAAAGTCTCTCCAAAATACTACAATGGACATTTTAGCTTGGCATGAATAGGCTTGATCATGTTTTAGCAAAATCTATAATGCAATCACCAAACTTCTCATATGTCCTAAGGTTTATATCACTAATTTGCCCGCCCTCAAAAAAAAAAAAAAAAAAGTACAAAATAGGGGTGTGCATTGGCATTAATCTGGCGATACGATACATATCACGATATCCCTGTTCTGATTCAATACATCACGATAAATCCCAACTAAAAAACAGGTCAATATATTGTGATTTATCAATAATTACGTTTAATATTATGGTTGAGCGCACCTTCATGAGACCAAATTTGGATGAAATACATTTATTTTAGTTTTTAAATCATCAGAAATGGAACTTTGAAAATCGATTCGGACGCGTTTTGAGTCGACACGAGAATCACACAATCAAGTATCTCGATATATCACCGAATCTACTTTTCCTCACACCCCTAGTTCAAAATGTGTGGCTTTTCCGTTTAATTACTTCCCTCAAAAACCCCCCGAATCACCTGCACTTCGACCTCTGCTCTCCGTCTGAAACCAAAACACCGAACCCAAGAACACCGTGAACGTCACCGCGCGCCCAACAAAATAATGACTTTATTTATAGATGGAGTGAAATTAAGCACACTTAAAAGCCGGGGACAGCGCGGTTTAATCAACTCTTTTGATTCATGCGCACAATTGGCACGGCCACTCCAAGCAGGCTGCATTAAACACATTCTCTTATTACTCCATAAATGCAAGTGGCCACGCAGACAAAAGCCCAGTAGTAAATTAATAGTAATAAAAACAGCAACTGCGCGGACAGATACAGAAATTAAACAGGCTCGCTACGTACACAAGGCTTAATAAAATGCGAGACAATAACACTCTAGAGGAGCCAATCGCACGCATCTAATAAAGGATATTTAAACACATTTAATATTGATTTGTAATTCATTTGGAGCGAGCCTGGATTAATATAATAAATATTTAGCATTTACGACCTGTTTAGGAGGAATTATGGGCGAGGTTAGGTGAAATTCGCGCCATAACAGCTCGAAATAGAATCATCGCATGGATTTATAATTTAATATCGGGAGTTAAATGGGTTGACGGTAAGTAAAAGCGGCATTTGCATTTAAACTGTGTACTTTGGTTGGTTTAATTGTTGTGGTCTTAAATATCACAGTGGCCCAGTTGGTTATCGTCAGATCAATATGCAAATGAGGAATACGGAGGAGGCCACAGAGTATTGCTAAGTAGATAAAATGCCATATCGGATAATTAAATGACATGTGCACCAGTTACGCAGTGATCTGACAGATATTTTTAAAGGTGCTGTACGTGATTTTTTTACTTTTTAAAACGTGAAAAGCAAAACGAGTTCATTATATTTTACAAAATGGATTCTTATGAGAATGCTGTTACCTCGTCAAAAACGTACCTGGAGTTGGGGTTGGGCGGTATCCAAATTGTGATACCGTTAAACCATCTCAGCATTTTACTGGGGTATTACCGTGATTAATTAAGAATTAATAAGAATTTTGTAGCTGCGCCTAAACCATTCAGAATACAGAAAAGCAGCATTACATTTGAAGATGAGGCACAAGTTCTGATCAGACCGAACTTTGCAGCGCGTTCGGACGTTAATACAATACCATTGTTGTGATGTTGTGGATTTTGAAATCTGAGAAGAATAAAAACTGGAGAGAAGTTGTCTTTAATCAAAGAGTCTGGATTTATTAAAGCAATTGTGCGCACAATTACAGAGAAAATAAAAGCGAAACCTTCTGTCCCTCACGCGAGGTCCGTCTCTCCCCAATCTGAATCCTGGAAAAACAAAAACCGGTTCTTCTACAGTCGACAAACGTCACAACATCGACATGACGTAAAACATACTACAGTAAATCTAAACAACGTCCAAACAGAGACGACGTGTCTGCTTCAGCTGAGGCATCGAGCAGATAACCCCCAAGGATCTCACTGTTCTAAATGATGAGAATGAATAAAACAACAGCCTGTTGTTTTAACCCTGATAGAAAAGGCCTGAACATAATGTCCTGTCTTAAGAAGCCCCGACACAGCAGATCACACCACTGTGACCATGAACACAGAGAGACTTCAGCACTTTGTGACTTACTAGTATCTAAACCCAAACAATACATTCTTCAGCTTGACAAAGTAAGACATTTCCATCACAGTTAATTTCCATATATTTTATTTGTATAATATTTACCTTTTGAGTCAGGCGACCTTTTACTTTGCCCCGGAAGTTCAAAGAGAGTGAGAAACAGCAGCCGCGAAAAAGGAGAAAGACGATAGAGAGAAACAAAAGAGAAAAGAGGTCAAAATGCTACTTAACTACCGCTGGTGATGTATTGGCGAACACGGTAAATATATTGTATGAAATTTGTGTTTATTTAGAGGTAATTTATGCAAATCTGAGACGTTTTCTCTATCTGTCTTTGTTAGTTTTCACGGTGTTCCACGTGTTGAAGTTGGTGAGAATAAATGTTACACATGATCATCAGTACAGAGCGTGAAGTCCTTTCAATTGTGAAGAAAACCAGGGGAGCTGCACTGTATGCAAATGAGCCATGCGGTTTTAAGTTTTGTTTCTGTAAAACGTAAACAAATGTGCGCAAAGCTGCATTAAACACATTATTACTCAAAGTCTAGAATGAGCAGAGTACGTAAGTTTTGATGCAGAACCATACGTTGGACAGTCCCAGTTTTGAGCCCTGTGTCCCCCCGTCCCAGCAGATTTATCCAAAACCAGTGATTTGTCCCAGTTTAATACAAGAAATGTCCCTAGTGTCCCTACTTTTGACCAATTTGTTCCCTGCCAACAATAAAGAGGGGCATAAACTGTCATTTATTTAGGTAAAATACAGAAAGTCTGCTTAAAAATGAAAAACACAAAGAAAATGTGACTGTATTGACACATGTTAGTCCTGAATGGGCCTTAATTACGCACTCAAGTCACAATTGTATTATTATTACCAACCACCACAAACCAGGGGTTGTCCCAGTTTTTTATTTAGAAATCCTGGTCGCCCGAGCTTTACCATGTCCTCTGTGAAAGTCTGACTTCGCCCTCAAGCAGGAACTTTCTCCTCTTCAGCCTCGTCCCCTCTCGACTCTCAGCGTTCAATAAAACGTCTCCGTCGCAAACTTTTGGGCTCAGCGTCGCACACGAAGCGTCAGTCGGGTTTTTTTCTGCTTCCTCGCTGCGTGTGGGTGGAAATCTCCGAGCGGAACGACGTTTGAAGAGGCGAGAGAGCGGAGGGGAGAAAGTTCACGCTGTGGTTTTAGGTCCTTCTGCAGATTTTTTTTTTGATGACGGTGATTAAACTGATACCGTTGCTACTTTCTGATGCCGCGGGATTACCGGATTACCGCCCAACCCTACGTGGAGTTGTGTTCTGTTTCATTCATACACGTTTGAATAACCCTTTATTATTAGTCTGTCCACGTCTCCCAAAATCAAAATGCTCTGCTCCACCTTGTGAAGTCACGAAGCTGTAGTTTTCAAGTTAACAGCTTTTACCTTTTGTAGAGTAGAGAAACTAGGCTGAAATGATCCAAATGATTGACGAGTTTAGCAAAAAATAATGGAGCACTTCCTGTATTACGACATCACATCATAAGGTGGAAGTGTTTTCTGTTTGAGAGAAGAACTGAGCCTAAATATGCAGGGTTTGTGTATTAAAGAAAACGCGGCTCCGGGTATGTTTATGACGAGGAAACGACATTATAACATAGATTATAAAATGCGTCATATGGGCTCTTTAATCCGTGGAGCTGACAACATTACGCTGGGTTATATTGTGGCAGACATCACAGGGTAGAAACACATGGAGGTGACATGTAATAGTGGTATAATCAATCACACTGGAGTCCTGGGGAGATCCTTTGGCATGTGTGCAAATCTGAACACTGTACCTGAGGGGATGAAGGTTTAATGCAGAACCAAAACACTCTGAATGAGCTTTTGTTGTTATATACGTTTAATTAGAATGGATTTGTCTTAACGCAAGTAAAAAAGCAACCTGTTTATTTCTTTTAAAGCCCCCATATTACGCAAAACGGACTCTTGTGAGCTTTAAGCCATGTTATAATGTTATCTAATCAAAAACATACCTCGAATTGTGTTTTGTTTCATTCACACGTTTGAGCAGATCTTTATTATTATTAGTCTGTTTACATCTCCAAAGCTCAATGTGCTCTGTTCCACCCTGTGATGTTGTAAAGCGGTAGTTTTCAAGTTAAAATCTACATTTTATCATGTATTCGGCAGAAATGGGCATTTCCGGGACTGAAATTATTGTAAAAGTACCAGCCACCGTGCCATTTTTTACACTGATGTCGTTTTCTTTTATTTATTTTTCGGATCACCCACCATTACACATTAGTTATCAAAACCAAGCAACACAGTCAATTTACTTTCACTTTCACTATTAACTGTCATAACTAGGGATGGGCAGGATTAGTCGACTAATTGATAATTGCTCATTAAGAATTTGGTGGATCCCGTTCATTTTAATGGACAAACTGAATGTAGGTGTCTGTGTGTAACGTAGCGTCAGGAGTCGAGGCTGCGTCTCACAGCACAAACACTGGAGCTGTGGCCCCACAGTCCCACGTCTCAGCTCTGGCTCCTTGGAGATCACTATATTCCTCAGAGTGTGTTTACCTGCACTTCAGTGTCCCGGGTATGATGTTTTTTTTGAGTATCCTGTTTCGCATGTTTACGCAGCATCTCCAACGCGACATACACACAGAACAGACTCACAGCCTCATCACATCCTCTGTCACAGGGAGAACACTCATATTCCACTGAGTCGTGTCCTTTAGTCCAACAGAAGCTGAAGCAGCAGCACAAGGAAAGAGCTGCTTTTTTCACTTACTGTTTATGCAAATGAGTCATGAGGTTTTAAGTTTAGTTTCTGTAAGACGTAAACAAATGTTTAAAGCTGCATTAAACACATTCTGATCTCACACTGATGAGGCTCTGGAGTGATTATGGTTTATATGTTGTAAAATTGAGTTTATTTACACAGATTAGTAATAGTAATAATAGTGATGATAATTTAAATATAAAATGTTAATGATTAATCGAAAATCAATCGTTAATTTTCCCGACGATCGATTAAGACAATTTAATTTAACCCATTCCTAGTCATAACATTAACAATAGCATAATACAACACATAAGACATAGATGTAACTGTATAATCCTCATTCTATTTCAATTCAATTTATTTTGTAGCGCCCAAAATCGCAACAACAGTTGCCTCTAAGGGCGTTCCAAGATATGGATGAGCCAAACATACACACAGACATATCAAAACAGGAATAAACAACATTCATGTAAAGCAGCAAATGAAACATTGTCCAGTCATCCCCTGTCCTTAGACCCTCCTTCTCAGCAAGGAAAAACTCCAAAAAACCCAGGGTCCTGGGAAAAAGAAGAAACCTCGGGGAGAACTACAGTGAAGGAGGGATCCACTCCCATGGACGGACATTCTACTTGCCCAAAAATAAAAAAGTGAATCTTCTAATTAGTTTGATTTTAGCCGTGGATGTCACCAGGATATCAGACTCCTCTGCACCTTAAACACCCGGCGCTCGGACTATAGACACCTCCACTCCTTCTATTCACTCCCTACACACTGACAGGCCTCTATGTAGAATATAATGAAGCTTAATGGTCTCAGGTTACAGTATTTCTGATGCCGTGTCCATCCAGGTTGGGCTCTGTGGGATTCCCATGGTGAGGATTGGCAGACAGGGTTAAATCTCCACAGGTAGTAAAATCATCATTCGCTCAGACCCAATTTTTTATTTATTTATTTATTTTTTTGCATTGTATAACTTTTCTGCATGGAGGATGGTCCGTCAAATGCTTTTCTACACAGATATGTTGTTACTTTGTCTGGCATAGTATGGCATTAAAGCTTTCTGTCTTCAGGGAGACCAACAGATCTGTGGAGAGGCGACCCCGCTCACAGTCAGAATGCTGTTTTTTCTAGGTATTTTTGAGCTACAAAACCACCTGTAATTGAATAAATGTAAAGTAGAGCAGTTTAACACTCGAAGACCAACGACATCCTATACGTAACTTTCAAACAGATTTCAAACAGAAAGATAGAAACTTCCTTTTCCCCTCTGAAAGTGTGGACATAGAGGTTTCCGTACATTTCTGCGGCTTTATCCTACGTCACACTCACGCTGTGTGATGACGGGAGCAAAACGAGTGTCCAATAGGAACTTTGTTTTCCCCAAACTCATGCGCTCCGTCCATTTTGATCGAGCCAAACTTTGCCAAAGAGTGAAGTGAGTCAAGATGGTCGACTCCTCTGAGCGTGTGTGTTTAGAATGAGTGAAAAAGTCGCTCTAAGTGGAGTTTTTTTCTCAAATAAATGACAAATTACGCATCTTGGTGTGTGTAATTGTGCATCCTTTGCTATTTTTATTTGAAAGGTTTATTTCAGTCAAAAGGAACAAATACAAATGTAATAAACTCCTGGAAATGCAGAAGTGCTGTGGCTCTGGCCCTGGACCTGACAGGAGCTGTTTCCAGGACTGGACCAGGAAAGTAATGGAGCAATGGCATTTTTTGTTTTGTTTTTAGGGCAATAAGGAGATTTTTAGTTTACTTACAGACTTGATATTTAGCATTTTTATAGCTAAGGCCCAAAATTAAGCATTTTTTATGTCCAAAAAGTTGTTTCTACATGTTTGCTGTGGGTTTTGTATAAAAGTGTGAATTTTATTTTCAGTTTTTTTTTCATCACTATTTCTGGTCCTGTAGCTTTTATCACAGCCTCATGACACAACTACAGCAGCAGATTGTGAAATAACAGGTTGGACTGAACAAAAGGAGGTAGAACACTTCATTATAGGGTAAAAGGGGCAGTTTTAAAAGCAAAATTAAGAAAAAAATCCAGGCGAGGAGAAATGTACTAAAATTGCCCTTAGGTCTTCGTCATTCTGTGGAAAGTTCCAAGAAAAGCAGTGACATATCCACGGAAACAAGCAGGTGACAGACCGCCATACAAAAAGTTACACAGTGCAGCTTTAACTAGACGCAGTGAAGAGTGTGATCCTTGTTGTGGACACATCACAGTCACTGGGCAGCTGCTGCCACAGAAGCATGAGGGAGGAGATTAATGTCAGTGTTTTATTTACTGTATTTACTGTGTGGAGAGTTTTAGTAACTTTTGACATTGGGCTATGCATAAACAGACACCACTTTGGAATAAAACATAACTTCAAAGTGATCTGGAGGGCATCAGGAATTTAAAAAAGTTATTAAACAGTACTAAAAACACACTACTAAAGGACTCATATGGTAAAATTGACTTTTGAGCTCTTAACCGTGTGACATTGTCGTTCCCTCAGCAAAAACATCCTTGTACTTAATTCACACTTGTTTCATCTTCTTTGAGCTCTAAAAATGCTCCATTTGCATTTTGCCTGGATTGTTGCATCACAGGTAAAAATCCTAACCTACAAGTTTTAAAATCCATAAATCACCGTTAAGTTTGTTTTCCAAATGAAGACATCATTTTAAGTTTGAACCTGTGAAACACTAATCCCAGAGTGACCAAAAGCATGTTTAAAAGAGAATTAAAGCCGCAAAAATGCGTAATACGTCTTCTTTAAACAACGTCGCCGCTTTATATTTAACATGGAACTACTGACTTTGACAAAATGCATTTATCTTATTGCATGATAGAAAAGAAATTTGTAAATGAAAGGTTCACTGACTGGTAAAAGGCCCATTAAAATCGTATCAAATGTTTAAATATGAACATTTATGCAGAAAATAAAATCATAATTCTTTAAAAGTGTTACCTTCAAACACATTAATTGAATCCACCGTGTCTGATTACTAATCAACCTCGGAGATTAAATTTAGCCCGAGAACACACAGCCTAAAATAGTCTTGACAGTACATTTAATTATATTACACCATTGTGAGATTTCATTATTCTTACATTTTGTGTGACTAATTAGTGACTTGTTCGTGGCCCTGTATCGCGGTGTTGTTCAGACTCTCCTCTCCGCTCCTCCTCGGACTTGCGGCGATGATACGTATGTGAAAACCTGTAAATGTAATTCTCTTAATATAGGCTCTATGCTGGAGCCTCAGACAGCTCATCTAGGGCCAGTTCACGCTACACGTCTGACCGCTCGCTTTCCTCTGCACGCGTTTCAACTCTTTTTACATTAAAAAACGTTAAAAAAATTAAAAAAAACCAGTCAGGTGAGACGGGGACCTGTGCATAGTGTTTTATGTTTAGCTACTGAGGGCTGACGGACGGTTAATTAGGAAATAACTTTAAGCAACGTCCAAAAGTAATAGGACGTAAAGGGGAGGGTCTGTCACCTGCTTGTTTCCATGAGGAATGTTTAGGATTTGCCTGACAGGTGATGCCATAAGGTCAGGTTACAGATCTGTGGAGAGGCGAGCCCGGTCACAGAAAGAATGACTGTTTTTCAAGGTACTTTTGAGCGATAAAAACACTTGAATTGGAATAAATGCCAATTAGACAAGTTTGATAATAATACATTTTCATTTATAAAGCACTTTTAAATTAGTAAATTTTGTGTTATATTATAGTTTATTGTTTTCTACTTTATTTTATTCTATTTTATTAGTCGCATGTTTAGTGTTTGTCTACATTCTGCTTCAAGTACCGCAGCAATTTCCTAATGTTGTGAACCTGTTCACTCATATGGCAATAAAACCTTTCTGATTCTGATTTCTAAAAACAAGGTTTACAAAGTGCAGTACAAGCAGCACTGAACAATACAAAACACATCAAAATAGCACATAAAACAAAGAAAAAAACAGTCAGTGATGCAATAAATCAGATTCGTTCTACTAAATAAATGAATACAAGAAATAGAATAAAAAGAAGTAAGGAATAAAAAGAAGTAAAACCAGTTAAAGGAAGGCCAACCGATAAAAATGGGTTTTAAGAAGTGATTTAATAGCTGATACTGATGGTGCAGCCTCGTCTCCTCAGGCAGGTCGTTCCAGAGACTGAAAACGCTCCACCTTTCGTCCGGAGCCTGGACTTCGGAACAGCTACAGCAGGGGTCTCAAACTCACTTTGGTCCGGGGGCCGTATGCAGCCTACTTTGATCCCAAAAGGGCCGGATCAGAAAACTCAGTTCTCTCTTCAAGTTATTGTATTTTTCTCCGTGTCTCGTAGTGGTGTTTAAGATTATATTCCTCGAGCAACGCCACTTGTTCCAAACACACTGAGCACAGATTTCCCATTCACCTCTGTCAACAAATAAGAATTAGACTATTTTTCTTGGGAAATCCTGAACTCAGCATCTGCTTTTCTCATTTTTTGACATTTTGCTGATGAGGGTCACGGTCGACAGTCAAAACGATCGTCCTTTAAGAGCGTTTGGAAAGAGGAAAGTCTTCATTTGTGCTGCTCTGGTGGGAGTCGCAACGTACAGAAACGCCGGAGACGCTGCTATGCTAAACGGTGCAGAAAATTAACAGAAAAATCAGAAAATTTTAAGTATTTTAATAGAAAAATCAGCCGAGGGCCAGATTAAAGGTCTTGGAGGGCCGGATCTGGCCCCCGGGCCGCATGTTTGACACATGTGAGCTACAGGGTCTGAGGCTGCGGGAGGCTCGTACGGGGTTAAAAGTTCGGAAATGTAACTTGGTGCGAGACCTAAACGAGCTTTAAAAGTGAAAATCAATTCTGAAACACGCAGGAGCCAGTGAAGAGAAGCTAAAACAGGGGGAATGTGTTGATGTCTGTTCAGACCGGTGAGGAGCCGAGCTTAGTTTAATGCCGTACTGTGGAACGTTCCGGGAAAAGCAGTAACATCTCCGTGGAGTAGCACAGTGTACCTTTTCAAATAGGCTGTAAAATCCATCTTGTTTTGAAGGCCTTAAGAACCCCTGGTCTTCCCACAAACCCTCTCACTCAATTTTATTCAATTGTCCAACTTAAACAGTGTCTGAAGCCACTGATTTCTCACGAGTACTTTTGATTTTATGGTAAAACACGTGGGCCTGTCACAACAGCTCATTTTTATGGCTATATATTGCTGGAGTAAATACACACTGGAAAAAAAACAATATCTAGGCAAGTTTAAATGACTTAAATTAAGAACATTTGACTTTATTTGAGTCGATTCATCTTTACAAGTGACATTATCTGTCAGTGGAATAAGTGTTTTATTCTTAATTCAAGCAACATTTGATTTTACTTCTTATTTTAAGTGCAAAAAGTTGTTGTTTTTCTTATTTTAAGTGTAGCAAGATGTATTTTCATGTTTTAAGTACAAAAATCTTACTGCACTGGCTGATCATTTTACTTGTCAAGTGAAATGTACTCAAATCCTGGTCAAACTTTCTTAATCCAAGTCATTTTAGCTCGACTAGATTTTGTTTTTTTGCGGTGTAAACAATAAATGACAACATCAAAACCAAACCATGAAGCAGAATTACCCACAGAAATGTTCTATATGTAATATGTATTAAAAAAAACACATGAGCTGCAATACGTAAATGACAAAACCTAAGTCAGGGCAGCTCCAGGTTTGACAATCCCAAATTTCAGACTCTTTAAAGACCTTTTTAAGAGCACTTAAATGAAAATTAAAACCAACATCACACCCGTTATGCAGGCGAAAAATACCAGATCTAATTCTAACAAAAAAATACTTTGATTATAAAATCTCGTTCAGAACTCGTGTGTAGTCGTGTGCGTTGCTTGTAAAATGGCCAAAAAAATCATTTATAACATAACTGAGCTTCTCACGTTGCACTGCAGCCCGGGTGAGTTTACAAAAAAAATAGGCTAATGAAATTTAAGACCTTTGTGAAAAAATAAGACTTGGACAACATAATTTACGACTTTTTAAGGCCTTATTTTAGAAACATGAAATTTAAGACCTTTTTAAGACTTTTAAGACCCTGTGGCTTCCCTGTAAGTAACGACTGAACACTTTTAGTTTGTACTTCGGCGCTCCACAGCTAAAATCACATTGCAGAAAAAGTAACCATAAATTTACATTGGGAGAAAGTAAAAAGTATTCATGATAAATACTGACTGTTTCCCCTCTCTATACTGAACAATAAGTCAGTATAGTAATGGCGACGTTTTGCAAAAAACAATTTAAAAAGCACAAAAAGATCTGTACTCTTCTGGTCTCTTCACTGATTTCCTCACAATTCAAATCCTGTTTCTTCTCAAAACAGTTTTCACAAATGAGTGCAAAGCTGCCGTTGTGTCCAAGGGCAAAACACTTAATTTAGTGCCTACTCCAGTGACCAAAATGTGGCTGTCTGTAAGGTTATAAGGCGTAATTATCTGCTAAATCTATGCGCCACTGGTTTGGCCGAACAGCTCCGACAAAGAAGTGAGAACGAAGAAAAGGAAAATAAACACATCCAATAAAACATGAAACCATCTTCTGAACAGCTCCGCTATCACCGCGCTTAAGTACTCGTGTTTCCATACTTCGAACTGAAAATAGGAAAGCAGACAGTGTTCCGCCCTGCAGTCCAAACCGCTCTCTTGGCACAATATTCTGCCGCATACCTCATATCTGAAATGATGAAAATTTCTTATGAATACGTCTGTTCGGTGTTTGCAGGTGCAGAAATGTGTTTAATTTAGAAATTGTGTTGACTCAAAACTCCCACACAAGAAAGTGCGCTGGAAGTAACCACGGCTCATTTAGCGCGCAGTGTTCTCTGCTGCACCGCGCCGTCACCGGAGCTACCCGTGTGTACAGGTGATCCATACAGACGCGAAGTGGCCTGAATGTGGACGTTTCCTTTAAAGGTTCTACACCAAACTGACTCCCGCTTTAAATCTTGTTATAATCTTGTCAACTCCTCAAAAACATACTTGGAAGAAGCGGCAGTTTTGAAGAGAACAGCGACATTTTTACCTTTTGTTCGGCAGAAATGAGCGATTCCAGGTCTGAAATCATCCCAATTATTCTAGTGTACGGAGTTTACAAACACAGTGGAGCACTTCCTGTATCACCACATGACATCACAAGGTGGAACAGAGTGTTTTCTGTATGAGAGAAGAACTCAGCCTAAATATGTAGGGTTTGTGTGTTGAGCTCTTGTAAATCAAACAAAATACTCCCGGTATGTTCTTGCTGAGGAAACAACCATATAAAATAATCAGAAAATAGTGTAAAATGGGCCCTTTAAACCCCATATATATTATAATAACTTTAATATACACCTATATACTGTAAAATATAAGGTTTAAGGTTTTGGAATGTACAGTTCTTAACAAATTTATTAGACCATCTGTCATAATAATAATAATGCATCAGTTTTATATAGCGCTTTTCTGGACACTCAAAGACTCTTTACAGAGCATTATTCATTCACTCCAGACCCGGTGGTAGTGCTACTATTATAGCCACAGCTGCCCTGGGGCAGACTGACGGAAGCGAGGCTGCCAATCTGCGCCATCGGCCCCTCCGACCACCACCAACACTCACGCACACACCACTTTCATACTAGGCAATGTGGGTGATGTGCCTTGCCTAAGGACACAACGACAGTTTTTGCGACTGGCGCCCCCCTGTGGCACCTGGAATTCCCAGTGTCTCCCATCCAAGTACTAACCAGGTCCGGCCCTGCTGAGCTTCTGAGATCTGACGGGTTCAGGCTTTGACGAGCCGGTATGGCCACATGAAAACAAGAAAACATAAATAACTTCACAGCATATAATCAATATAACTTGTTTCATCTTAATAATTTCATTGTTATTCATTAAGAAAATGGCTAATTGGAATAATTAAATAGTCTTTGTTGACAAATAATAACCAAAAATGTGAATATTTTGTGTGAGCCCCTTTGGCGCAGATATCAGCTCCATTCTCGCTGCTTTGTTTTTATGTCGTTTTGCAAAGTCTCTATTGTTATTGAGTTTCAAAAAGTTTCTAGCTGTTTCCAGAGACTTGCTTTGGATGAGACTTCAGTGTCATTTTTGGAAAACATTTGACTTGAAATTTATGGATCGCAACAGTAGTTATATTTTAGCATTAAACATATTGTTTTGATAAAAAGATCTTGCATAAACTGGCGGATTAACCATTATAGAAACATAAAGATATTTTAGTAAACAGAAATACTGTGAAATGACATAAAGCAGGAGTGGAAAACACTTTATACCGGGTGGTGGTCTAATAAATGTGTTAAATTGTTACATTTGTACATTTTTAATTGAGGCTTATTCAAACTATTGAACCTGCAACCTTTCTGCTGTGGGTCACATAACGTCACCTTATTTGACTGGTCCTCCTTCCCCCATAGACTTAAAATTTCTGCCCCTTTTGCAAACCCGAGCAACATTCGTGACCCAAATCTCAGCAGACGTCGTGCCGGAGTTATTCGAACGTCGTAACGTACTTATTTCCTTTCACAGGGTGCTTTAAGGAGCCTGCGTCTGAGCTGCACGTTGGCAGTTTCTTAAAAGAGAATCACAGGAAGGGCCCGGTCCAGTGAGCTCAGCAGAATCCAACTGTATCAAAAGTATTGCGAGGTAAGACGCTAATAATAGAGCTAGGTAAACAAGACGCCAGACTGGAATAGAAAGCCCCAAACAATACCTATTTAGTGCCAGCAGCGGCGGTAGCTTTGTGCACAGCGTATTATTGCAATCCAGCATGGCGACGGTACAGAGCAAATCTCGGTAATTAACCTATGGTAATGACAAAAGCCAATTTATGGCTCTTAAAGATCAAATGTACCTGGGTTAATGTGAGGGCAGTCTAATGCATGTGGACGAATACCGGAGCCGGAATTGGAGGAAGCGTCGCGGGGAGAGGGAAGGCCGGGATTAGCTATTAGCGGCGTCTGAATAGCGCTGTCAGATACATCCATTCTAAACAGACAGTAATGCACAGCTCCGTGTTGGGCTTAATTTGACAAAGCATTAGCGCGCACTGCAAACTCAATAGTTACGCTAAGACGCTGGCATTTCTAAAGAGTTATCAGCCTGACAGAGGGGACCAGACCAACACAGGAAAGTTTGGATACACTTTCACGAATGCATTTGCTTATTATGGGATACATCTATTATAGACATGGAATTAAGGACTTGTACTCGCCCAACTGTTTTTTAATAAAGTTTTTTTCTATTGGGTTTCAGCGCCATGTTATATGAAACGTTTCAATGACTTTTTCCCATTTAAAGGACAAAATATTTTGTTTTAAATTGTTTATCACTATGGAAACAATCCTCATTTCTCAGCATTCAGTACTACAATATCATCTTGCCTTTTTTCTATTAAGGCCGCTCCACACTAGAGGATTTTTTGGTCTTAAAGAATTTTTAAATGTGCAACAAAATGCGCAAACACCACAGACACGAGGAGAAACTTATGAGACTTAAAATCTCTGATCACAAAGACTTCAGCAGGATCTGTCTGTGTAAAACAGGCTGTAAAGCTGTGAGCTCGATCACGTCAGCTGTTTCCTGTCTACAGTAAAACCACTCGCTCTGAGACTCTGAAGTGTTCAAAGATCAGAGCTCTGCACTTCTAGTTTAGACACAAGTCAAAACTGTGTTATTATTATGTGTGAAATGTGGAGCAATAGTTCAGATACAGGATTTTTAAAGCAGAAAAGAGGAGATAAAGTCCACAGGAAGTAGAGTCACTGTCGCTGATCTGCAGCTTTACGCTCTGTGGACGTAAACAAACACATGTGAGGAACAACTTTCACCTTTTTACTTTCAAAGAACACTTCAAACTGGATTAAAAGCGCGGTTTTGTGGACTGGAGTCATTATTTGCGGAGGACAATTTCTATGGATAATGTGGATCAGACGCTGCACTTTAAATTTCCCACTTTACATTAGGTGAGGAATAAAGTCTTTATTTTCACTGTATCCTGAGTTTGTTTGTTGCGTCTCTGTGTCCGTCGCTCCTCTGCCCCTGACTCTGTTTTATCGTCTGTTTCCGTCGCGTTGTTGATGTTCGGTGGTTCTGATCTGACACTGACTCCACACATGAGGAGCAGCGGCTTCAACATCGCACACGGAGACAAAAAGTCGGGTCACGCCTCCCTGAACTCGGGGAGAAGAAATCGCAGCCAAAATCAGGCAAATTCTCCTGTAGTGTGTGGCGGCCTTTAGACTACTTTAGTTTAATCTAAAGCGAATAATTTGGATTTGGATGATTATAGACACTTTTATGGCGGAAGTGGTAAAAAAAAAAAAGGCTGCGTGTGCATTTTGGCAACAGAAGTGTCATTGTTCCCCGTTCATTCCGATTCATTCAGACTGAACACGGACAGAAGAAGACTGAGATAAAACATTTCCAGCACCAAAATGTCTGGTTGTTCTGTGTGTGGTTGTCAGAATCAATACAATATTCTACCGGTGAATTAAAGTTTTAAAGTTTCACTCACTGATCGCACAAGCAGTCGGACACCGTTTGTCAGAGTCAGATTGTTGAGGAAATATTCTCGATCCGAGTTCTGCCAAACTTCTGTTGCCAAAACGTCACCTCCGTCACCACTGTTTACTAACACTAAAAGGGTCTATTTAGATATTATATATATATTTTCATTTAAATGGTCTATATTACACTATTTTCTGATCTATGTTATAATGATACGTGATGTTATGGGGTAATACAGGGAGTGCTCCACTGTGTTTTTAAAGTCCATACGCCTTCACTAGACTCGTTTGGTTGATTTCAGTCCTGGAGTTGCCTGAATTAAAGGTAAAAAATTTAGCTGTTAATTCGAGAACTACAGCTTCATGACATCACAAGGTGGAACGGAGCATTTTGAGCTTTAGGGCAAAAGGAGAAATTCAATTTGTCAACTGGACAAATGTTTATTTTGGTCAAATATGTTTCACATTTCTCATCCAAGCTGCTTTTTTCAGTTCTGGCCAGGCCTTGGAGGACACTGCCTCATATCTGCCTGAAGGGAGGAGCTAACTACACTGAAACTACTCTGAAACTAACACACCTACTTGTTTACAGTTTCTGTTTGTTAGCTAAATTGTCCCGGGTGTGGGGTCATATTAACAGAATCATTCAGGGCCATAATGGAGCTTTCACACCTCTGGATCTGACCTGGCTAAGGCCTTGTTCACACTAGTACAGGGGTGGCCAACTAGTAGAAGACTAAGAGCCCCTTCTTTTTCTGTGTTACTGCAAAGAGCCACATTATACACATGGGTACACATGAACATCATCCCATTCCTCAATCATGTATGCACACACACGCACACACAGACCTATGCTCAACCACATTTAATGAAAATAACCACACCAACATGATCATATTGTTTAAAAGTTGGTAAAAGTTGTTTTCAACAGTTAACATTGTGTGCACTGTCTCACACACACAAACTCTCAGTTCAAGCAAGTCCACAAACAAAAAGAAAATAATTTTCATTTTCAATTTTTCTCTTACTATGCTGCTTAGTGAGACTTTTGGCATTCCTTATCTTGAACAATCCTTGAATGAATGGTAACGCCAGCCAAGCATATTTGACGCATGTTATGTAAAAGCTCCTGAAGAGCCGCATGAAACTAGTTAAAGAGCCGCATGAGGCTCGAGAGCCACGGGTTGGCCATGACTGCACTAGTACGTATTTGAGTCGTTTTGGTTGTGGATGCAGTGCTCGTCCACACTAATCCGATGGAAAACGACTCCAGAGACGGAACGATGTGATACGCTGACGCCGGGGCTCTAGCTGCCATTCTTATTGGACCCTGTGACTTGCTCCTTCCTGATTCGCTGGGTTCGTGACATCGGGCATCTGACGCTATTGCGGAAATGTTTAAACAAACCCGAGACAAACGTGAAACAGTGTTGGTCCATGAAAAGACTGTTTCGCGCTTGCCATCTTCCTCGGCTCGAAATCGACTGCTGCAGCTTCCATAGTACTACGGAAACTTCAGATACGACGCTCCACTTCCTTGTTTTTACCGCCCACGTGGTGTCGTGACGTCGTGACACCAGCCTGGTCATGTCACTAGGGTTTCCAATACGCTAATACGGTGATTTGCTTCAGTCTAAACGCTCTCTAACACTATTGTTTTCTTAATTTGTTTGGGTGTCTGAGGCCTCCATTTCTTTTGAAGTAAGGATTCTCTTTAGCCTCTTTAACTCCCCTCTCAAACCAGTTTCTCTCTGGCTAAGAGCTGTTCCTTTGGTGATATAAACAGACTAATGATGCAGGATTACTCAAACGTGGGAGTGAAACAAAACTCAACCCCAGTATGTTTTGATGAGGTAACGTTATAACATGGCTAAAGCTCGCAAGAGTCGACGCCGCGTCATTTAGGCCCTTTAACACGAACAAAGGTGACATAATAAAGGGTCATGTGTACCTAATAGTATGTCCATTACTCATAATCCACCGGCCCTCCTCGCGCACCTTTTGTTGCAGTCTCCACATAACTGCAGCCGTGACGTGCAGGAAGTCCCGGAATAGACTGAGCAATAGTTCCACAGCACAGTCCCTGCCTGCCTCGGCCTGTCGCTCACAGCGCTGAAAACACCACTCGGACACAAGCAAGTCCCAAAGGTCACTCTCCGCTGTGTCAACCGCTGACCTCACCGGGGTTTTAGGATCAGCCAGGTCACATTTACGGCCACGTAAAAGGAGATAACCAGACAATTCCACGGCACAGCAATTCAAAGCGCTCATATTTCCAGATCTGTGTTATAATGTTCACTCATCAAAAACATATCTAGAGTTTTGTTTTGTTTAATTCACATGTTTTACACACAAAACCCCACACTTCTAGACTGAGTTCTTCTCTCCTTTGTGTTTTTAAACTCCATGCACCTTTACTAGAATCATTTGGATAATTTCAGCCCCTGGAATTGCCAATATCTATTGAACTAAAGGAAAAAGGAGCTGTTAACTTGAAAACTACCACGATATGACATCAGAAAGCTTTGGCAGTGTAGACCGACTAATAAATTGACTGAAACATGTGTGAATGAAGCAAAACACAACTCCAGGTCTGTTTTTGATGAGTTAACGACATTATAACAAGGCTTAAAGCTCACAGGAGTCAGTTTAGTGTAAAATAAACAGTTGTTGCATAAAAATATGTACAAAACCTTTATGTTACTATACTTATTAGGTCTAATTTTATACATTTTACTTGTTCTTCACCTTTCGCAGTTTCGCTGATTTTTTAATCCTTTTTTTTTTAAACAGCGCATTGTGTTCTGAATCCTGATTGGCTGAGGTCGTCTAGAAGTGAAAAGTCACATTGGTCTTTCACTTAGACCAATGTCAGCAGTTTCTGTGCCTCGTCTCTGTTCAGCCCGACAAATTTACCTTTGCAAATTTTCTCCACGACAAAACCCACAATGTGGAGGAAACGTTCTGCACGACAAAGGCAAAAGGCCGAGGAAGATGAAACTATCACAGAAAAAGTGAAACTTCTGGACCTGCTGAAGGTAGAAGCTCTGCGGCTGTAGGCGCCTTTACGGAATAAATGAATCTTCTGTCAGGGTTTGGTGTTTGTTATGTGTTCCCCCTCCCTTCTGCGTCTGTCTGCTCCTCTCGGGGGCGTGGCTGGGCTAATGCTGCAGTGTGGATCACCTGCTCGGTGGTTCACCTGCAGCTAATTGTCTAATCAGCCCCACTACTTAGTTCTGTCCTTATCCTTTGTTCTTTGTCAGTTCATTCCTTCTCTATCCCTTGTCCACGTCCATCTCCTGCTTGTCCATGTCGTCCTGCCTGACCTTGTTGTCCAGTCTGTCTACCCGTGAGTCTACCCCAGTGTCTTCCCTCCGTCTATGTCTCCAGCCTGTTTCCATCACCACATCCTTCATTCCCGGCAATAAACCTGTTAAACATCTACCTGCGCCTATGTCTCTGCTTTGGGGTCCTCAACCACACTCTAACCATGACATCTTCGGTTCGTTCCATAAAGAAGGAGGAAAATAACATAAGGACGATAACGGCAATAAGTTTTAACGAGGATGCAAAAAGGGTTGTGACTGTCCGCAACGCCTGAAAACAGGTTTTGATCTTTGGTTTCATTCTATAGTACAGTATTGTATTGTATAATGTAAAAAATAAAGCCGATACTTCACGGATTTCGCCTATCGCGGGTTCTGTTTGGAACGTAACCCGCGCGATAAACCAGGGTTCACTGTATTAGGAATGAACAAAAAAGCATATCACCTGCTACGCACGCAGTTCTGCCTCTAGAACCGTTTGCTTAGGTCTTTCATAGCTGCTTTTGTACGTCCCCAGCTCAAATAACCACCACCTTACACAAGCCCGCTGACCTCTCCGCCGCCCGCGAGCCAGATGCCACGCCACCTGGACACTAGCCTCCGCCGTCAAAAAACACGCATTACCCATTCATCCTCACTCCAAAACACCACTAGTCCTGGGAGTTCTTGTGCATTTAAATCACACCTTTTGATATGAGATCAATACCTGGGATTTAGCAGTCCGGTCACTCACGGCGCAGATGCTACGGGGAGATGGCACGCTTTGACTGTGATACATTATGTGCCAGAACTAAACAAAGAAGTTATTTCAATTCCAATGGTTTTGTTACTTTTTTCACAAAAGGTCAGGCACTGTCAAAAACATCAGCATATTGACCTTTTTAAACATTCCAGAGACATTGGGATCATAGATTATTCTTTCTCCGTCTCTTCCAGTTCGCAAAGGGTTAAAATTCATCCCTGATACAGACTCGCGGGGGGAGGGAGACAGCGGAGATGGGTGGGGGGGGGGGTGCTCGGTTGTCATGTGAGGTCATTGTACAGGTGAAGTTAAAGCCGCACGGTGTAACTTTTCAGGTTGAGAGTCCGTTACCGTGAGATGCTTTTGCTTAGCCTTTAATTTATTCAATTATGGGTGTTTTAATAATAAGACATTTTGCACTGATACTTATGTATATTACATTGCTCATAAATATATATAACAAATGAAGCATGTTGTATTTTACATACTATATGTACATTAATGTCACTGTTTTTTTTGTTTTGTTTTTTCTTTCCTGTCTTATTGTAATTTGCTTAACACTGTACAAGTATTCAAGTTTTGGCAGCCGACCACTGTCACCGGGAAACTGTATAAACACAAAAATAAGGGTCATTACTAATTTTGGGAGAAGGGGTGGGATATAATAAGTTTTACTTCTACCCACTCCTTTTCAGGCATGTATATATGTATTTGTGTCCATATATCCATTCTTTTTTTACTGTGTAACCTTATTTAAATTGAATGACATTGGACAGACTCAGACTCAGACTCAGACTCAGACTCAGACTCAGACTCAGACTCAGACTCAGACTCAGACTCAGACTCAGACTCAGACTCAGACTCAGACTCAGACTCAGACTCAGACTCAGACTCAGACTCAGACTCAGACTCAGACTCAGACTCAGACTCAGCCTCAGACTCAGACTCAGACTCAGACTCAGACTCAGACTCAGACTCAGACTCAGACTCAGACTCAGACTCAGACTCAGACTCAGACTCAGACTCAGACTCAGACTCAGACTCAGACTCAGACTCAGACTCAGACTCAGACTCAGACTCAGACTCAGACTCAGACTCAGACTCAGACTCAGACTCAGACTCAGACTCAGACTCAGACTCAGACTCAGACTCCGCATTCCTACCTCTTCACAGATCTCACCTGTAAATTGTCGTGGTGGCGTCTCCTGTTTGTTTCTATGGAGAGAAAAGCGTTATGCTGTACTTTATGTAGTTTTTTTATATGAAAAAATATGCTTAATGAAATGGTAATGCCTGAAAGTTCTGTTTTCTGCCGATTTGAGGTACAGTGAAGAACTTTGGTCATACCAGCTGTTCTCCTCTAGCCCAGGCATGTCCAACTATATCCCACTATATCCCAGGGGGCCAAACGTGGCCCTCAGACCAGTTGTTTTAGCCCTCAGGCTTCCAGGTTTTTGATCAAGCAAATGTAGTGTGTCCTTTTGAGGCTATAAGCTTGAACAAAGGTCTGGAGGGTCATTTAAACCTGTTATAAATGCACAGATTTGAATTACTCACTGTTTTGACCGTCGGCCCTGACGCTTGTCTGTGTTTTAATATGTGGCCCTCGATGAAAAAAGTTAGGACACCCCTGCTCTAGACAGAAAGGTCATCTTGGACTTAAATTATTGTATTGTATTTAGCTTATTGTATTTAGCTTATTTAGTAACTTGTTCGATGTACATGCTCTTGGTCGGTTGCATCTGTAGCGAAGAAAATTTCCCCTCGGGGATGAATAAAAGTAATTCTGATTCTGATTTTGAAGCTTGGGGAGTTTTTCATGTACATTTGAAGCTGTGATACGTGTAGTACAATGCTTGAAAATAATCACTTTTGATGACAATTTGTCAAGCAGACATATGCTTTTTGTCTTTTGGGGTCAGTTGAAGTTGATTTCTGACAGTAGAAAATCAGCAAGCCCCAGAATATTTTTTTCTGCTAGTTTCCCCGATGTGTCAGGACGCACCATGCAAAACTTTAGGGTTATTTGATCATTTATGCCACATGTGTCAAACATGCGGCCCGGGGGCCAGATCCGGCCCTCCAAGACCTTTAATCTGGCCCTCGGCTGATTTTTCTATTAAAATACTTAAAATTTTCAGATTTTTCTGTTAATTTTCTGCACCGTTTAGCATAGCAGCGTCTCTGGCGTTTCTGCACGCGACTCCCACCAGAGCAGCACAAATGAAGACTTTCCTCTTTCCAAACGCTCTTAAAGGACGATCGTTTTGACTGTCGACCGTGACCCTCATCAGCAAAATGTCAAAAAATGAGAAAAGCAGATGCTGAGTTCAGGATTTCCCAAGAAAAATAGTCTAATTCTTATTTGTTGACAGAGGTGAATGGGAAATCTGTGCTCAGTGTGTTTGGAACAAGTGGCGTTGCTCGAGGAATATAATCTTAAACACCACTACGAGACACGGAGAAAAATACAATAACTTGGAGAACTGAGTTTTCTGATCCGGCCCTTTTGGGATCAAAGTAGGTTGCATACGGCCCCCGGACCAAAATGAGTTTGACACCCCTGGTTTATGCAGTTGCGGCACCTTAATATTTACAGTTACATCATTTTGCCAGCAGCTTTTCCTAAATGGGTTGTTTTTGGGGCCAAGTTGGGGGTGAACCTTATCAACCTGTGATGGCCCAAGACATAAGATAACAGGAAATAGTAGTGAAAAAAAGGTAGCAAAAAACATCCTGAGGAGTGAACCTGGCTGGTATAGCAATAACATCTCCATGGAGACAAGCAACTGGCCCGCCCTCTACCAGAAAAGTTACACGATGCACATTTAAGTGAAAAATGGCACGGATGATCAGTTTGGTGTGTGTATTCTTGTTTTATTGTCAGACAGAAAACACACGACACCAATGTGAATCTTCAAACGGATTATTGAGGGTATTGAAGTGTTCACAAAAAGAAGAAGTTGTTGGAAAAGTATTACCTTGTAGTACCTTGCAAACCTTTTTTTTTCATTAAAGCAGGCCTATTATGCAAAATGGACTCTTCAGAGCTTTCGGCAATGTTATAGTTGTTCCCTCTTCTCATTTTTTTACCTTCTTGAAGTTGATGTATTTGTACTGTTTGAACCATATTTAATTGCTTATTTTTTAAGACGCCGTTCTGACGCTCCACCCTGGTTTTCACAGCCACCACTGCTCTGTATCACGCAGGAGCACAGGACTCAAATGCAACACAAAGAACGCCGTCTAACACAAAGTATTATTTCAGTACAACAGAAAGTGTGCTACAAAAGGTAAGGCCTAAATGGCAAGGCAGGTAGATAACAACAAAGGAATTATATGATTTATAAAGTGAACTAAAATATCCTCCAAAACTGGGAATCTTTTCAATAAGAAAACAGGCAGGGAAAGAACTCAGATTCAGGGACTTTAATCAGAATTGCTCAAATGCAAACAACAGATACAGATACAGGGTTTCAGATACAGAGCTTGAAAATGGGTGTTCACAGGTCAACAATCTAGCAAAGACTGAGTGAAGACCAGGAGCTTATATAGGCTCCCCAGGGATAATTAGGGAATGAGAGACAGGTGTCGGAGAACAGGGAGGGAGCAAAAGGAGGACTGGAACAGACCTGGAGCTGGACTGGGGAAGAACATGTAGACAATAGGCAGAACTGTGACACTCTGTGCTGTGCTCAGTTTTATTTTCTTTGGCAGCGCTGCGTAGTCATTTTGGTACAAATGAAAAAAAACCAAACTGATGTGCAGCTATTTATCGGCGGTGCCAGCAAGCTCTTTGTTGTGATGACATTTACACTGACGTCCCACTCGCTCCCATTCGGCACTGCAGTTTTCTGACGCGGTCAGTGGACTTTTCTCTTTAATTAAGTCATTTTAAATTAATATTGCGATTTAATATTTGCTAATTATAACATAATGATCCAGGGTGTCATAGACTTTAACCATGTAGTATGTTTTCTTTAATACTTTTAATTCTTTAATCTTGAAAGTTACTGAAAGTATAGTTGGTAGATTATACCAGCTCTTAAAGTGAAATTAAATTAGCTTGAGAGACAGTTGAAAGATAAAGATCGTAAGTTTTGATGAGATGACAAAGGCAAATCACACAACTGAATCTTCTCTAACCACCAGAACTTTTCCATTTATTATTATTTATTTATAAGGTTGGGAGTGCACTACACAAAAGGATTTTCTAGCATAGTTAAACTGACTTGAATGAAGCAGATTCATCTTAAAAGACCAATTTTAAGATTTTTTTACTTAATAAGATGAGATTTTTTAAACATCCTGATTTATCTTATCTCGATATTACAACTTATTCTAAGCACTTTTTATATTAACTCAGTCCAGGTTAAGCCTCTTTAACTTCCTTCTCAAACCAATAAGGGGAAAAATCTTGCCATAAATACTTGAAACTCGTGTTTTCTGCTTAGGAAAAGATTCGTATTTCGTCTTGTTTTAAGAAAACAAGTGGAAATTTCTTACTGCACTGGCAGATAATTTCACTTAAAATAGGGCATTTTTACCTCAAAATTGGTAATTTTTTCTTATTTTTGATAGGCCTTTTTTGCACTGTGAGCAACACAATTTCAATTCTTCATGTGTTTCATATGTAAATTGACAATAGTTTTTAGGAATTTAAAGGCCAAAGTAGCCCCAAAATGTTGTTGTGATGGGCTACACATAAAAATTAAAATAGAAAATTAAGCGTTTGGAATGACAAGTTTGCAGATTTTTCCCATGCTTTTAGTTAATCCTAAAACCCTGACTCTTCTCCTCTGCTTTCGTTTCCCACTTTCAATGCACCACCAGGCCGAATGTTAAGTTACAAATTTGCATTACCGGAAAGGAAAAACTACAAGTCTGTCTACCCTCCTACTCTCGTAGTTAGTCTATTTCCTACTTTGACAGAGTGCCCTTGGAGTTCATGACTTGAGTACAACTGCTCCTCTGGGGTAAATAAAGACATGGACATCTCTTGTACAACTTCCTCTCCACCACACACACACTCACATATATTATATTATACACCTATTTCTCTGTTTTACTGCTACTTCAGAGTGGGAAACAAACAGCCTCCAGATGCCACCTCTCAACAATGCACTTTCCTCATATGCTCCTGACATATAAAGAATCAAATATTAATGCTCTATTGTGTATTGATTGAAAAATACCTGCCACTGTAATGGGCTAGTTGATATTTCTGAATCAAACAATGACAAACTCGTTATCAAAGGGCATTTTTTAAACATTTATGACAACCTGCGACGGGGGCTGTGGAGCAGAAGGCGTCGGGAGGCTCGTAAAGGCTTGCAGATGAGGGCAGACGGCGTTTAAAGTTGTTTAACGCGAAAGGTGCGCGTGATCAACAGGGTCTCCAGAGCTGAATTAACCGGGTGAACCTGGCACGACGGTGTAATGGATTATGTTGATGGGTGACGATGATGCAGATCGAGGAGACGCGTAACCTACTGAGAGACTTTGAAAGGGCCCATAGTGCGATATTTGGGATCTAGCTTATAATGTTTCCTCATCGAAAACATAGCCAGAGTTGAGTTTTGGTTCATTCACACATGTTTAACACACAAATCCTGCATATTTTTAGACCGAGTTCTTCTCTCAAACACCTTGTGATTTCATTGTGGTAATACAGGAAGTGCTCCACTGTGTTTTTAAACCCTCAAATGTCTTGATTTAAATCATTGAATCATCATTTCAGACCTGGGATTTCCAATCTCTACCAACCAAGTTTAAAAAGTAGCTGGTGGAACAGAGTATTTTGAGTTTTGGAGGTTTCAGGACTTTTAACCATCAAAATAATCTGTCCAAAACTGCTTTATTTAGAGGTTAAAGATACACTTTGTGACTTTTCTGGTGGAGAGTTGTTGTTCGCTTTTCTCCATGGAGATGTAAATACTTAAAGTTGAATGTTAAACATTGTTTTAATTGCTAAAAAATACCTTGAATAGATTCATTCTTACTATGAACGGTGTCACTTGCTCTGGTGGCATTACTGCTTGTCTCCATGTCGACAAATGGGTTTAATGTCATACTGTGGAACATTCCCGGCAAAGTACCGTATTTTTCGGATTATAAATCACACTTTTTTTCAGGGTTTGGCTGGTCCTGCGACTTATATATTACATTTTTCACACTGACAGTCCATAGACCAAATATATGAATCGTATATATGAATAAAAATTTAAAAAACAAATCGTCATTCGTTTTTTTCATTTTGGTTTTCGAGACAAATAAAGAAAAAAGTTGTTTTTTTGTTTTCTTATTTTTGGTTCTATATTGAAAAATGAATGAACAAACATATTGGTGGCACGGTGGCTGAGTGGCAACACTCAGGCCTCACAGCAAGAAGGTTGCGGGTTTGATCCCCGGGTCGCCCGGGCCTTTCTGTGTGGAGTTTGCATGTTCTCCCCGTGTCTGGATGGGTTTTCTCTGGGTTCTGGTTTCCCCCATCAACCCAAAACATGCAGCACCTGAACTAACCTCAAGGACCATGACGTCCACCCTCCTGTGGACTCACCACCTGCAGAGGGGTTCATAGGGGGGGTCAGGTGCTATGAGGATTGGGCAGCAAACTGCCCCCGCGACCCAGATGGATTAAGCGGGAGAAGATGAACAAACATACATGGATTGTTCTCTGTTGGGTTGTTTTTATGACTGTAACTTCTATAACTTGCCTTTGGAGATGAAATGTCGGTTCTTGGTCTCTTTAAAAAATAAATTTCTCCCAAAACTTATAGTACAGTGCGACTTATACATGTTTTTTTTCTTCATTATGCATTTTTGGCTGGTGTGACTTAGTTTGAAAAATACGGTAGTCACATTTCCATAGAGCAGGTGATGGACCCTCCACCATAAAAGTTTAAGTGGTGGGAAAGTGATTGTTTTCCCATAATTAATCATCTTTCTTTTATCAGCAGAACAAAAAAATTGCTAAATTGTTGCGGTGAATGAAATGAGATCCTAAATTCTAACCAGAACAGTTGAAACATTCGGGGGAAAAGCTGTATTGCATAATTCCGGTCAGGGCTGTGTGAGGTGCACTGATGCCCTCTTTGTTGGGCTGACTCATTTTTGGGGAATGGAGCTGGTCTGGTGTTGTGTGTGGAAAGATGTGACCGCAGAGCCGAGACACAGGGCACATGAGCGAGGGGGAAGAGACAATGGGCTCTTTAAATGCCCCGTCAGAGGACGCTTCAGTCAGGCAGACGAGCAGAGACGAGCAGAGTGGGGCAGTGGGCAGACTTTGACGCATGGTGAGTGTGAGATGCCATGGACACCGCCATCGCTCAGGGGAAGGTTAAAAGAGGTTAGGGCCACATGTGGTTCAAAGGAGGCAAAGCAGATTCCTCTATATGTGTCGATCCATCCAGATATTACAGCGGTATGTTGGATTATTAGTGTGTAGTATGTTTGGACATATATAGTGTCGGCTGAAGCTTGAGCTTATTCTGCCTTTACCCTTTATACCTCATTGCATCATCTTGGCACCGGTTCATAAATACAGCAAATAAACTAGTAACAGACAAATTAGTGACAGCACAGCAGAGACTACAGCACAAACTAAGTCTCATAGTTCATGTTTCTGCTCAGAGTTAAACATTCTAACTTCTTTTTAAAGTGGAAGAGAGTCGTGCACAGTTTTTAATCTCCTGCACAGCTTTTCCAGAACTCCGCCCCATTAACAGATACACAAAAGTTAATAATGTTTGTTTTGATTTTCTTTTTGTTAAACGTGGCCGTACCTCTGAGCTCATATCGGCTGTTTCGGTTGTTGAACATTTTCTGTAATGTTCACATCAAGAAGGACTCCAGCAGACGGGTCAAATGCAGAGGAAACATTTCCATTTGGAGACAATAACATAAACCTTTACCTGGTGAATGCACGAATGTAAATGAAGAAGGAAATCAATTCCTAACAGAAAAGTATTGCTCCTTTTAGCAAAACCAGCTGAAATTATCCCAGTGATTCTAGTGGAGGTGTGTTGAGTTTAAAAACATAGTGGAGCGCTTCCTGCATTACCACACAACACAAAATGGAACTGGAGTTTTTGCTTAAATATGCAGGATTTTTGTGTTAAACATGTGAATGAAACAAAACACAACTCTTGCTATGTTTTTGATGAGTAAACAAAATTATAACATAGATCAGAAAACGGCATAATATGGGCCCTTTAAATATTAGTGGAGACAAAGTTGATTTTCTGCTTTTAACATGAGGAAACAACATAGATTAGACGGAAAATAGCGTAATCTGGACCCTTTAAAAGCTTTGCAGACAAAGAAGCAGAATGCTCACCTCCCAGATCAAACTAGCAGGTGATAAATGCATTTAGGGGGCATATTTGACCTAATGAACTTGACTATTATTAACTTACACATCACGATCACTCAATATCGTAGTCTCTCGTTTGACACATTAGCACTCGTGTCACTGCGAGAAGGCATGGACACCATCGCAGCTACAGGCAAGGGCTCTAGCCGGACTCAGCTGCAGCTCGTGGGGCCCTGTCCACAGTTGGGCCAGGAGGTCTTCTGAAGTGTCACCTCCACACGATGTGACAGAGCCCTCCGGTTGGACCCTCCCTTCCCCAGACACATGAGTGAAATCCACCGTCCGGGCTCTACACCGCAGGCAAGGACGACCGCCGTACCGACCGTGCCACTTCCAGCTCCATCGCGTCCGATTTTCCGCCCCCGAGGAAGTGTCTTGTGTCCCCTTCTGTTCTCCGGGGGTTGACGCTCATGTTGTGTCTTACGGGACTTTTACCGAGATCTCGCCCAGACATACGCCACACGTCAGGCCCGGTGTCCGTGACCCCCGCTGCCCGGAGCCAAGGGCCGAGTGAGGGCGCAACACGGGTGACAATACAGTTCTCCATGGCAGAGCGGGTTTAGGGGCGTATGTTATGTGTCGACTGATGTCTCCAGTCTAGGTCAATAGTGACGATGTAAATAAACTAAAGGGGCGGGAGCACAAAGGCCTCCAGTCATTGTCTGCGTAAGGTTTTCGATGGCATGGCATAGCATTTGTCTCAAGGCTTTATGAAATTGTGAGTGCATTTTTAGGAAAATATTGGGTTTGTGTTTCGATCGCTATGTTTAGAAGATTGTGGAATACTTTTACGTCACTGTAGGTGTTTTGTCCTCCGAATTTGACCCTTCTTTCTTCTTTTTTCTTGCACCTTGTCGAAAAATCCATGCATTTGAAAACAGGAGCCTAAACATTACGTAAATGTTTGACCATTTTTACAACTATTTTGGCAATAGATTAACTTATCTTACTAAAATAGCTTCAGTTTAAGACCCAATAGTGTAGCAATAGGCTCCTCAGGAATAAGACAGAAATATAAGTGATAAGTTAAACCTTAATTACTCAAATTAATAATAATAATAATACATTTTATTTATTAGGCGCCTTTCTGGACACCCAAGGTCGCCTTAAAACAACATAAACAAATTAAGTACGATTAAAACATACAGTTAAAACCCTATAGTTAAAGTGGGACAGTATTTAATTCATTGATTGTGTTTAGTAATTGATGATGTGGTTTTGTACTAAATAAGCGCATCCAACAAATCCGTGTGCATTTTCCACTATACCTTTTTGTCATCAGAAATTAAAATATTGATTCGGCAAACAATATATATGAAAAGCAGCGGGACACGAATTAAAAAAGAGTTAGGAGCTCATGATTGATTTGTGGACCTTCGGACCTTGCAGCCTTCTGGGAGGGGAGTGACTGGATGTGGCTGGAGTATTGGGTCAGCTGCTCTCACATTTTTCAGAAAAATCACAAAAATATATTGAAGCAAGTTAATATTCTTTGATGCATGCTTGTGGTTTAGTTTACTGTATACGGTTTGTGTGTGTGTGTGTGTGTGTGTGTGTGTGTGTGTGTGTGTGTGTGTGTGTGTTTTATTTAACACCAGCTGGTATTCTTCCTGAGTAATTCATCATCACAAAGGTTGATGGTTGTGGGTTTACAACACAGAACAACTACCTTTTATTCAACTACTGCACATTGCATCAGGTCTGTGAAGATGTAGTGTATTTAGGGATGTAACAATAACATAAATCTGGTGATATCGTATCGTCAAAGGTCTCACAGTGACATCGTGGACCATCACAATATATCGAATCCCAAGTCTCTTTGGTTAAATGAACAGTTCTGATACCGAAATACCTAAAAAAAAAAACAGAGGAAACTACATAGACCATGATCCTTTGCTCCGTTTCACTGCAGACGACATGAAGAAATAACTGTTCTAAGCACTTTTACATCTTCATTCTTTGGATTAAGTCTTGTGAAGCATTTTCAGAGGAAAAAGGAGCAGATTCACAGTTTTATATCGCAATAAATATCGTACGGTGAGATGTTTATGGTGAAAATATCGTACAGAGAGATTTGGATTTCGTTACATCCCTAATGACAATAGATGTTGCACCAAATGACGTGTACCAAAAGCATTTTATGTCAGTCTTGTTATTATGTAGAATATCGTAATATTGTGAGCCTCCCCACCATGTCGTGAGCTTTCCCACGATATCGCAGTAAATATCGTACCATGAGCATCATACTGTGACGATATCGTATCGTGAGACTTGGATATTGTTACACCCCGAAGTGTATTGTTTTGTATCATACTTTTGTATATTTATTGTGAGCTGAACTTTGGTTAGAATTGTACTGCTAAGCGTAAGGAGGGTTCGAACAGGGATGAGAGAGATCACGAGATTATTCAAACACACATGGATCTAAAACCTCTTCAGGCATGTTTTTGACGAGGGAACAACGTTATAACATGGCAGAAAGCTCCAAAAAGTCGATTTTGCATAACACCCCGTCTTTAATTAATGAAATGAGGACAGGAAGGTCAGTCTGGTCGCAAAAAAACGGAAACAACTCCTCTTACTTTCTTGTTCTAAATGGCAAAATCTATCTATAGCATCTCAAATGTACAGTTTTATACTTGTCCCTTACATTTTCTTCCCTTTAGCCGTCTCCACGCAGAGCTAATATCGAAGAATGTTAAAAAAAGAACGGGCAAAAACCCTGGTGGACTAATCTGGCCCTGAGTACAGCCATGGTAATGATGATGGATTAGAAATACAGCAGCGTATTGGGATTACAGTGCTATTAACTGGTGCGAGGGAGGAGGAAAGAGGCGGCAGACCAGTATCAAGCTAATCAATCAAATCATCGGGACAGGCCCTTGTCTACTGAAAACAATTAGAGCACTTCTCCAAAATCAATAGACCTGCATTCTGTTTAGATACCCACCGGTCGTTCATTCAATAATTCGTGGAGGTTTTGATAACTCTGCCAGTCGTCCTGGGCTCCGTGGAGGGGGACCGAATGCATCAAGCCGGCTCCAGGAAGGCCTCATAAAAATTGCAAATCGAAAACAATATAATTTAATGTGGCAAAGGTTATTTTTCTACTTGTTTATTATCAAAGCTATAGACGCCATAAAGGGTGCAAGGGGAAAAAAAAAATCCATGGCGCTCGGGGACGGATGTCGGATTACGTCGAAAAAGGAAAAAGAAAACAGTGCTGGAATCGGAATCGCGTCGCCGTTTACGTCGCGCGGCCGGTCTGAGAAATGTTGCGCAAGGAGGTGTCCGCGGCAACCACATACATAATTAAAGCGGGAATTTGTATCTGTCTGGCACTGCGCGGTCTCCTGATGAATTAATATCCAGTAGAAGTCCTACACTGCCATCAGATTAGCTCATTTATTCCTGTCAGCGGCGTGCTCTATCAGCTATTTGTAAATCAAGAAGCAAGAGTAAGGGTTTGGTGGGTCTGGTGAAGGGAGAGGAGAAAGGAGGGGGGCTGTTGTGTGTAGAGATTGTTGCCGGACGTGTATTTATTAGGGTAAATGGATGTTATGAATTAGGGTTGGAGCACCGCGAGTCAGAGCAAACAGTGATGACTCATTCCTGTTGCCGCGGGTGGAGAGGAATTCGCGGTTGACGGCGGCGGCGGCGGGCTGATACCGAGACCGCAGCGACGTGCGCGCGGCGCTCGTCAGCCGAAGCGGAGATCGACGCGCGTGGAAGGAGATGTCCGATTCGACGGGAGTGAAAAAAAAAAGACACGTTTGTGATTTTTTCATGCTATAAACCAGGGGTGTCAAACTCATTTTGGTCCGGGGGCCGTATGCAACCTACTTTGATCCCAAAAGGGCCGGATCAGAAAACTCAGTTCTCTCTTCAAGTTATCGTATTTTTCTCCGTGTCTCGTAGTGGTGTTTAAGATTATATTCCTCGAGCAACGCCACTTGTTCCAAACACACTGAGCACAGATTTCCCATTCACCTCTGTCAACAAATAAGAATTAGACTATTTTTCTTGGGAAATCCTGAACTCAGCATCTGCTTTTCTCATTTTTTGACATTTTGCTGATGAGGGTCACAGTCGACAGTCAAAACGATCGTCCTTTAAGAGCGTTTGGAAAGAGGAAAGTCTTCATTTGTGCTGCTCTGGTGGGAGTCATAGCGTGCAGAAACGCCGGAGACGCTGCTATGCTAAACGGTGCAGAAAATTAACAGAAAAATCTGAAAATTTTAAGTATTTTAATAGAAAAATCAGCCGAGGGCCAGATTAAAGGTCTTGGAGGGCCGGATCTGGCCCCCGGGCCGCATGTTTGACACATGTGCTATAAACCGTCATTTTTCCTTCGAGAATGTCCAGCAGCAGCAAACTAAATGTTAAAAGGGCCCAATATTACGCTGTTTTCTCATATTCGTTATAATGTTTCCTCATCGCAAACAAACCTGGAGTTACGTTTTGTTTCATTCACACTCTTTTTATGTTTCTACAGTGGTTAATCCGTCAGTATATGCAAGATCTTTTTTATCAAAACGAGATCTTTAATGCTAAAATATAACTGCTGTTGCTAAGTTTAAGGTTTTCCAAAAATGACTCCAAAGTCTCGTCCAAAGCAACAGGAACTGGGAACAGCTGGAAACTATTTGGAACTCAATCACAAAAGAGACTTTGCAAAACGGCACAAAAACATAAAAACAAAGCAGCGAGAATGGAGCTGATATCTGCGCCAAAGGGGCTCATACAAAAGATTCACATTTTTGGTTATTATTTGTCAACAAAGACTATTTAATTATTCCAATCAGCCATTTTCTTAATGAATAACAATGAAATTATTAAGATGAAACAAGTTATATTGATTATACTTTTTTTGATATACTATGAAGTGATTTATGTTCTTGTTTTCATGACAGATGGTCTAATACATTTGTTAAAATCTGTATATTCCAAAACATCTTCAGATTAGGATTAGTTGGGTTGACTTTCCATTGCTAAACCTTATATTTTACAGTATATAGGTGTATATTAAAGTTATTATAATATATATGGGGTTTAAAGGGCCCATTTTACACTATTTTCTGATTATTTTATATGGTTGTTTCCTCAGCAAAAACATACCGGGAGTATTTTGTTTGATTTACAAGAGCTCAACACACAAACCCTACACATTTAGGCCGAGTTCTTCTCTCAGACCTGAAACACTCTGTTCTACTTTGTGATGTCATGTGGCGATACAGGAAGTGCTCCACTGCGTTTTTAACTCCAGACACTTTCACGAGAATCATTTGGATCATTTCATGCCTTGGAATTGGCGATCTCTGCTGCACTAAAGGTAAAAGGGGCCGTTCACTTGAAAACTGCCACTTCATGACATCACAAGGTGGAGCAGAGCTTTTTGAGCCGGGCAGACTAATAATAAAGGGTCACTCAAATGTGTGAATGAAACAAAACACAACTCCAGTTATGTTTTTCAGGAGGTAACAACATTATAACATGGCTTAAAGCTCAAGAGTCCATTTTGTGTAATACAGGATCTTTAAGTCCAAAGTTCAAAAAAGTTTATTGTTTATTCTTCATACGAAACATATAAAGAATCGAAATGGTGTTTCTCACTCCCAAACGTATAAATAAATAATAATAAATGGAAAATGTGTTATTTCTTCTCATTTTAAACTTAAAAAAGGAGCTGAAAAGTGGTTAAACTCTCTCGTACTTTCTTAATTTAAGTCTCTGTCAGACTATGAAGCAACGTTTTTTTTGAAGTTTATGGCGGCACAAATCATTTTTATTTAATCTCATTCAGTTTGTGCAGCAAATGTCACTTACCGTATGTGATCTTCCACCGGTCACGTTTGACGTTTATGAAAATACAATGAGCAACAAAGTCTAGCATCGTCCATGTGATTTTTAGACTGTGGGGGAGAATTTTGGACCATGGGAAACACTGGGGACAAAATACTGCGTTTCCAACAGGCTGTATGGAGATCGGACGTCTTACTGTTTTACGAGAAATATGCTAAATACTGTAGCCTTTATGATGCTTTGCGAGATGTACGAGAATTAATCGAACAGCGATATGTGCTGTTTATTGTGGAGGCTGTGCTGAGTTAAATATTTGAAACACGTTTGTTCTTGTTTTCCCAATTTGTTTTAAAAAAAAAAGGCAGAAAGGGCAGAAGACGTAATAGGATCGTCTAATTTACAAATGTAAATTAAGTGTCTTCCAAGCAATTTAAAGTTACTTAAAGGTGCACTGTGTAACTTTTTGATTTTTTTTTTCTATGGATATGCAATTTCTCTGCCTGGAATGTTCCACAGTGTGACATTAAACAGCTCTACCTCATATTTATTCAATTAAAGTTGGTTTTATAGCTCAAAATTCTGAAAGTGAGCGGGGTTTCCTCTCATTTGACTCGTAACTTGGTCTGGTTTGGTCTCCACGAAGATAGAACCGTTTAATCCCGTACTGTGAGACACTCCAGTCAAAGCAATAACATCTCCAGAAAAGTTACACAGTGCACCTTTAAGCATGTTAAAAAGAAATTACGTGAGTTATAAATTAGATACTGTGAGTTATTACCACTGTTGTGTTCTAACAGAAGGAAACTTGAAATCCTGCATTAGATAATAACATCCCGACTTTATAAAACAAATTGTAGACTGGAGAAAAATAATATTCAGGTTTTATTAACACTCAAAGACCTACGACATCGTATACGATTCCGAGGAATATGTTTTCTATAACCGCGCAGAACTTTCTAACCGTAAAAGATAGAAACTTCCTTTTTCCCTCTGAAAGTGCAGACATAGAGGTTTCCGTACATTTCTGCGGCTTTATCCTACGTCACACTCACGCTGTGTGATGACGTGAGCAAAACGAGTGTCCAATAGGAACTTTGTTTTCCCCAAACTCATGCGCTCCGTCCATTTTGATCGAGCCAAACTTTGCCAAAGAGTGAAGTGAGTCAAGATGGTCGACTCCTCTCGAGCCTGTATGTTTAGAACAACTGAAAAAGCTGCTCTAAATTGAGTTTTTTCTCAAATAAATGGCAAATTACACATATTGGTGTGTGTAATTGTGCATCCCTTACTATTTTTATTTGAAAGATTTATTTCACTCAAAATGAACAAATACAAATGGAAATGCAGAAGTGCTGTGGCTCTGGCCCTGGACCTGACAGGAGCTGTTTCCAGGACTGGACCAGGAAAGTAATGGGGCGATTGCACTTTTGTTTTTGTTTTTAAGGCAATAAGGAGATTTTTAATTTACTTACAGACTTGATATTCTGTATTTTTTGTAGCTAAGGCACTAAATTATGCATTTTTCTGTCCAAAAAGTTGTTTCTACATGTTTGCTGTGTGCTTTGTATAAAATAGTGTGAATTTTATTTTCTCTTTGTTTCCAACTCTATTTCTGGTCCTGTAGCTTTTATCACAGCCTCATGACACAACTACAGCAGCAGATTGTGAAATAACAGGTTGCACTGAACAAAAGGAGGTAGAACACTTCATTATAGGGTAAAAGGGGCAGTTTTAAAAGCAAAATTAAGAAAAAAATCCAGGCGAGGAGAAATGTACTAAAATTGCCCTTAGGTCTTCGGGGGTTAAGTCCTAAATATTATAAAGAAGCTATGTACGGGGTTCATATGTGATTTGGACAACTAAAAAACTGTCCTCCACCACACCACACTTGAACCACTCCAAGGTCCATAAAACAGCAGTTTAACAACATCTTGAACCCCACAGACAGCACCTAATGGATTTGAAATATAGTCTCAGTAGTTTTGCAGTATATTTTATTATTATGAATCATCTTCTGTATATAAGAAAACATCTCCAGCCCCCAGCATGGCCTACAGTAATGTGATGATATATGACGAGCTTATATCTTATCACTGGTTACCTCCTCCTCTGGTGTGAGTCCAGTCCTCCCTGTTGCACCGAGGCGTGTGTTTGTACGTTTATGTGCAGCGCTGCCAGTGGGCGGGGACCAAACAAGAAGACTGCATTAACCTTTGCTCTGCCGGGGAGGGGAGGGCACCCGCGGGTCCAACCTGGTTCAAGGGACACCCCATAATCAGGCTCCTGTCAGCCCTGCCTCCCGGAGATTAATTCCACTGGTTTCTATTCCACACGGATCGCACTGTTTAAGACGTAGGGCGGCTGACTCCATTTTACCCAGGGAGAGGCTGAGAGGGAGGCCAGGCCGAGCAGGGATAGGCCGATCCAGATAGGCAAAAACACAAATAACACGCATCAGCTACGAGAAGGAGGTTCTAGTGCCGGAGTCTGGACTTTAGAAAGCGGTCGGCCTGCACAAGAGGAGGCTACACGAGGTTTTTTTTAAGATAAGATATCCTTTATTTGTCCCACAATGGGGAAATTTCAGTGTTGCAACGCACAGTAAAGAGAACAGCAAGAAACAGTAGCAGCAATAGAAGTACAGTTAAGTTAAAAATAGACAAACACTATAAGGATCTAAAAAGATAAGGATTATAAAACTATGTATCATATAAATTGCTATCTTAAGACAATATATACAATAAATTGCAATCTAAAAACTATATATACAATAAATTACTATCTTACATTATTGCACAGGGTCCCAGTATTGCACAGGCAGCAGAGTTAGCAGTGTTCATTGTAAAGTCTGACAGCAGCAGGAAGGAAAGACCTGCGGAACCTCTCCTTCACACAGCGAGGGTGGATCAGTCTGTCACTGAAGCTGCTCTCCAGAGCAGACAGGGCCCTGAAGAGGGTGAGACTCCAGGTCCAGCATAGAAGTGAATCTGGCCAGTTTAGTTACTGAAATATCAATAGCTGTTCTTCCTGGAGTCTCCTCAAATTCACGACATACATTTTTGTATAATACATAAACCACACAGACACACACAAACACACAACCACAAGACATGAAAGCTCAAAGTGTAGTCACCAAGTCGTAACCAAAATAAATCAATCAATCAATAACAACTAAAACAAATAATATCAATAACAATAATGCCTCATAATAGGTCTCATCGGAGTGGGGCAAGTGGAATTCTGTCCAGATGATGATGTTTTTTATCTATAACTGCATTTCATTGTTTTGTATGTGACAATTAAAGCTTAGTATTCAACTTTTTAGTCTAAGTTTTCTATTGTAAAAGCAGTACTTTGTGACAAAATTAGAAATTTGAGCGACTAATAGTAAATAAAGTAATATTAAGTATTTTTATTTCTTGTACCAAACCTGTGCTTTCGGTAGTTTATTTTTTGGTGCTTATTGGTGGTGTGTAGGTGGTTCACCCCAGTTTTATTTTGCTGTCTGAAAAAGTTGCTTTAAAGCTGTTTGCAAGAATGAATGCACGTGGATATTAACAATGTGCTTAAGGACAAGTAAGACAGATTTAAAACACACTTCAATGTGTAAATTCAGTGTCCCAGCTTTAAATGATAAAAATCAAGGAGTTAACTGGTTAGATTCAAGTAAAGTAAATGAACCATTTCAAATTATTTGCTAAAAGTGCCAAAAAAAGGAAAAAAGAAAAGCACATTAAAGAAAATGCTACAAAAATTTCAAAAGTTTAGGTAAGGTAACTTTATTTATATAGCGCTTTTCACAGACACATGTCCCCAAAGATGCTTTTTTTTATTTTTAAGATAACATGGTAACATTAAAAAGAGTGATCAGCGGTGACTTGCGCACTCAAAATCTGACGTGTCCTTTATTAAAAGGACATGTTCCCCATCAACTCTAAAGTGAGTGATCTGAGTTTTTCTGCCGATTACTCACATCAGATTTTGTGGTTTGCGTTAGAGGTAAGATCGGGCCTAAAAAATCCAGCCCGACCCGACCCGCGGGTATTAAAACCCGACCCGACCTGAGGCCGACCAATTAACTTGATTTGCAGGCCCGAGCCCGAAGCAAACCCGAAATTTCATGCGGACCTGCGGAGGGGAAGATTATTAAGAGGGCGTCGTTCACGTGCGCAGAGCATGAGCCAGAGCCAGAGCGGCTCCTGTTACAGGAGCCACTCTGGCTCTGGCTCATGCTCTGCGCACGAATGTAACTGTTTATTTATTTAAAAAAGTCAGCGAGAGAGAAGCCCGGCCCGACCCGACCCGAAGCAATGATTGACATTTTAAGCCCGACCCAAATTTCGGGTCGGGCTCGGGCTCGGGCTTAAGATCTTACCTCTAGTTTGCGTGCCATTTAAAATAATCTGACCGAAGTCTTGGATCATTCAAAATAGATTTTAGCCACGCTTTGTCCATTTATCAGCTTAGTTTCATCCAACATCAACAACAGTCAGACTTGCACTGCTTGAGGACATTCTTTAAAGTAAAAACAGACTTGCTTGCGACCTGCCTAAAGTTCTCACAGCTGTTCCAATACCGCCACAATGACAGGAAACTCCGACTCCGCGCTTTCCTTGAGCGCAGCACCCGCTAACAGCATCAGACTAGCCCCAGTGTCCAGCGTCGGACTCCCAGCCTCTCACCGTTCCCGCTAATGAAGTGATTAGGCCCGTCGCTAAGGAGCAGGTGATGCCGACAGGTGCGGGACAGTGACAGAGGGTCCCGGGCGCTCTCTTACCTGCCGCCACACACCCCTACGCCCCCCCCCATCCCCCCTCCTGACAGATGTCGTCCTTACCTCTGATCATCCATTTTCCTACGAGGCTCCCCCGTAAAAGGTCCCGTGGCATTGATAACACATTTGGCTCTGACATCAAATTCCTGCCCTATGAAAGAAAACAGCATCAATCACCACGGGCTATTCATCTGCGCCTGGTGACAAGAAGGATTATTAATTTATCAGGCGATACCCCCCACACCCCTTCAAACCAACCCCACTTCACCCCGCCCCCCCGCCGCCGTAATAGAGTGGCTTGACTGTGTCCATGGGAGACTCCCTCGGATTGTAATTAATAGGGAACAGACATACCTAATTTCCCCTTCGCCTCTTTGTGTCAGTCCGGGTAGCGCGGTGTCGCTAACAGAAGGGGACTCTTTTGAAATGCTCGCGGAAAAGTGGGGGCCCCGACGTTTGTTAATGCGATTCTGATGTTGACAGTATATAATAAGGCACATATCAGGAGATACCAGCAGAATGGCAACGACAAGATAAATGACAGGAAGCCCATACGAGGTACAGCCAGCGCTAATAGAGATGAAAAACTGACAGTGTACAAGAGAATTTGGCGAGAAAGAAAGAAAGTGACAAAACGGAATCTATTATGCTTCCTCGGCCCCCTCTGTCTCGCTCTTCTCTCCGTGCAGCCCTCGTCTCGCGTTATTAAAGTGCGCCATCTCCTCCAAGAGCGCCGCGTCCATATTTTAAAACATCAGGGGGTGGTCATGTGTTGGGATCCTCCAAATCTTGGTTATTCATGAAATGTTTCAGAATACCGTCTTCCTGGCCCTTAACTGCTTTCTTCTTCCAAAGCTGGGGTCTGTGCATGACATTTAAAAGGTAAGTAAGGCCATTTGGAGAACGCTAATTCCGTCTTATGTTCCTCCCTGCAAGATCTGAAGCGCGGAGCTCTACACCATAAAACGCTTATGAAATATTAAAAGCCCCTGCATTAGATGTGCAGCGGGTATGGGCAAACTAGCAGTGAGCGAGGGAGCCGGGAGGGCCCCTGGTGCGAGGGCCACACGGAGAGGGGAGAGAGGGAGGGAGGATGTAAGGATGTTGGGGAAGTGGCTTTTTGTTGGATGTGCCCGAGTTCACCTCCCCGCGGAGCTCCAGGCAGACGCTCTCCATCCCACCGGCCTTTTTAAGAAGTGCTACAAGTGCTCAAAGAAAACCCCGCGCTGGAGAGAGAGAGAGAGAGAGAGCGGCAGATTTTGGGGCAAAAACTGTACACGCGACGCGACGGAATTTAAAAGTGCACTAGGAAACTTTTCTCGTACAGCAGCTCGTTCCCGTGGAGATGTTATCGCTTTGTTTGCAGTGTTCAAAAATATGACATTAAGCTTATCGATCTCAACGGAGCGAAGCAGGAGACGCCACAGAGGCCAATTTACAGGTGAGATCTGTGAAGAGGCATTCACATTACGGAACATTATAGGCAAACCAACAGGATCTCCATGGTGACAGACCCCAAACCTGAAAAGTTAAGAGATAAGATAAGATAAGATAGGACTTTACTGATCTCGCAGTGGAGAAATTCAACAGTCACAGTAGCTCCAGGACAGTTTAGTGCAAAAAAAGGAAAAAAGTGTGGTGCAAACAAGATAAACAACAATAATACAAAAATAGAAATAATAATAAAAATAATAATATAAAGTGAATAAGTATATGTGCAAAATTTACAAAGAGAATGGAATTGCACTGGTGATGAGAAGATAAGAAAATAACAGTAAACACGGTGCACCTTGAAGGCGACGTTCAGACTGCAGCCTGAAGTGACCCAAATCCGATTTTTTCGCCCCTATGTGACCTGTATCTGATCTTTTAATGACCGTCTGAACGACACAGACCCGATTTTTTCAAATGCGACGCAGGCCACTTGGAAATGTGCTCCTAAAACCGATAAATATCCGATCTTTTGCCGTGCGACTTCAGTCTGAATGGCCAGGTCGCATAATAAAAACAACCAAGTAGAGAACAATCCATGTATCATTCATTCACCAAAAAGAAGAAAACAAAAAAACAACTCTTTTCTTTATTATTTGTCTCTAAAACCAAAATTTAAAAAGTTTTTTTTTTTCATTTTTGATTCCTATATAGGATTCATATATTTGGTCTATGGGCTGTCAGTGTGAAAAATGTAATATATAAGTCGCACCTGAGTATAAGTCGCAGGAACCTCCCAAACCCTGAAAAAAAGTGTGACTTATAGTCTGAAAAATATGGTACGTATGTCTCATGGTTTCCTCTGGACATGGAATAAATGAAAAGCCATTTTTAGTCGCCTGGTTTATCACAGGTGTCATTAAAAGTGTAGGTTTTGTAACTCCTGAGACTGTGGGGTTAGTGGTGTCTGAATTCACTATGATCATAACAAGTTTCCAGCAGAAGTCCGTGGTCTTGTATTTCTCATATATTTCACCGTGACCTTTAGTACACACGTGTTTTCATACCATCTCATATAAATAGTCCAATATCTAACATCACATGCTAAGATCCACTGTCTGCGAGTCTGAAACCGCTGGCCTAACACTCCGACCCTCCTGCCTACCTGTCCTCCCCTCCCTCCCTCCTCGCCCGCCCGCCGTGCCCCTCTCCCGCGCCCCCCGTACCCGAGCAGGAGGTGGCGTCTTCAGTGTAATCCGCTGTGGCAGCCCCATACCTGCAGCGGTGGAGGTTCACTGGAGCATCGGCGCGTTGTCCCGGAGCGGACGAGGGGACGGGGGCGGGACGGGGAAGACGTGATTCACCCCCGGCCTGTGACTGGTGGTATGGAAGTGTGTCTGAACCGATCTGTCACATCTGTCCCTGTCACTTTGCATCAGAGCGACGGAGAGCGCACTTACAGCCGGCCGCGTCGACCGGATAGAACGGGCCCCTCCCTCCAGGACCCTCTGCCTGTGCTCCCCGTGCTCTGGTGGGCTGTGGACGGTCAGATGAGGAGGGCCGGCCTGGGAGAGAGAGAAAGAACATGCGGAACAATGGAGGAGGAGGCTGGACGGTCTATGGATATGAAATATGAAAGGCCTTAATGCTAAAGTTCACACTAAATGGACGTAGAGGAAAACACCTTCTATTTGGCAGCATTAAAGCTCATCAAAAGTTAAACTTATTTTTTTTATGTATTCATGTATTTACGTACATCTATTAAAGGAACAGTATGGAACTTTCAGGAGGTGGTAAGTTAGGGTGACCAGAATTTCAAAATCAAAAACTGGGACACTCGGTTTGTGGTGGTTGGTAATAATAAAATTGTGAAACAAGTACGTAAGGAAATTGTTCTGCACTTGGTGAGTCAGTATAGTCACATTTTCATTGTGTTTTGGTTATTTTCAAGCAGCTTTTCTGAATTTTACAGAAATAAATGCCTCTTTTTACTGTTGGCAGGGATCAGATTGGTCCAAAATAGGGACACCTGGGACACATCCCTGGTTTTGGATTGGTTGGTAATAGTTGGTAATAAAACTGTTAAACAAATGCATAATTAAGGGAAACTGTTAAGCGCTAGGTACAAATGTGAGTCAGTATAGTCATATTTTCTTTGTGTTTTGGTCATTTTTAAACAGCTTTTCTGTATTTTACCTAAACATATGACAGCTTAAGTGTCTCTTTACTGTTGGCAGGTGTAAGATTGGTCAAAAATAGGGACACCTGGGGCATTTCTTGTGTAAAACTGGGACAAATCACTGGTTTTGGATAAATCCGCTGGGACAGGGGGACACAGAGCTCAAAACTTGGACTGTCCCGGGTAAAAAGGGACGTCTGGTCACCCTATGTTAAGTCACCTGCATGACTCCACGTAAATAGAAAGTTAAGCCAAACATTCTTCATAGAGAGAGTAGAAGACTATAACCAAAAGAACATTTCCAAATAAGTAGGATGAGGCCTTCCTCCAAGCCTAAGCCAAATAAAAGTCAAGTCTGTGGAGGTGCAAGCCCACTCACAGTAAGGACGATTGTTTTCTCCATGCAAAAAAAACAAAAAGGAAAAACAACCAGCGTGCTTTTTTATTTTACCCTTTTTGTCCAAAAGTTACACATACTGCTGCTGTAATTTGAGAGCGTTTATGTAAAAATTCAGTTTATCTCTAAGAATGATTTGGACAGGCAACACTGAATGAAGCCTCGCGACATCTACTCAACACTTGACGACAATTACATGACCTATATACACTGGGCTTCTCCACAGACAGCAGCGTGTCCCTGCAGGGCCTCCGTAGACGGTCACATGCTCTCGGTCTCCTGGATGAATGTGCTCTGACAGTATGCAAATCACTGCAATAAATACATTTCAAATACGTGAAACTGATCTTGCCACGGTGCATTAATTGGTTTTCACTTATTTATGATCAGATTGTAAAATGGACGTATTATGCAAAATAGGCTTTTCAGAGCTTTTGACCAGGTTATAGTCGGTGATATGAACAGGATTCGGCAGAGTGTCGCAGAGTCATTTTGATATATTTATATATTTTTAATCTACTATTCGCTAGAGTGCCATGTGTGCTGATGTTTCCAGTGACGTCAGCTACTATTGGGCACTAGGGGTGTAAGAAAAAATCGATTCAGTGATATATCGTGATACTTTATTGCGCGATTCTTGTATCGATTCAAAATGCGTCTGGATCGATTTTTTTAAGGTCATGAAAAATCTATAAGTTCCATTTACTGTTCTTGTGATTTAAACATTAAATAAAGTGTATTTCATTATTTTTTTCCCCCATAAAGGTGCATTTGACCATAATATTTAAAGTAATTATTGATAAATCACAATATATGGTCCTTTGTTTTTGTATCGGGATGTGTATCGTATCGCCAGATTCATGACAATGCACATTTCTATTGGGCACCACAGTTTTCAAATGCAAAAGTCGACAAAATTTCTTTTATTCATCATTTCCAATCAATATTGTGATTCCAAATGTCCCAATAATGTCTGACAATGATCCACGAGTGTCATAGATTAGAACTATACATCATGCATAAGTGTAATAAGTCTTTTTCAAATTAAAATTTTAAATTAGTAAGTACAATATGTTAAACTTTGACAATATCAAATATGCAAATTTACGTCTGCTCTTCAAAATGATTAATAATATGGCACCTCCACCTCTCAAAAAGACACGCTCAACGACAACTGGGCAAAATGTGTCGTACCAAAAAGAAAAACAGCTCCAGGACGATCATCATTATCATTTAAAACAATCACAGAATGGAATAAACTTTCAGCAGAACTTAAATTATGCCAAAACTTAAAAACATTCTGTACAGAAACAAAAAAACACAGATACACAGATATGTCAGCACTAAATGTTGGTTTTCCCTTTGTCAGAAAACTCACATTGCACTTTCCAGGGGACAGGGGGGGTTCAGATGCACTTTTTACTGTTTTATTATGAAACGCTGAACTTTTGTGTTTGTTTAATACGTGTTTGTGTGTCTTGTTAGTCCAGGGATACAGATAGAAATGAGTTGTGAGGCTAAAATCTGGTACTAGGCATATTTTCTTCTGTGATTAATGTTGATGTACATGTACAAAATTTAAAAATTGACAAATGTTTTGACCCTAAACAAGCAGCTGACTTGGATTTATAGGATTTAGATAAACTTTCTTTGGTAAAAAAAAAAAAAAAAAAAGCTCCCAAATCACAATATATTATAATAACAAAGAGCAAGGATATAAATGCTAATAATAAATTCTAAATAAGTAGCAAAAATAGCAAGAGACTGGTGTCAAATAAGGCATCGATGACAGAACTCCGTGCACTCATGTCGGACTAAGATGACATTCCTCTAATCTATTGACAAGCCAAACAAGCACTTTGACTGCAGATGACAGCACTGCGCCCTGTGTCAATAGTGTAATAAACTGCTCTTGACAGGGGCCGGTCTCCTCGGCCGAAAATCCTTTTAATGGACACGGAATTCTAGTATCAAGATTTATGGATTAATCCCTCCTCTGCTCTAAAATACCAGAGATCTATATTCCGAGTCACAAGGTCACCAGTTTTGTAATTTAAATGAAAGGGTCTAAAAGGTGACAAATGAACAAAGGCCCGTTTCATTAGTAGCTGATTCTTATGTACATCTTTGAAGATTTATGGCCGGACAATTCAAAAGTAAAGAGAGACTCCACATGATTAATCACTTTTAATGTTGGTGTCTCCGGTGACTTTCGTTCTATTTGTTATTGCGGCTGGAAGTTCAAGTCCTCATTGTTGGCCGGGGAAAATGTTGCTACTTTGCAGGAATGAGCTTGGGTCCTTTGTGCTCTGATTTATTTTACGTTTGAGCGACTGGGGGCTAAGCTAGCTGCTGGGCATGGGCTTAATGCTACGGCGCGCTGGAAGTGACCCCCCCCCCCACTGCAGCGTATGATTACATATGGCCAGAAGAGCTCCAGTCCAGGGCCCATGGAGGAAAAGAGTGTGCAGAATCCAGTGGCCCATGACTCGAACTGGAGCATCGTCTTAAAGGAGGCACATTCAAGTTTCTATATGTAAAATACGCACTCTGCAGAAAAGGCCTATCAAAAGATAAGAAAAAAAATACTAATTTTGATGTAAAAATGCCCTATTTTAAGTGAAATTCTCTGCCAGTGCAGTAAGAAATTTTCACTTATCAAGTTTTCTTAAAACAAGATGAAATATGAATCTTGTTCTAAGCAGAAAACACGAGTTTCAAGTATTTATGGCAAGATTTTTCACCTTATTGGTTTGAGAAGGAAGTTAAAGAGGCTTAACCTGGACTGAGTTAATATAAAAAGTGTTTAGAATAAGTTGTAATATCGAGATAAGATAAATCAGGATGGAATATCTGGAAACAAGTAAAAAATCTCATCTTATTAAGTAAAAAAATCTTAAAATTGGTCTTTTAAGATGAATCTGCTTAATTCAAGTCCGTTTAACTATACTAGAAAATCCTTTTTTGTAGTGCAGACCTATATGACATAAGTTAATGATATGAGTTAAATTATGACACACTTGAAAAAAACAATCTCTAGGTGAGTTAAAATGACTTAAATTAAGAACATTTGACTTTATTTGAGTCGATTCATCTTGACAAGTGAAATTATCTGCCAGTGGGATCAGTATTTTTCTCTCAATTCAAGCAACATTTCATTTTATTTCTTATTTTAAGTGTAACAAGATGTATTTTCATGTTTTAAGTCCAAAATTCTTACTAATTTTACTTGTCAAGTGAAATTGACTCAAATCATGGTAAAAATGTCTTAATTTCTTAAAGTCATTTTAGCTTGACTAGATTTTGTTTTTTGCCGCGTATAATTCGATGTTTTTCTGGATATGTTCATTGACATCATTATGTAGGTGCTTAAACCTGCCATGAAAAAGGATAAAGAGATAAAGAAATGTAACTCTTTATTCAAATCCCTGAAGTCAAATTTTGGGGTCCTTATCTGTCCTTTGAAAACACCTGAATTAAAATCCTTTTTAGTTTAATATAGGCTACCATCGGTTTTTTTTTCTTTACTTCCTCCCACTCCTTTTCGGGCATGTAAACAAATTTGATCGTCCTTGTTTAAATTTTCTTTCCTTTTGTTTCTTGTATTTGGAGTTCGCGTGTCTGTACATATGATTTTGTGCACTATGCTCAAAATAAACCAACCGTGTACCATAAACACCATATTTTTTTGCCATGTTTTTGCTTTCTCTGACCCTGCCGGGCTTCCGTAGATGTTTGAACACTGACGTTAACCGGCTCTGTTCACGTTACAGCACAAACCAGGAAGATTTTTGAAAAGATGCAATTACAATTTCCGGTGTAGTTACCGACACCGACTGTGATATGTATGGTTACACTGGAAAAAACAGTATCCAGGTAAGTTAAAATGACTTAAATTAAGAACATTTTACTTTATTTGAGTAGATTTAACTTGACAAGTAAAATGATCTGCCAGTGGAATAAGTGTTTTTTTTTTTCCTTAATTCAAGCAACATTTGATTTTGTTTCTTATTTTAAGTGCAAAAAGTTGTTGTTTTTCTTATTTTAAGTACAAAATTCTTATTCTACTTTACTTGTCAAGTGAAATTTACTAAAATCTTTGTAAAACTTTCTTAATTCAAGTCATTTTAGCTTGACTAGATTTTGTTTTTTGCAGCGTGTAATTGTTCAGTGTTTCCTGCAGAGCTTTATAGTTTAGGCGGCCATCTTGACCTCGTGAATCCTCGCAAAACTACGTTCGTCACGCCACAGTCCACACTTTCCGGCGCAGCATCTCCACACGCCCATAACAGAACATAACGGTCAAGCTACAACGACATTTAGTTGAAGAAAACTGGTCCCTTTTCTAATTTTTCCTAGATTTCGTCAGACTTACTACTACAAAAAGACGGAAAGTTGTAATCGCATCTTTCCAAACGTCTTCCTGGTTTGTGACGTAAGCCTATGAAGGAGCAATTTTGCACAAATATAGCACTGTTAAATGAGGTGTAACAGATTTTTTCATGTTATAAAGTCAAAGTTTATCTTGCCCTTGTGCAGGTATATGGTAACAGAGGCTCTCAGTGTAAAAATGAGACTTGCGTGCACCTTCTGCAGCGGATATAAAGCGTATTTACAGCCCACAAACCAGCAACGGGTGCGACGTTAGCATGCTAGTTGGCAAAAATTCACGGCCGAAGTGAAATGCGCTCATAAACTCCTCACGGGGAATAACTACGACGCTAAGAATGAAGAATAAAAGTTGAGTTTTTCAAGTTTTTAAGACAAAAACAGCTCCAGTGCCTTTAGTTACAGCAGTACACAAATCCACCTATAAATCACCTATAACTTATCCATATTTCAACTTATTCTGAAGTTGGAAATACCTGCTGCTTTGACATGATTTAGACCTTCATTTATCAACCAAACCTGCATTTGGATCTGTAAGCAAAAAAACCAGAAGAATTATGTCATTTTTAGCTGCACTGTAAAATCTTAGAAACATTAAGTTTGCAGGAAAGAGCCGGAGTCCTTCGTGCTCTGATTTATTTTTACGTTTGTGCGACTTGGGGCTAAGCTAGCTGCCGGGCTGTGGTAGACTTAATGCTAGTGCACGCTGGAAGCTATCCCCCCGCCCGGCCGTATAAATAAATAAAGCTAACGGAAGTAAAACAACAAGGAAACAAGAGATTTTAAAGGCCACGTTTTAGAATGAATTACATACAAGTCTATGCACCCTGCCATGATGTATTAGGAGCCCCGTCGCAACCATTAGCGTATGGTTAGCAAACTTGTACCACCGGTGGCTAGGAGCGGGCGGGGGTAGACGCGGCGGGGCGGCGGCGAAGGTGGGGGGGGGTGGGGGGTATCCTTTGTGATCGCCGAGCTTCCTGGTGACCTTTGACCCCGGGATTCACAGCTCTCTGTCATAAGAGTGGCACTGGCTAAAAGACAGGAGCGTTAATGGTGCTGCATAAATGTCAAGATTTGCAGGATTAGTCAGATGGCACGGCTGGATTTATGAATGAAATGCATAGTAGAGGTAAGATAGTCTTGTACTGTGCCGGTGAAGTTACCCGTAGCCATGATTATGACGACAGTTATTGCTAATATTGATATATCGTCTTGGGTTAGCAGATTCAACATAAAAATACTGAAACATCCCTGGTTTGGGTTGGTTGGTAATAATAAAACTGTGAAACGAGTGCGTAATTAAGTAAAGTTGTTATACACTCAGCAATAATGAGTCATAATGAGACAATAATAACGTTTTCTTTGTGTTTTTGTCATTTTTAAGCAGCTTTTCTGCATTTTACCGAAACAAATGACAGTTTATGCCTCTTTACTGTTGGCAGGGATCAGATGGGTCAAAAATAGGGACATTTCTTGTTCAAAACTGGGACAAATCACTGGTTTTGTGTAAATCTGCTGGGACAGAAGACACAGGGCTCAAATCTGGGACTGTCCCGGGTAAACAAATCACACTTGAAACAGTGGCTAAAGGAAAACCAGACTTGTGAACATTTTTACTGTATAATTGTCGTTGTTGCAATTTGTTTTTATTTTATATTTACACTGCAACGTTGTAGATGCTCATTAATATGCACTGTCCCTATTAAATAAATAAATAAATAAAGTAAACAGGGATGTCTGGTCACTCTAATATCAGTGTAACTTTTAGATCACATGTGTCAAACATGCGGCCCGGGGGCCAGATCCGGCCCTCCAAGACCTTTAATCTGGCCCTCGCCTGATTTTTCTATTAAAATACTTAAAATTTTCAGATTTTTCTGTTAATTTTCTGCACCGTTTAGCATAGCAGCATCTCCGGCGTTTCTGTACGTTGCAACTCCCACCAGAGCAGCACAAATGAAGACTTTCCTCTTTCCAAACGCTCTTAAAGGACGATCGTTTTGACTGTCGACCGTGACCCTCATCAGCAAAATGTCAAAAAATGAGAAAAGCAGATGCTGAGTTCAGGATTTCCCAAGAAAAATAGTCTAATTCTTATTTGTTGACAGAGGTGAATGGGAAATCTGTGCTCAGTGTGTTTGGAACAAGTGGCGTTGCTCGAGGAATATAATCTTAAACACCACTACGAGACACGGAGAAAAATACAATAACTTGAAGAGAGAACTGAGTTTTCTGATCCGGCCCTTTTGGGATTAAAGTAGGCTGCATACGGCCCCCGGACCAAAGTGAGTTTGACACCCCTGGTTTAGATGAACCATTGTTGCATCGATGTATTTGCTAAAATACAGTGCATCCATTTTGGCTCATTTAATTTGAATGTTTATATCAAATAAGACGACCCAGGACACGTTGCAGGGACTGTGCGTCTCGGCTTGGATTCCCCCCTGGAGGAGCTGGAGGAAGTGTCTGGAGTGAAGGAAGTCCAGGAGTCCCTGCTTAAACCGCTGACCTGGCCCCGGATAAGCAGGAGAAAATGGATGGATGGATATAAAATAAATGCATCTGTAGGTTAAAGGTGCACTGTGTCACTTTTCTTATGGCGAGTCTGTACAATATGTGGACTTAGAAAATGTGACTTCACTCATCGCGTTCGGCTCCAGTCAAATGAAGCTCACAGTGTCAGTACTGTAGTTATAGGAGCGAATTTGGAGCCAATTAGGAATATTTATTTATTTACGGACAAAATAGCAAAATAAAATCACCGGGATCGTGTAGCGCAGGTTAATACGAACATTTTAAGACCAAAATGACGAGGATCACTGCAGCAGTTACAGACGGGGGACAGTTTTTCAGTGTTCAAATACACAGTCTATAGTCCATACCTGCTGGTCTCCATGGAGATATTAGTGCTTTGCCCAGGGAATGTTCCAGAGTGTGACATAAAATTCCTCCATCTTTATCTTTAATCACAGGTGTTTTATCGATCAAATAAAACAAGCATTGTTACTCTGCACAAGGTCACCTCTCCACAGAGCTGACCTGTGACTTGGCCCAGTTTTATTTTCTATTTGTCTCAATGATAAATAAGTTTAATGTCATATGTTGTAACATTATACACGGCAAGACTCTGAAATGACTGAAAATGACACTAACAGAATCAAATTGAACATTTTTTTCAGGGTTTATATGAGTCCAGTCTGTTCTAGAGTTAATTTAACATTTTTGGAAATGTTAATGAAGCAACACTGGACCAAAGTTCCTGTTTAACCCCGAAATCAAGAGTTATATTAACGTTTGGAGAGTAAACGGAAAACACTTTGTAGGCTGATCTTGATTTATCTTATTTTTACACTTTATTTTAGTTAATTTAAGATGAAATTATGTATAAAACTGGTTCAAACTGGTCTTTTCTCGCAGGAGTTTGAAGTGGACGGAGGGAGGTGCCAAATTAACACTAAGAGAAGTTGAATTAACACTTGGGGAAGTTGAATTAACTTCAACCACATCAACTCCGGCAAATAACCCCAACTCGAACCCCTGTTTAACTTTCAGATAGTTAAAATAACACTTTTTGTGTTAAAAACAGCAAATGAAATCTTTTAACCCTCCAGCTGTGTAGGTAAAATACACTAATCTATATAGACACGCTTACATTTCATTATTGCATCAAAAACTATAATTATAACTATAGTTTTTGGCAGCAACACATCACAAGCATCTCAATAAAAATCAAAAAATCAAATAAAAATAACTAAAACAGGCCAAACTATCTGATGTGAATTATGATTGCGGCTGTTGAATCAGATTATCGCACTTTAAAAAAATATCAATTAATAAAACAAACTTTGCCAGACTAAAATACTCCCTGGAGGCCAATTGCCCCCTCTCTCCAGTTCGCCCATAAGTGGATTTTATGAATGAAAATAGCAGGAGATGTTTGCAGTAACCTGACATTCTAATGAAGGTAACGATGATGACGATAATTATCAGCAGCAATTAAAAAAGCAAAATGGCCGAATGAGTGAACCGCGCTAAATGAGCAGCACAACTCCCCCGGGGCCCCGCACGAGACCACCCCCGCCTCCCCCGTCCTCCCGCCTTCCTCTCCTGTCGGCTTCCCGGGCACATCCACAGCCCCGGCCGCTCACTCCTGCCCCCCGGAGGCGCAGGGCTCAGCGGAGTGAGAGGAAGCGTGGGGGCGCCAGATTGGACAAAATGCCGCAAAATGACAGGCACAATAATGACAATGAATCTCGTGCGTCGGAGTCACGGGGACAGGGACGCTCGGCCGGGCTGACTGCTCCAATTAAATCGTTACAGGTGCAGCAGGAGATGGAGGGATGGAGGGGAAGGAGGAGGAGGAAAAGTGCTCCTTGGATGTAGGCGTAGAAAGAGTAAAAGTTTCACTGTTTTGAATTTTGGTGTTAAATTTGGATCAAAATGGTGACGTTTATTGTGAAAAGGACAGTTTGAAGACTTTTAGACATATTGTATTATGAAGGAACATTAGTTTTATGAATGAAATGCATAGTAGAGGTAAGATAAGTCTTGTACTGTGCCGGTGAAGCTACCCGTAGCCATGATTATGATGACAGTTATTGCTAATATTGATATATCGTCTTGGGTTAGCAGATTTTCAAAATAAAAAACAGAGACATCCCTGGTTTTTGTTGGTTGGTAATAATAAAACTGTGAAGCGAGTGCGTAATTAAGTAAAGTTGTTATACACTCAGCAATAATGTGCCAGTATAGTCATGTTTTCTTTGTGTTTTTGTCATTTTTAAGCAGCTTTTCAGTATTTTATCTAAACAAATGACAGTTTATGCCTCTTTACTGTTGGCAGGGATCAGATGGGTCAAAAATAGGGACATTTCTGGTACAAAACTGGGACAAATCACTGGTTTTGTGTAAATCTGCTGGGACAGAAGACACAGGGCTCAAATCTGGGACTGTCCCGGGTGAACAGAAAAAGTTACAAGTAAAAGTTTCACTATTTTGAATTTTGGTGTTAAATTTGGATCAAAATGGTGACGTTTATTGTGAAAAGGACAGTTTGAAGACTTTTAGACATATTGTATTATGAAGGAACATAAGTTTTAAGATCTTTCCTAGCGACATTTTACCTTTAGTTCAGCAGAGATTGGCAGTTCCAGGGCTGAAATCATCCAAATGATTCTAGTGAAGGTGTTTGGAGTATAAAAACACAGTGCAGCACTTCCTGTATCACCACATGACATCACAAGGTAGAACGGAGTGGTTTTCAATGAGAGAACTCAACTTAAATGTGCAGGATTTAAGTGTTAAACATGTGCGAATGAAACAAAACACAACTCCAGGAATGTTCTGATGAGAAAATAACATTATATATAGACAATAGAGTAATATGGGCCCTTTAAACTTATCAAAATCTGTGTTTAGAATTGAGTGTATTGAAATCGAGTTTGAAATTTGAGTATTGTGACACTACTGGGGGAAAGAAGTTGTTCAAGTCCAACTATTTTATCAAGTCCAACTATTTCATGACATGTTTTTGCCATTTCCAACTAACCGTCTCTTTAAAGTAGTTCTTCCCAAACACTGCCGCGTCCTCCCTCAAAGTAAATCGCATGTTCGCAGATTGTGCAGTGGAACGGTGCGTGCGGCCATGATGGTCTCAGCAAAGGAATCCTGAGGAGATGAACCCGAGCAGTCAAAGCCCCCTCTGCTGCAAAGAAGGTCAGCCGGGAAAATGTCACTGCCATAATGTACCCACCGAGTACAGGAGGAGAGAGAGGGGGGAGAAAGAGGAAAGAGGAAAGAGAGGGGAGAAAGAGAGATTGGGGAATGAGAAGGAGGTGGGACAAATGAGGGAAAGAGAGAGGAAGAGCTGTGCAAATGCTCCTACGTGGCCCCTGGTCCATCTGAACACAACACACCATTATATCTCAGTGATGACGTTAGTGCGACAAGATTGTTTTTGCAAACTTTTTCAAATTTCAGTATGTTTCAGTTACCGTATTTTTCATGGTTTGGGTGGTCCCTGCGACTTATACTCGGGTGCGACTTAGATATTACATTTTTCACACTGACGCGCTTAGGATCTTGTCGCTCGTCTCTCTGTAACTGCTGCTGTGGCCTCGTCATTTGGGTCTTAAAATGTTCATATGAACCCGCTCTACATGGTCCTGAATTATTATTTTTTTGCTATTTTGTTTGTCCTAAAAATCCTCTCCATAACACAGAGCCTGACTCCAGATTCGCTCCCGTAACCGTGAGCATCAGGAGCTTCATTTGAGCAGAACAGAACATTTTATTACTATAACTCGCCTTTCAAGATGTTGGTTCTTGGTCTCTGATTTTATCAAATAAATTTCCCTCAAAAAGTGCAACTTATAGTCCAGTGCGACTTATATATGTTTTTTCATCTTCATTACACATTTTTTGGCTGGTGCGATTTATACTCTTTTGATTTTGAGATAGAGATTTTCAGTTGATGTGACAGAGAGTGCAAATATAAACGTTTGAACTATAACTTTTATAATGACTATAACGGGTTTTTGTGCGTTTTGTAATGCATATGTTCATCTATATTTTCTTAAATTATAATGTATTCTTGAAATAGGATATGTTCTTTTTCACATTCTAAAAGTCTAAAGTAAAAAGTGTAAAAGTAAATAAATAAAACTGTATATTATGTTGGCTAGAATAGAAAACTGCATTTGGTTCCATATTTGGCCAAAATAGTTTAGTCCAAATTTTATGTAAATGAATTCATATTTAGAGGTTGCTCAAGACACTTCAAAATTGCCCTAAACTATATCATAGCAGACCAAATGAATAAGGCATATTTGAATAATTTATCATTTTATTCTGCAAACACAAACTGAAATTTGCATAAAAATTCATAAAAGTTGCTTAGAAAGTCCATGAAGTGTAAAAAATTACTTGAAAACACAAAATTGTCAATTTCTAGGAAACTTCATGCAGCTTGAGCAACCTTTAAAACACCTTTTTCTTCCCAATTTCTTACTAAATAATTTTTCAGATGCTAAAACCTAGAGCAGCGTTCTAGTCGAGGTTTTCTGAAACTTTATTTATTACCCTGCTTCGATGGACCAGTGTATATTTGATTAAACTAAACATTGAAGAATTGTTTTTAAACTATATATAGTTACCGTATTTTTCGGACTATAAGTCGCACCAGCCAAAAAATGCACAATGAAGAAGAAAAAAACATGTAAAAGTCGCACTTTTTGGGGGAAATTTATTTTATAAAATCAGAGACCAAGAACCGACATTTCATCTTGAAAGAGAAGTTATAGTAATAAAAACAACTGAATAGAGAAAAATTATAAAAATATACTTTATTAACAATATCTCTCAATAGATAAAACTATAATATACAAATAAATGTAAAAACAAAAAACAAAAAAAAACAAAAAAACCTGAAAAAACTGAATAGAGAAAAATCCATGTAGGTATTATTTGTTTGTTCGTTTTTCAATATAGAACCAAAAATAAGAAAATGAAAAAAAAAAAAATTCTATATTATTTGTCTCTAAAACCAAAATTAAAAAAACAGATAACAATTATTTCATTTTATTTTTTTCATTTTTAATTCATATATATGATTCATATATTTGGTCTATGGGCTGTCAGTGTGAAAAATGTAATATATAAGTTGCACTTGAGTATAAGTCGCAGGAACCACCCAAACCATGAAAAAAAAGTGACTGAAAAATACAGTATTTATTTGTCCCACAATGAGGAATTTCCGGTGTTGCAACATGCAGTCCAAGAACAGCAGGAGAAAAAAAAAACAAATCAAAAATCAAGGTAAAGACTGAGCTAAACCAGTAGATGAGAATAAAAACATTTTAACCTCCGCTTTAAGAATGTATTTGATAGACTGAAGCTCTCCTCAGCCTCTCTCCTTCCCTCTCCCTCTTTCCTTCCCTCCCTCCCTCTCTCCTCTGCCTTTTTCCGTCCATGGGAATCCACATCTCCTCCGTTGCTAAATGAACTCTGACAGTGGCCTGCAGAAACCCAAGTTGGGAGCGAGCGCCGAGGGGCAGAGCTCGAGTGAACAGGACACGCTACGTACACCCTCATGCTAACAATCGACATATGCTTTTGTTTACGCTTTCGTTTGCCCCGGTGCCGTCGTGAGCCGCCCGTAGCCCCCGGTGAGACGGTCCGGGACGGGGCTGGAGCGCGATGCCCACTGGCTGTTGAAAAAATAAAGCTTCTAATTTGTTTCCGCTCACATAGTCACGATTACAGAGCGGCTGATGATACTGGGGGGTACGGGCACCAGCTACAGGCCGGGTACACGCATGGGTGTTTTACATGGCCTCAGTGCGCATTAGGCCAATATGTTTACACTTATATGGGCAGGTTCACACTTATCCTGGTTTGAGTCCTGATCTAGACTTGGTTTGGTCCCGTTCGAGTCAGGGATGCAGTGATCCAATACGGTATGAGACTCTGATTCTGGTTGTACATAAATTGATGTAATGAAACAATCTTCTAATCGCAGTCTTATAACGTTTGAACTTTTATTTATACAAAGCTGCATTACTTGAAGGATTCAGCTACACAGCGAAAAGTGGAAGGTTAAAATTTAAGGGTAAAATATTTCAGAGTTGTTTTTAACACAAAAAGTATTGAAAGTGGAATGGGGGTTCGAGTTGTGGTTATTTGCCAGAGTTGATATGGGTGAAGTTAATTCCACTTCCCCTAGTATTAATTTATCTTCCCTTAGTGTTAATTTGGGACCTCTCACCCACCGTCAAACCCTCCCATCAAACTCTCATAACAGAAGACCAGTTTGAACTAGTTTTGTACATCGGCCCCGTTTACACGTACACGGATATTTTTTAAAAACAGAGAAATTTCCCTTCGTTTGTGCCCGTCTTTTACACGTAAACGGAGAATTCGCCTCTGAAAACGAATCTTTCTAAAAACTCCGGCTAAAGTGGAGATTTTGGAAAACTCCGGTTTGGCGTTTGCGTAAAGTGACATAAACGGCGTTTTAGGCAGTTGACGCCAAAGTGTGACCAGTGTTAACGTTTTTCTGTGGTGATGATCAGAAGCGTCAGAGCAGCAGTCGCGTCACTTCTGCTGCAAACACTTGCCCTGTGTTTGCATTTGCACAGCTGATGTTTCATATCGAAGAGACGAATGAGGCTCGGAGCTCAGCAATTTTCCCTCTTCTCCTTACGACCCAAAGACCCAGTCGCCGACACCGCCAACGTCGCCGTTTTTAGGTCCGACCTGGGCGGACGCTGTGTGGTGGGATCATTCTGAAAATGAAGTGTTTGTCCCGGAGGAGGCGTGAAAATTTTAGGATGTCGCGCTCATCACTGCTGTTACTCTCCGACTCGCTGCGTCAAAACTACTGAAACTGAGGCCCCGTTGGCTGCAGAGCGTTTTCCTTCTTCCTACACTGGCCCCTAGAGGCTCGGCGTAGTTATGACGCTTCTCGACGGCGTATTTATGTGTGCTCATGTAAACGAAAACTTTTCTGAAAACGATGCTGTGTGCACGATGTTATTTAGCAAAACGGAGCGAGAGAAATATTAGTTTCTAAAAATATCTGTGTGCCTGTAAACGGGGTCATAATTTCATCTTAAATTAACTAAAATAAAGTGTAAAAATAAAACATCTCTGTGTGTTGTTTAGCTAAATCTGGATAACCCTACAAAGTGTTTTCCGTTTCCTGCCAGAACATTAATATAACTCTTGATTTTGGGGTTAAACAGGAACTTTGGTCCAGTGTTACATAATTAACATTTGCAAAAATGTTAAATTATCTCTAGAACAGATTGGACTCATATAAACCCTGAGAAAATGTTAAACTTGATTCTGTAAGAGTCAATTTTAACACTCCATTTTTTGCTGTGTACATAACACTTGGAACAGTTTTGTATCATTTTATTTTTGGATAAAGGAAATGAATGCTGTCTCTGCACTGGGATTCGCTGATACTAGTTTTATTTTATTTTATTTTTTTTATATCAGAGGGATCTCAGTCTGGTCCCCACTGTCTCAGAACCAAACCAGATCAGGCAATTAGATATTTTTGGTAGTGACGCTTGTGAAATGAAGGAGCTCTTTGTTTAACCATCATTTTAAAGACAATTACATGTTTCTCATCTCAGATTAACAGACCTTTGTGCTTTGCTCATTGATTTTGCAAAAATGTGCAGTGTTTGTCTGTCTGCTGTGAGATTTTTTGAACTTGCGGAGATTTACCCCTACACTGGAAAAAAACAATATCTAGATAAATTAAAATGACTTAAATTAAGAATATTTTACTTTATCCAAGTTTAGTCTAGGAATAGGGTTATGTAAAACATATTGATTATGATTAACATATTGATTATGTAAAATATATTGTTGTTTTGATGAACACATGAACACAATAGCAGTTTTTTTTATGCCAGTTCCACATACGTGTTATATGAATTGTGTGGCTTAAAGGGCTTATATTACTTTATTTTCTGATAAATAATAATAATAATAATAATAATAATAATAATAATAATAATAATAATAATAATACATTTTATTTATTTGGTGCCTTTCTGGACACCCAAGGTCACCTTAAAACAACATAAACAAATTAAGTACGATTAAAACATACAGTTAAAGTGGGACAGTATTTTATTGATTGATTGTATTTAGTGTTGTACTTTATTAGTATTTAGTATTTAGTAATGTATTAGACAGTATTTGAATGGATTGATTGCATTTAATAAAGTGAAATTTTCTCAAATCCTGATAAAAACTTTCTTAATCCAAGACATCGTAGCTTGACTAGATTTAGTTTTTTGCAAACTGATGTAAAGTGTTGAAGAATATTCTGTGTATTCTGGATCCCAGGCGAGTTTAGTCTCGGAATAGGTTTATGTACATATTGTTGTTTTGATGAACACATGAACACATTAGCAGTTTTTTATGCCAGCTCGATGATGTCTTGGCATGCAAAAGGCGAAGTGTTTTGCTGTGTGAAAAATTGCAATATACTGTATTTTTCGTACTATAAGTCGCACTTTTTTTCAGGGTTCGGGTGCAACTTATCCTCAGGTGCGACTTATATATTACATTTTTCACACTGACAGCCAATAGACCAAATATATGACTATATGTATATATGAATACAAAATTTAAAAAAACTAATCGTTATCTGTTTTTTTCATTTTGGTTTTAGAGACAAATAATAAAGAAAAGAGTTGTTTTTTCGTTTTCTTTTTTGGTTCTATATTGAAAAACGAACGAACGAATGATACATGGATTCTTCTCAATTTGGTTGTTTTTATTACTATAACTTCTCTTTCAAGATGAAATGTTGGTTCTTGGTCTCTGATTTCATAAAATAAATTTCCCCCAAAAAGTGCGACTTATAGTCCGGTGCGACTTATATATGTTTTTTCTTCATTATGCATTTTTGGGCTGGTGCGACTCATAGTCCAAAAATATGATACTAAATAACTTCTCTGGTAGGAGGTCCGCCACCTGCTTGTTTCCCTTTATACTGTATCTCCATGAGGATAAACAGGACAGATTTAAGCTCAGTTCAGAAAAATTACACAGTGCGCGGCTAAAACTTGGTGAAAAATGTACAGTAGAATCATATATAGTTCATAATAGGTCATCATACCATAATATAAGAACACAATAACCGTTTAAGAGCAGAGCTACGTTACGATGTTACAGCCAGATTTGCCATTTCTTGTATTTTTGTATCCGTCCGAAGGCTCTGACTAACATGTACAGTAAAAAGACATTTTCTATCTCAAAGCACAAGCCTGATCTTTAAATGTAAAATTCTTTATGGAACACACAGGCACTCGTCGCCTGCACACCTGTTAAATTTGGTAAGACCATTTAAGAAATCCGTCATTTCTACAGACTAATTATCTCTTCCAAATGTCAGATCTAAAAAAAAATTTACAAGTTCTTCTTATAAGACTGAAAAGAAAAAAAAAACTACTTTCGCCCAGAATCGTTCAAGCTACAAGTATGGAATAAGATTTGTACGATTTGATGCAGAAACAGTTCTCCAGCTGTGATAAGTGCCGTAGTTTTTACATTATTCAAAGGGATTCTGCTGTGTAGTATTGTGTACACTTAACACAGGCTTACAGTACAGACAGAGGCACATTTTAATAAACAACAGGTAATCATCTGAATATGATGAAGTAGAAAATAAAACAGTATTAATCAAGGTCCAAAACTGACTTTTGTGAACTTTAAGGCAAGTTATAATCTTATTACCTCCTCAAAAACAGACCTGGAGTTGTGCTTTGTTTCATTCACACACGTTTGAGTAACACTTTACGTTTTATTCATCTTCTGACCACATCTCCAAAGCTAAAAATGCTCAGGTCCATTTTCGGACATCATGAAGCTGTAGTTTTAAAGTGAACAGCTCCTTTTACCTTTTGTTCAGTAAAGATTTACAACTCCAGAGCTGAAATCATCCAAATGATTCTAGTGAAGGTGTACGGTAAAGATGCACGGATGGCGGTTACATTCGGGCGGGTGGCGGTTTAACGACTCAAATAATAATAAAAAAACAAATAGATTGGATTTAAGTTATTCTCCTTTAAGTTTACATGTACAGTAATAACTCTGAATTAAGGTTTACATGGAAAACACGTTAAATCGGATTTCACTAGCAAGGACCACGCCAACAACACGTGCGCGAAGCAAAAAGCGTTTATTCTATGGAGACGAGGCGGGTCGGCTGGGTTGAGACTCAGGGTGGGGGTTCAGTCTCGGTCTTCACACGGCCCAGCAGGACGGGACCCCCCTCGTAGGCGTCTTATGTCTGGGAGACGAACAGATATGGGGTTGGGAGGGTGGGGTCGAGTTATTCTTGACAAAGAGGAAATTTCTTACTGCACTGGCAGATAATTTCACTTAAAATCTGGCATTTTTACCTCAAAATTAGTATTTTTTTCTTATTTTTGATATGCCTTTTTTGCAGTGTGATGAGTTTTGTGATGCAGTGGCGGATTAAAAAATAGCCCATCGTGCATCTCTAGTGTACGGAGCACCTCCTGTTTTACCACATGACGAAGATAGAACAAGACTGAAGATAATTGTATTGCCCTGAAAAACGTGTGTCCTGTTCCATGGAAATGTTGTCGCATTAGCTATAATAATATTCCACAGTATGACATAAATGTGTCTATGCAAGAGCCTTGAGAAAGTTACACATTATATCTTTAACATGCCAATAAATGATTTTCCTCAAATGAAAGACGACAAACCAACTTTACTCACGCTTCAGTCAGTCGCACCAAATGACCGAGCAACTCATGCACTGGAAAAAAACAATATCTAGGTAAGTTCAAATGACTTAAATTAAGAACATTTTGCTTTATTTGAGTGGATTCATCTCCTCACGAGTAAAACCGAATAATCTCTCTTGTCTTTCTTCTCTGAATGTTTTAGGTGATGTTTAAACCTAACACAAGTGAAATAATCTGCCAGTGGAATAATAAGTGTTTTTTTCTTAATTCAAGCAACATTTGATTTTATTTCTTATTTTAAGTGTAAAAAGTTGCTCTTTTTCTCATTTTAAGTGTAGTAAGATGTATTTTCGTATTTTAAGCACAAAAATCTTACTGCACTGGCAGATCATTTTTCTTGTCAAGTGAAATTGACTCAAATCATGGTCAAACTTTGTTAATCTAAGTCATTTTAGCTTGACTAGATTTAGTTTTTTGCACTGTGGTTCAGTGTTTCCCGTTGCTCCTCCAATTCACCGCAAACTTATGGACAGCTACGTTAAATATCTCCATGACGGCGCAGATTATCGCCTCGTCTGATCCCGTCCCTTTAAGAGAACGGCCCACGCCCCTTTAAAAAGTCATCTCGTCATCCACAGGCCCCGCGCTTTGACTGATGGCGCCTCGCTCAACCTCTCCCCCGGCAGAGTGAAGGGCTCTGGGGGTGTCCCGGTGACGCCGACAGCACACGAGATGAGTTAAGACTTCTCCCATCCACCCCCCCCCCCCACCCGCCCACTTGCCCCCCATCCACCACCACCACCCTCCTCCCCCACCGTCTCCCCCCGCCGTAATGAGCCACACCTGTACACTACTTTAAATACCAGAGAGGAGATCCAAATGTCAGGCGCAATTAAAGCTTATGATTCAAGGCTGTACCAATCAAGTTAGGGCCGGGGGTTAGGGGGGGAGAGGGGAGGGGGCTGCCAGGGACCGTCCGACAGGGGCGCACCGCACGGGGAGGCCAGGGCGTGGGGGGCTGGCAGGTTTAGTGCGGCTCGTGTGCACCTCAGAATGGGAGGATGTATGGAGAAGGTTAGGTGATGGGAGGTGATGGGAGGTGATGGGAGGAGATGGGAGGAGATGGGGACTGGCAGGTTGGAGGAAGTGAAAAGTAAAGACAGGTGCATTTTACAGCTTGTTTTAGCTTTTACAGAGTCTATACTATACTATACATCAGGGGTGGCCAACTAGTAGAAGACTAAGAGCCCCTTCTTTTTCTGTGTTACTGCAAAGAGCCACATTATACACATGGGTACACATGAACATCATGCCATTCCTCAATCATGTATGCACGCACACGCACACACAGACCTATGCTCAACCAGATTTAATGAAAATAACCACACCAACATGATAATATTGTTTAAAAGTTGGTAAAAGTTGTTTTCAACAGTTAACATTGTGTGCACTGTCTCACACACACAAACTCTCAGTTCAAGCAAGTCCACAAACAAAAAGAAAATAATTTTCATTTTCAATTTTTCTCTTACTATGCTGCTTAGTGAGACTTTTGGCATTCCTTATCTTGAACAATCCTTGAATGAATGGTAACGCCAGCCAAGCATATTTGACGCATGTTATGTAAAAGCTCCTGAAGAGCCGCATGAAACTAGTTAAAGAGCCGCATGAGGCTCGAGAGCCACGGGTTGGCCATGACTGCTATACATACTAAAATATGTATGCATAGTGCAGTATAGACTCTGTAAAACTGACTTCTATTGAAAGAAATATGTAAACTTTTGATCCATAAACGTTAAACCTTCTCATTATTTCTTTGCGATAGCTCCACAAACGTGTTATATGAATTGTATGGCTTAAATGGCTTATGTTACTTTATTTTCTGATAAATACTACTATTAATAATACATTTTATTTATTTGGCGCCTTTCTGGACACCCAAGGTCGCCTTACAACAACATAAAAACAAATTAGTACGATAAAAGCCAGTTATTAAAATTAGTTATGAGCTATTTGATCAATGTTATAATGTTTCCTCATCACAAACGTACGTGGAGTTGTGTTTTGTTTCATTCACACGTGTTTAGCACACAAATCCTGCAGATTTAGAGTTTAGAGTTCTTCTCTCAAACAGAAAACACTCCGCCTACAGGAAGTGCTCCACTGTGTTTTTAAATTCCACATTTCCTTTTGTAGATGTAGACAGACACATAATAAAGAGTTTCTCAAACGTGTGTGAATGAAACAAAACTTAACTCCAGGTTTGTTTTTGGGGAGGTAACAACATTATAACATGGCTTAAAGCTCACAAAAGTCAGTTTTGTGTGATAATGAGAACATTTTCCTTTGTAATTATTAGTTTTAACAAGTCATACAATTGCAATTATGAAGTATATTTTTCTTTTTGTGCATAATCTTGCATGGATCATATTCATGAATCTCAGTCTGATGAGAAATCTGCACTGTTGCCATAGCAATTAACAGAATTAAATATTAAACTTTCTGAAAGATCAAAGTCCTCAAAATGTTGGATATAAACAGAAAACTGAAACCCAAAAATTTGTAAAACTAGCTCATCCCAAACAGATTCAGGAAACGAGAAACACGAGAACTTAAATATTGATCTGGAAATATTGAAGCGCTGTTCGACATTTAAAGATAATAACCAAATGATTCGCTAAACGGACTCGTTTGGATGGAATTTTGATTTGATGAAAACAATAACACCATTAAAACCAGTTCTGTGCCTAAACCTGAGTTTGTGTGTTTTTCACAACAATTTTACTCTCAGCGTTTCATAAAAGTGTCAGTGATGCCCTTTTACTGTCATTAAGCCCGCCTGACAGCATTACAAACTCCACTACAGGAAAACTGGGAAATTCTGTTTGTTTTCTACCTGCAACACAAACCAGCTTTTACTGTGCAAATTCCCCCATCCCCTGTACCCACCATAGTCCGTATATATGAGTGGACAGAGCTAAAGCGTTAGCCGCCGCGTGCCAAACAGGAAGTGCTCCAGGAGGCTCTTCCGGCTCCTTCTCTCCCATTTGATTTACATTAGGATCTTCTCGCTCCTCTCTCTGTACCTGCTGCTCTGAGCCTCGTCATTTTGGTCTTAAATGTTCGTATGAACCCGCGACACAGGATCCTGAATTTTTCATTTCTCTGTTTTGTTCCTAAATCAAGATATGAACATAAATAACGGACCAATCAGACGGCTTCATTCCCTGAGGTCCCTCCCCCTAGCGTTAGCAACAGGTTTGATTGACAGCTAGTTTCGCTGCTACGTCAGTCCCCTTCCCGCTTTCCTGCCCCGATTGACTATTTTTGAAATAAAATGACAAAATATCTCAAACAATTACAATAGCTAATGTTACTAGAATCTTAACTAGCATAATTTAACTAGCATAAAGTAAAGTGAATTTTGTTAAATTGTGACTCTATTGTTGTTCACACATAACAGAACATAGAACATAAATCAATGACTTAAACTTACTATTTAAAGTTTGATGATGAAAGCTAAAAGTTTCCTTATTATTCTCCAGAATCAGGTAAATCCAGTGTCCTGCAGGTGCAGAGTATCACCGCTCTGCCATGAGGAGGCGCCACATTTAACCTCCTCAGTCCTGATTGGCTCTTGTGGTTGCTATGATACTCGCGGTCAGACTGTGGTACCCTCCCTCCATTACAGTACTGTTTTACGTGTTTTCCATGTACAGTACAGTACAGTACCTTTTGGTCCTACTGTATCATGATCCAAATTGGGTTGTGGTCTATGTCCTCATAGTGTTGCAAATGACCAAATAAACTACTACTACTACTTGCTTACTTTGTACCCACCTTAAACCCGCTCTGTACCCGCTCTGTACCCGCTCTGTACCCGCTCTGTACCCGCTCTGTGTATCTGCTGACTGGGCGCCTCCTTGGCTCCTCCCCCTCACACTAATTGCTGAGCTGGGTTGACCTGGCGGACCACAGCCTGTTCATACAGATCACAAAATAAGGCTCCATAAAGAAAACAGCGGCCCACAATAATGAGATTTCTCCAAGAGTGGGAAAAGGTGACATTTAAAACTGCACCGGGCCCACTCGCCTTAAACAACTCCCCTGAACAAAATACGGGAGGAAGAGAGAAGTTATCGCACTTTATTCACAACTATTAGTGACAATTTGTAAATTATGGCATTGTGGGAGAAAGGCAATAGTGGACAAAGTTCTGTTACTGTAAATAATAATAATAATAATAATAATAATAATAATAATACATTTTATTTATTAGGCGCCTTTCTGGACCCAAGGTCGCCTTACAACAACATAAACAAATTAAGTATGATTAAAATATATAGTTAAAAGCCTACGGTTAAAGTGGGACAGTATTTAATTGGCTGATTGTATTTAGTGTTTTATTTGATTAGTATTTAGTATTTAGTAATGTATTAGACAGTATTTGAATTGACTGATTGTATTTAATTGACTAAATCAGTGGACCCCAACCCCTGGGCCGGGGGCCGGTACCGGTCCGTGGATCAGTTGGTACCGGTAAGAAATAATTAATTCTATCCATTGTCTTTATCATCTGAGTCTGAACAATCTTTTATTTTGAAAAAACTTTTTTAAAATGTTATAAACGTTATGTTCAGTGTGTGAAATACGGGGGTGCGGCCCCCTGCGATTAACCCATCACACCTCCTGAAAAAGGCTGTAACGTTAGAAAAACTACACAATCTGGTTGTAAACAGGAAGGAAAACAATTTGTACGAAACTGAGAGGTCCCGTTTGGAGGAGGTGGGCCAAAGCACGGCACATCTGCACCGATGCCCCCGCACGAGGAAAACACGAAACAAAGTCCACTTCAAAACATACGGAGAATCCGCCACAAAGACCACGGAAAACTTCTCCCCCCGCGCTGCCCCCACATCCACAAACACACGGAGGAGCAGAACCCACACCCGCCCCACCACGTACAGACGCTGTACCCACCCTCAAAACCGCAGCTCCACCGCGCGACCCGCAAACAGCACCGTGTGACAACACCCTGTCCGCAGCCCGACAGGTGCGAACGCAGAACTCCAGGCAACAAAAGAGAATGTTTGGTGAATATTATCAAGGGGAAAGACGTTATTTCCCTTCTTCCTACGGGATTTGCTGTTGTGCCGGCGATTACTTGGACACCACTGAGCGTTCCGGCGCATTACAGACGTCACCACCAAACAGCAGCGATTGGTTAAATCAAAAAAGTACCTGCCGGCCATCGAGCGAACGAATCCTAAAGCTGCGAAGTGAAACCGGCTCATGAATCAGGCTAATCTTTTACCTTCAGCTCAGCAGAGATTGAACTGAAATCTTCCAAATGATTCCACTGAAGGTAAAGGGAGTTTAAAAACACAAAGGAGCACGTCCTCTGTCACTACACGACATCACAAGGTGGAACATATTGTGTGTTTTCTAAAAAAGTTCGAGCCTAAATAAGCATGGTTTGTGTGAATGAAATCAACTGACTGCAATGTGGGTGAAGTGTCTTGCTCAAGGGTACAGCAAGAATATGTTCTCGGAGAAGCTTGAAAGTGAACATTTAACTTTGTGGTGGAATCCCCATTATATATAGCTTCAAATTTTACCAAAATATTGCCAATCTAATCAGTTGTTGATAAAATAGTGGCTGTGCTTTCTGTTTGCTGCGCCATAAAATAAAATAAAAAGAAATCAACTATAAATTCGATTTCAGGACACCATTTCTGTCCCCACACCAGATACTGACTAATATCTATGTTCTATTGGGGACAAACCACATTTTCATAAGATTTCCCATATTTTTCTGCTTTTACATTTCCACACACCGTTCCAACTTTTCCCCCAATCGCTTTGTACAGTTGTGAGAATTCCACAGAGCAGCCAGTCATTCAAGACAAACATGTCAGAGCTTTGCGTGAATGAAAAATGAACATTGGGGGGGTAAATAAAGCAATATGACCAGCGGGACTACGAATTGGGCGGATAAGTGTCAGGCTGTGAGAAAAAATGAAGCATTTACCTGTTCCTAATCGGATTTCCTGATGGCTTTGTGTAGACACCGGACTCCTCCTCCACAGAGCCGATGAGTGATGGTCTGAGGATGCGAGCCCAGTTTGAGCCAAGCGAACACATCAACGTTTAGCTACTTATTGTCCCAAATATTTAGATGGGATTCACATATGCAAGTTTCCCCTCTCAGAACAATATTGTGGGCCCATACATATTCCATTGGTTCAAAACGCTGCATTATTTCCTCGGGCTGTGAGTAAACAGATGAGAATGTGACTGGTATTCTGCGCACAGCTTCAGCTTTACTTTGCAATATATACAAGAGTTATTACGAGAGGGTTGGAAGAGTGTGTACATTGAAAACGGCGTAAAGTTAAGTCTTTTGTGCATAAAGGAACTTGCAGGAAGGAAAAAAAACACGTGAAAATGGGTTCAGTGTGGAAGTGGTTTGGACTTTTGCCTTTCGTCGAGGAGGTTCAGGGCAGGGGCGGTGCCAGACGGGGGCTTTAGTGGGTATTAGTCCCCATACCCCCATAGCCCCCCTAAAGATTTTTACCCCATTTTCATAGGACAAGCAATTTTGACTTAAAACGTTCACAGTGTTTGAAATGACGCGCAACAGGACGCTAACTACATATAACCCCTGAAGACCTAAGGGAAATTTTTCTACATTTCTCCTCACCTGGATTTTTTTCTTAATTTTGCTTTTAAAACTGCCCCTTTTACCCCATAATGAAGTGTTCTACCTCCTTTTGTTCAGTGCAACCTGTTATTTCACAATCTGCTGCTGTAGTTGTGTCATGAGGCTGTGATAAAAGCTACAGGACCAGAGATAGAGATGAAAAAAAAAGAAAAGAAAATTCACACTCTTTTATACAAAACACACAGCAAACATGTATAAACAACTTTTTGGACATAAAAAATGCTTAATTTAGGGCCTTAGCTACAAAAATGCAGAATATCAAGTCTGTAAGTAAACTAAAAATCTCCTTATTAAAAACAAAAAAAGTGCAATCGCTCCATTACTTTTCTGGTCCAGTCCTGGAAACAGCTCCTGTCAGGTCCAGGGCCAGAGCCACAGCACTTCTGCATTTCCATGGGGTTTATTACATTTGTATTTGTTCATTTTGAGTGAAATAAACCTTTAAATAAAAATAGCAAAGGATGCGCAATTACACACACCAAGATGTGTAATTTGCCATTTATTTGAGAAAAAACTGCACTTAGAGCGACTTTTTCACTCGTTCTAAACACACACAGTCAGAGGAGTCGACCATCTTGACTCACTTCACTCTTTGGCAAAGTTTGGCTCGATCAAAATGGACGGAGCGCATGAGTTTGGGGAAAACAAAGTTCCTATTGGACACTCGTTTTGCTCACGTCATCACACAGCGTGAGTGTGACGTAGGATAAAGCCGCAGAAATGTACGGAAACCTCTATGTCTGCACTTTCAGAGGGGAAAAGGAAGTTTCTGTCTTTTACGGTTAGAAAGTTCTGCGCAGTTATAGAAAACATATTCCTCTGAATCGTATACGATGTCGTAGGTCTTCGTTAAACTTTAAAATAGTGAAGGGAACATGGAAGGGGACGAGGTGTACACTTTACTGTTAAAAGGACCTAAATTAACATGTGCACTAGTGTGTAACTTTATGGTTGGGGGTGCGTCACATGCTTGATTCTATGGATATGTCACTGTTTTGCTTGGAATGTCCCACAGTGTGACATTAAACAGCTCTACTTTACATTTATTCAATTACAGGTGGTTTTATAGCTCAAAAATACCAAGAAAAAACAGCATTCTGACTGTGAGCGGGGTCGCCTCTCCACAGATCTTGGTCTGGTTTGGTCTCCATGAAGATAGAAAGGTTTAATGCCATACGGTGGAACATTCCAGACAGAGGAATAACATCTGCATGGAGAAAAGAAGTTAGAGAAGTTATACAATGCACCTTTAAGTGAGCTCCCACATTCGAGGCCTCAGCACCTCATTAGGTCCTCCAAAAAACTGGTTCAGGGTTTGCTCGGTCCTGACTCGGTCTCGGTCTTCAGGCTGATCAGGGGTTAAGTCGAAGAACACGCGCAGTGTTTTGAGTTGCAGCTCTGATATGAGTGAATGTCTCTCCACACTCTTTGTCCCATTTCCTGCCATATAATCCTGTCAACAAGCTTTTAAGGTCTTACATTTATGGACACTTAAAGGTGCGATGTGTGACTTTATGGTTGGGGCTCTGTCGCCTGCTTGTTTCTATGGATATGTCATTGCTCTGCCTGAAATGTTCCACAGTATGACATTAAACAGCTCTACTTTACTGTTACATCCCTTGTTAGTTAAAGGACATAACTAAATATAAAACAATAATTGAACCAGAGTCAACAGCCAAAGCCAAAATCACCAGGGTTTGCAATAAACAAAATTATTGGTGGCAGGAGGTGTGTGCCGGTTGTGCCAAATAAACAAACGCAAAAGCAAAACAAAACAGCTCCCAACACTTTATTTACCGACCTCTGAAAAGTGTCCGGGGCGTCGCAGAGTCCGAATGGCGTGACAGTACCGGAGGAAGTAGTCTGGGGTCACAAAAGCTGAAATACCGGAGGTGGAACTTGCCAATATCCGTTTAACATGTCGAGTTTACTCACGTAGTTTGCAGGACCGATTTCATCAGTACAATCATCAATGAGTGGCAGAGGATGAGCATCTGGGACAGTCACAGCGTTGACTTTTCTGAAATCTGTGCAAAACCCGGGGCTCCCATCAGCTTTTATGTCAAGGAGACAAGGGGAGCGGCAAGTCCATTTTCTATTAAGTATTTATTCAATTACAGGTGGTTTTATAGCTCAAAAATACCTAGAAAAAGAAGCATTCTGACTGAGCGGAGTCGCCGCTTCACAGATCTGATCTGTAACTTGGTCCGGTTTGAGCTCCATGAAGATAAAACAGTTTAATGCCACACTGCGAAACATTCCATACAAAAAACAAACATCTCCTTGAAGAAAAGCATTTGACCGACCCTCCACCAGAAAAGTTACACAATGCGTCTTTAAGCACATCTGTTTTAAAAGAGGTAATGTGTGCGTGTGGGGAAGCATATTAGCCTTCATTACGTGCATAAATATCAAACCAGAAAAGTGACTATGGACTTTAAAAACACGGAGGAGCACTTTGTGGAATAGGCGGGCAACACCTTATGACATCAGCAGGTGAAATAGAGCATTTTCAGCTCAAGAGAAGAGGCTAGAACCTGCAGAAATACTAAACTGACGTAAATATCGAAATTTCCTTGTACATTTCGATAACATAATGATGGAAGTAACCCTTTATTATTCGTCTCACTACATCTCCGAAGCTCAAAATGCTCCGTTCCACCTTGTGATGTCATGAAGCAGTAATTTTCAAGTTAACAGCTGCGTTTTACCTTTCTGAAATCATCCAACTGATTCTAAAGAAGGTTTCACTAGCAAGGACCACGCCAACAACACATGTGCGAAGCGAAAACCGTTTATTACATGGAGACGAGGCGGGTCGGCTGGGTTGAGACTCAGGGAGGGGGGTTCAGTCTCAATCTCCCCCCCCCCCTCCCCCCATAGGTGTCTTATGTCTGGAAGACGAACAGATATGGGACGGGAGGATGAGTCGAGTTATTCGGGATTGGCTGCTACAAATAGGCTTCTGGGAAATTGAGGTGTGGTAGAAGTGAGGTGTGGATCGCTGGAGAGGAGGCGAGGGCGGTTGAGGTGTGGTCCTGGTCCTGAACCGAAGTTAATCATATTATCTACATGTATGGAGTTAAAAAACACAACTGAGCACTTCCTGTATTGCCGCGTGACATCACAAGGTGGAACAGAACTCCTAAATATGCAGTTTTTGTACGTTAAACATGAGTGAATGATACAAAACACAACACCAGGTATTTTTGTGAAGAGGAACCAATATTATAACATTCTGGCTACAATGTGGGTGAAGTGTCTTGCTCAAGGGTACAGCAAAAATATGTTCAGCACCAACAAAAAAGAAGCCAGAACACACAGAAATACTAAACTGAAGTAAACGTTGGAACTTCCATGCATATTTTTGATGCGATAGCAACATAATGATTAAAATTTTTTAAAAAAACTGCCGGTCGCTATCGTCCCTTTAATGACCCCAGTCCAGCTCCACACCTGTAGATTCTGACCTGTCTCTCCTCGGACTAAATGAGCGGCACATGGCAGCTCCTTCGCCGCCGAACAAGCCAGCCGTGACCCCGTAATGATAACCGCCGTCACACCGCCGTCTGGCCCTATCTCCACATTTACCTGTTCACCGGCTCGTCCCGCTCCTCCAGCTCCTATAGCATCACACCAAAGGGAAAAGCAGCCATCCATTTCATTGTCACATGACTCGGGGGGACAGTGCGTGTTAATAAATGCGTTTCATTATTATGCATATGTCTTTATATTTCTCATGATGGATTTGGGGGGAGAAGGGAGCCATGCATTTTCAGTGACGGAGCTGTCAAACAGCATCAAGCCACACCGAACAATACATCACCTTCTTATTTACATTTCAAAATACTGTCTTTGCGATTAATCAAAAATCCACATGTGGCACACTTAGCTTTATGTAAACAAAGTTGACTAATTGTGGTCTTAAGTGAACAACAAAGGGATGACAGAGGACGTGGCCACTCAAAGAAACAGTGTGAAGTGGGTTTGATGAAGTGCCCACATCGCTCTTATGATTAATTTCAATTATTCGCGCTTGTTGTTAGGCAATCATTACATATATGGGTGAATATTACTGTACGCGGAGAGGTGGAGGTGTACCAGCCAACCACCAGCGGCCTCGCAGTGTGCTGTCCCGAGCTGTTACTAGGCTTCTGTTCAGTCAGTCGGTATCTAAAAAAAATTAAATAACGAATGAATGATGAGGAATGAAATGGAAAAAAGGATGTGTCTTGAATTCTTAGCCCTAGCAACAAACTGGCTATTGTGCGCCCTTGGTTTCTAATAACATCCTTTTCACTTGTATTTGAGTAATACTTTTGAAGTAGCAGTAAATTACTTAAGTAAAAGTTTTGCTTATTCATGTTACAGTGATCCCTCGCTATATCGCGCTTCACCTATCGCGGCTTCGCGGAATTTTTTACAGTGCTTTTTTTTTACAGTGAATCTGTATCTTGTTGATAAAGAAGAGGAGGAAGGACTAAAGAAGAGGAGGAAGGACTAAAGAAGAGGAGGAAGGACTCACACTTGGTCGCGCAGCCTTCAGTAGAAAAAGACGCTACAGCGCAGTGGAGTCAGGACGAAGAGGTGCAGCTGGAGGGACTGTGAAATACACCAGTGACAATGTTTCCTCCCTTGTATTCATTACTATAGAAAAAATATTGTTTTACAACACCGTTCTTTAAACTATTATAGTTATTTGTAAGAAAACGTTAATATTTCTATTTCTTAAACACATTTTGGGCCTGAAAAGAGGTTTTATTTTTTGTTTCATTCTGCAGTAAAGTATTGCATTGTAAAATAACAGTAAAAAATAAAGCTGACTACTTCGCGGATTTCACCTATCACGGGTTATTTTTGGAACGTATCCCCGCGATAAACGAGGGGTCACTGTACTTTAAAGCTGTGGGTGACCAAAGCTTTATGGTGACAATATTTAAAAACATTTAAACTTTTCAGACGGGAAAGGCGTATGAACTGAAAATCTTCTAAGATGACTTCCTCACGTCTTAAACTGGGACAGTCTGCACCACCACACGCCACATTCAGTCATAGGCGGATTAAATGTCTTGCCCAAGGACACCATGACGGTATGTACAGGTCCGAGAGAGAATCGCGGATACCCGACGGGTGAACTGCAAATTTTAATGAAACGGGTGAAAAATGTTGCGTCAGATGTGGGTTCAGGTCGTGTCGGACGCAGGAGAGAGCGGGTCTAATCTGCGATTTACAAAACCTCATGTGCTGACAACAAACAGGGCTGTATTTTAGTGAAATGCCATTGTTTTTACAAGATGATTAAATGTAAAATCCATGTTTTTGCTGAGCATATTCCAGGAAATCTCTGCCACTTTCATTTTCAAACCACATATACAATGTCCTGCAGTTCAAAATGACTCCCGAGGAGCTGAAAAGTAAATGAGCGAGTGGAGAGTGTAAAGTTGTGCTTCTTTTTTGGCTCTTGGACTGGTTTTCATTCAGATGCAGTTCGGGTGTCAGTTTGTATGTATAATAGGTTGGATCGGGTGCAGAATTTTCTTTCAGTTCTGTCAGAAAACAGGTCGGGTGCAGACTGAGGTATGACGGGTACAGGCGGGTGCGGTTCACTGCAAACTGTTCTCAGTAAAAGCTACATACATATAATGCTGATGTATCCTTGGTTACTCCCTTTGATCTGAATGGTCACTACCCACACCCCAGCATCTGCAGCCAGTCATGAATCAGTGCTAGTGCAGCCTCTGCAGCTAAGTGAGAGCTCAGAGGTTCTGAGCTTTTAGAGTCATGGCCTGTGCACATACTGACCAGTCCCTCAGCATTAAAGTGATTATCATGTTCTTGATGCTGCTGACAAACATGATCTCACTCAAAGTTGCCTTTTGATTAACTGGTGCATATTTGAATAATCCTGTATTGTCCTGCTGCATTTGAGGCTCGACTGCTAAAAAAAAAAATGTTTTCACCCCCAACCCCACTGCCCTGTCCTTACTCAAACTCAGGGTCATATGTGTAGAGTCAGAAATGCAATGGCCATTTTTCAAAAGTAAAAACACACAAATGACAATCTGCTGCTTGTTACAATGAAATGCCAATATCAGTTCAAATTCATGTTTCTAAATTGCTGCCTGATTAAAATTATTGGCTCAGACGGTTTCCCCGAGTCCCAGTCTGTGTGTGCAGCTATTCTAAACATGCTTTGGAAGGGTCTGTAGTGAATGTTTTATGTTTTCTTTGTTTTACTGCAAACTCAATGGTGCAGGAAGTTGAACAAAGAGCGTTCAGACTAAAAACAGCCCCCCACAAGCACCTATCCCACCTCACACCGTATCACTCAAGTCCTTATCAGAGCCGCAGCCAATTTCATCTATTCTTTCCACGCAGGCCAAGCACCAGCGCACGGTCCTTCTCTGCAAAACACTCCTGAACTCTCGGAGCTCTTGGATCAGAAGCTGGAGCCGATAAATCCAGAAACTCGGAGGAGAAAGCTGCCTTCAGATTATGGCAAATCTGTGCCCCATTCTCCCCCGTCCACACGGGACACGTCAGAGGAGCCGAGCTGGGCACACTCCACAGAAGAGGAGGAAGGAAAGAGAGAGGGAAAGGAAGGGAGAGAGGGGGAGGAAGAGAAACAAGACTCACAGCTCAGAATCTGTGGAGAACCTTGCACAGACCAGATTTATTTGTGTACAATAATCAGCCAGAATTAATGAGATGGAAGTTAAATGCAAAGTAGTTTTCTGTACTGGGTAAAACATGTACAAATATGTAACAAAAATATATATATTGGAGTGTTTGTTTAAGTAGGCGTATGTGTCTTGTGTTAATAATAAAATACATTAACCGCCAAAGACCTAAGGGCAATTTTAGTACATTTCTCCTCGCCTGGATTTTTTTCCTTAATTTTGCTTTTAAAACTGCCCCTTTTACCCTATAATGAAGTGTTCTACCTCCTTTTGTTCAGTCCAACCTGTTATTTCACAATCTGCTGCTGTAGTTGTGTCATGAGGCTGTGATAAAAGCTACAGGACCAGAAATAGAGATGAAAAAAAAAGAAAAGAATTATACAAAACCCACAGCAAACATGTATAAACAACTTTTTGGACATAAAAAATGCATAATTTAGGGTCTTAGCTACAAAAATGCTAAATATTAAGGCTGTAAGTAAATTAAAAATCTCCTTATTGCCCTAAAAACAAAAAAAAGTGCAATCGCTCCATTACTTTCCTGGTCCAGTCCTGGAAACAGCTCCTGTCAGGTCCAGGGCCAGAGCCACAGCACTTCTGCATTTCCAGGTGTTTATTACATTTGTATTTGGTCATTTTGAGTGAAAATAAACCTTTCAAATAAAAATAGCAAAGGATGTGCAATTACACACACCAAGATGCGTAATTTGCCATTTAATTGAGGAAAAAACTGCACTTAGAGCGACTTTTTCAATCATTATAAACACACACAGTCAGAGGAGTCGACCATCTTGACTCACTTCACTCTTTGGCAAAGTTTGGCTCGATCAAAATGGACGGAGCGCATGAGTTTGGGGAAAACAAAGTTCCTATTGGACACTCGTTTTGCTCACGTCATCACACAGCGTGAGTGTGACGTAGGATAAAGCCGCAGAAATGTACAGAAACCTCTATGTCTGCACTTTCAGAGGGGAAAAGGACGTTTCTGTCTTTTACGGTTAGAAAGTTATGCGCGGTTATAGAAAACATATTCCTCGGAATCGTATACGATGTCGTAGATCTTCTAGTGTAGGGATATATTATGCTTCGTCTTTTTCTTTAAATACTTTTGATCACATTTGTACTGGTATTTTATGTATTATAAACACGTATGGCAGCCTCATGTGCCTCAGTGTTGTGGGTTCAATTCCCAGCTCCTACATTTTGCAGTCCTGTTCTTCTTCCATTTTCACACAAATCGAGCTTTTCAGGACCCTCAGAGTTTCTTCACAGCTCCATGTTTCATTTAATCACTCCATACTCTAACAGAAACAGGGCTGCCAATCTGCACCATCGCACTTCACACACACACACACACATCGCTTTCTCATTAGGCAAGGTGCAGTGTCTTGCTTAGGGACACAACAGCAGCCTGCTCCAGAGCTGCTGCCCCACTGTGGCACCTGCTATTCCCAGCGGTCTCCCATCTGAGCACGAAGCAACACTGTTCGCTCCTGAGATCAATGAGCGATTAGACAGGGCGGCCTGGTTCCTACCGTAGGCCTGTCTGTTCGAGTCGTGTTCACAACAGCGGCGCTTCTTTACACTCGGGAGTTTAACCGTCACATCTAATCCAGTCATTTTCCGTGAACCGAACCATGTCACTACATTATCAGGATCGCATTTAATTGGCATCACTTTTCCTCAAATCTTCCTGAACCGCGCCACGTTTTTCCATGTTTCTTTCTCTTCCTTCTCCCTCGGATCGGCACTCCCGGGTCTGAGTGTGTGAGCCCGGGCACAGCGCGGGCACAGCGCGGGCACAGCTCGGGCCTGCAGGCATCCTCCTCTCAGTTCCCCCGTCTCTCCCCATCTCCAGACCTGCTCCACTTTACACGCTCAAACGTCTACTTAATATGCTTTAATGCCTGCTCTTTAGCGCTGGGGAGCTTTCCATCACTTTTATACACCTTTATATAACACACTGTTAACTAGCAATGCCTTACGGAACAGCTTGTCTTGCAGCTGGAATGCGCCGCGTGCCATGATGGACCTACCTGTTCAACATTCACAGAGAGACGGTAAAATGGTGAAATGGGGCCCGCATAGCGCCGCTGTCTGTGTCCCTGTGCTATGAATATGCATGAATCACAGTGTCATGACATGCTCGGTAATTGGCAGAAACATTAGTAATGACATCGCCGGTATCTAGCCCCTGCATATTCAAGAGCTGGGGTAATATTTCTCCCCTCTTTCTTTCTTTCTTTCTTTTTTTGGGGGGGGGGGAAGTGGAAATGTATTCGTGAGCTGCAGGTGTCCCCCGTGCCACAATCAATTGGCGCGGCTGGATCGGGCCCCGGTGAAAATCAGACAAATCATTAGTTTTGTTGCCAATCTCGCTTTGATTAATGGTAAATGTGGCGGAGAGGCAGAGACAAGCCGAGGAGAGAGTTTGAGGTGTAAGTGTTACGACTGTGGGCGTTTAGGAGGCCAGGATTGATCTTTAGCATCAGCGAGACAACAGGACGGGCGAGTGTTCGTCCACTGATCTGAAACGTTGGAGGTTTGAATCCCTTGAATCTCGACATAAACATCACGGGTTGAGCGTTCAGATCCACGGACACACTGTTGGCGGTGATATTCCAGTTCTTACAGATGAATGCTGTTGTTGTGTCCTTGGGCAAGACACTTAACGCACCTTGCCCCCCCTAGTTTCTGCGCACACTGGTGTATGAATGTGTGTATGAATGTGTGTGTGAATGGCTGAGTGGTTCCTTGATGTAAAGAGCTTTGCGTGCCTTCGATCAGTCAATCAAACATTATTTATAGAGCGCTTTTCATATTAAAAAAAAGCAACACAAAGCGCTTTACAGTGATTAAAAAAAGAACAATCCCACATTTCCCCTCCACCTTTGCCCATAAAGCTGAACTAAACAGGTGAACTAGAGATTTACTATCTGTGACAATCCCACATAAAGATAAACTAAATAAGTGAGTCTAACTGTGATAAAACTATCTTTATTTACCACTAACAGAAACAGGAGAATTTGAGATTACCACCGTGACATACTAACTTTCATAACACTTTCTCTATACTAACTATAATAACGATAACTGACTACAACTAACTACTACAGAGAAAAAAGAACAACAAAAAAACACAGTACAGACAAATGACAAGACATTGCAGCCGGAGAGGAGAGGGGGAAGTTGATATACAGTTGTGCTCATACAGTAAGTTCACATCCTCTGGCAGAATTGATGATTTCTTGGTCCAGAAGCTGCACATGGGACGTACTTGGATATTCAACATGATAATGATCCAAAACACAAAGGCAAGTGGAGCTGTCACTGGCTCCAGCAGAATAAAGTGAAGGTTCTGGAGTGTTCGTCTCTTCTGACCTCAGTATCACTGAGCCTCTGGGCAGATTCAAGCTGCAGTTCAGACAAGAAGCCCAAGAATTTACAGGAACTGGAGCCTTTTGCCAAGAAGAATGAGCAGATTTACCATCAGAGAAAATAAAGAGCCTCATCCACAACTATCACAAAAGACTCCAGCTTCACTGGGTCATTTGTGTAGTTTCTGTTTCCATCCATCCATCCATCCATCCATCTATCTTCTCCCGCTTAATCCGGCTGGGTCGCGGGGGCAGCGTGCTGCCCAATCCTCATAGCACCTGACCCCCCCTATGAACCCCTCTGCAGGTGGTGAGCCCACAGGAGGGTGGACAACATGGTCCTTGATGTTAGTTCAGGTGCTGCATGTTTTGGGTTGATGGGGGAAACCGGAGCACCCGGAGGAAACCCATCCAGACACGGGGAGAACATGCAAACTCCACACAGAAAAGCCCGGGCGACCCGGGGATCGAACCTTCTTGCTGTGAGGCCTGAGTGTTGCCACTCAGCCACCGTGCCACCATAGTTTCTGTTTCATTATGATTTAAAAAGAGGAAACACAGGAGTTTGATCATAAATGAATGAAAGAAAAGTTTTTGTGTTTTCTTTCATATTCTCTGAAAGACGGACAAGAAATCAATCAAATTCTGTCAACTTATGAGCACAACTGTACTACTAACAAAAACAGGAAGCTATGAGATTACTGCCGTGACAGACGAGCTTTCATAACGCTTTCTCTACACTAACTATAATGACGATGACAGACTTCAACTAGCTGCTACAGACAAAAAGAAAATAGAGCAAGAACAACGACAGAAACACAGTACAGACAAACGACAAGGCATTTAAACTGGAGAGGAGAGGGGGGGTGGTTGATATCGTCCAGTAGGCGGGGCAAAAAGCGGCGAGGACGTAGCGAAGGTTTATGTAGAAAGAGGTGGAAGGTGGAAAAGTGCTGTTTAAAAAAAAAAAAAGGGACCATTTACCACAAATTCACTCCACACTCTGTACTATCGTAGCCACAGCTGCCCTGGGGGAGACTGAAGTGAGTAAATCTGCCCCATCAGCCCCTCCGACCAACACACACACACACACCATCACCACCATCACCACCACCGCACTCATACTGGGCCATTTGGGTCAAGTGTCTTGCCTAAGGACACGCCAAATTCCACCCATGCAGTTATTCCTGCCCATCCGAGTACTATTCGCCTTTCCTTTTTTATTAGACAAGTTAAAAAACATGCAGCCTTACTTTGAGCGGGGCTGCTTCTCCACAGATCTGACACGTATCTTCGCTTTTAATGCCACATTGCCATTAAATCTCCAAGGAGCCAGATAATGCAGATAGTGGCAGTAGTTTTAAAGTTTGCCCGACAGCTACGTAGGGATAAATGGGTCATAAAAGAAAAATAAAACAAAATTAAGCATGAAGTCCATAATATTACATGTTTCTATATTCTTATTGCACTGCCCGGCACCTCTCTTTACACCACACAATGAAAATAATTTTAAAAAAATGTCTCAAAAGCATAGATACACTCCATACGCCTTTGTTTTTAAATGTACAAAGCCAAATTAAGGTGAGCGAAATAACCCACCCTCGTCACATGTGTTATTTTTGCACTAAAAGCGTCAGGACGATATACGATTCAAACAGAGTAACATTATAGAGTAGTAACTTTTATTTATTTTCAATCAAGAGCCCACTTTGGAATGACTGTCGATTAATTGTGCCCATAAATGCAGCGTTAATTATCCCTCAGTAAAACGGGTAATTAAGCTGCTAATTGTGTTTTCATTCTCAAATCCAAATGGGAATCCGTGCAATGTGACCTGCATATCTGGAGAGGGGAAAAAATGTGAATAAAATAAATAAATGCAAAAAGTGCTGACTACAATTGTGTAACTGTGAGTGGAAATGGAATCTGTAATTGACCAATCAGGAGGCAGGATGCGGATGAAAACAGCGGCCGTGGCAGCGCCGTCTTAATGGGCCAAGGTTAATTAAAGGTTAATTGTGAAGGGGAGGGGCTGTGATGTATGGCTCCAGTGAACAATAGTGGCCTCTAGAGGTGAGTGACGGCCGAGCTGCGCGCTGAGGGTAAATGTTTACAGTATGTTTCAGTATCTACCGCTCCAAATGTTACGTCACGTCTTTGTGGACTTTCCCAGGTTAAAAGTGACACAGTCCACCTTTAATTAGACTAAATTTGCTTCCCTGAGCTTGCTACCATGTCCAAATTTTACCTTTTTTTACTTAACAGAACAGTTCACAACTATCACTTTCTCCTGAGCTCAACGGTACACTGCAAAAAAGGATTTTCTAGCATAGTTAAACTGACTTGAATGAAGCAGATTCATCTTAAAAGATCCATTTTAACTTTTTTTTTTACTTGTTTCAAGATATTCTATCCTGATTTATCTTATTTAGATATTACAACTTATTCTAAGCACTTTTTATATGAACTCAGTCCAGGTTAAGCCTCTTTAACTTCCTCCTCAGACCAGTTCTTCTCTCAGGCTCAGATCTGTTCCTCTCTGTCCTCAGAGTCGTGTCTCGGGGCTTTTAGGTGCAGATCTACGGCATTTCTAACATGTTGGGAAAGTGGGAAATGTGACATTTCAATAAATGCAGTTTCAAATATAATTGATTTCATGTTGTATTTGATCGAATGTGTAGATACTGTGAACGCTCGAAAGAAAATATTCTTAAAACAAGGTGTTCTTAAAAATCTATTCAAGACGTAATAGCCTAATATAAGACATGTTATATACTAGAAATAAGCAGTAATAAGCAATAATTACCTAAATATACTCAAAATAAGGTGAAAATCTTGCCATAAATACGTGACACTAGTGTTTTCTGCTTAGAACAAGATTCGTATTTTGTCTTGTTTTAAGAAAACTTGATAATGAAAATTTCTTACTGCACTGGCGGAGAATTTCACTTTAAATAGGGCTTTTTTTTTTTTTTTTTACCTCTTTCTTATTTTTTGATAGGGCTTTTTGCACTGTAAGAGGTAATCCAGAAGGTCCTTACTCAAAATGATCTGAACTTCATTCGTAGCAGCTACTGTTTTTAGCCTCATTCGAACAACTTTAGTCTTCAGTGCACCTAAAACATCTCTGACCACTGCCCCATGCTCAGAATACAGACTGCTTGGCATAAATTTGTCCAAAAAGTACCACTTTTTGTGTTACATTATAGAGTTTATTGTTTTCTGCCTTATTTGATTTGATTTATTTCATGGTTTGTAGTGTTTGTCTATGTTTCGCTCCAAGTACCGCAGCAGTTTCCTAATGTTGTGAACCTTTCTGATTCTGATATGTTTAAAGGTCCTGTACATTGACTTTTATTTGTTCTAACTGCACAAAACTCCCCTTTTCAACATGTAGTATTGGGAAAGCAGATATTTGTAGTAAATAAATACAAAAATAAATGAATAGGCATCAAAATCATGGCGTAAGAACCATCACATCTTAGGTACGAGGCCTTTAAACACGCGCTATGCAACTTTTCTGGTCAAGAGTCCACATATTCTCCAGACAGATGTGTTTGTTTTGCTTGGATTTTCGACCATAGCCGTCAAAACTTGTCTATTTCAGGCCAAGTAACGATTCACATCTGTGGAGAGGCGACCCCGCTCAATAAGAACACATGAAAATGAATAAATGCAAGCGTCTAAAGTCTATTGCTATCCTGTGGTAGCTTCCACACAAAGAAATAACATCTGTACGGAGCAACCCCTAACCCTTGAGCGAAAAAGTTACCTGCTGCTCTTTTAATGAATACAAAAGTCCAATAAAAACAGCATATTCACAAACCTATGAGCGAATACGCGGGTACACAAATCTCATCCATCTACGCCCTATCTCCCTGATCGGACGCATAATTCCTCCGCACATTTGCATGAGTCTCCAGCGGTGCCTTGTCCTCCCACACTCTCCGCAGCACCGGGTTTATGCATCACCCTCCAATCTCGCGCTCGCACCGCGGCCAGACGCCACAAGGTGTGAGCTCCAGATTAGCCGACGCGCATCTGGCACCGGCGTCCAGTCCGGTCCATTATTTTTTGTTTTTTTTTCAAATTCCGCGTCAACTCGGGCAGATTTTTTTTGCGTCACCCGGACCACACTGCCGCCTCGTGTCACCCCTGCCCCACCCCCTCCCCCCTCCCCTCCCCGTACGCTGCCTATGACAACCGCTAATGACCCCCCTCCATCCTCTCCTCCTCCTCCTCCTCCTCCTCCTCCCCTCTTTCCTGCCTCTCACACACATACGCACCACGGCCGGTCTGAATAGGCTGGCCCCACCTCGCCTGCACTAAATATGGAACACAATTGAAATCGAGAAATCCTGTCAGCAGATAGGGTATAATAATATTGACCTATGCTTCATGAGGGGGGCTTTTATACCGGCGTGCGCGTATCAGAGCCGCGGGTGGACTCATTAAAACTTCAATCTCGCATTAAAACAATAAGGCAATAAATGCAGTGCAGATATAGTGCAGATATCGGGACCAGTATTGTAGAAAGTGCTTCAGAAGTGCCGGTAAGTGTTGGGAACTGCGCGTGATTTTAGTGATAGATCTAAGTTGTGTTCACGCTCCAAGAATTTGATGACGTCGTGATTTAAGATGGATGTAAGGAGCCCATAGGGAGCCCCCGTGGGAAATTTTCTGGTTTTGCAAGAAATATTACCTAATTGCTTTCAAAAAAACAATATGTTATTTTAATAGGCACCGGCTCCACAAACTTGCCATGTTAATATTTTGGCTTAAATCACGTCTTCGGGGGTTGAGTAATGGCACCACTTTCTGAAGCTGTTGTGCAAAAAAAAAAAAATATTGTCGTAGTTAATTTGTGTTGATAGACGAGACGTTCGACTCTGTGCCAGTTTTTGTTTCATGTGGACAGGCCCAGTGATCCCAGAGACGTGAGCCATAAACCAGGACAACAAATCTACAATCTGAACGGCAAATTCTACAAAAGCATCCGTTTTCTACTATATGAACTCAAGAATGTTGTGACGTTACGTGAACACGAGCTCTTAAATGGGGTTTAAGGTCATGTGTACAGCTGTACGTGTATGGTTCCCAAATTGTGGTCTGAAGCCCCCTAGAGAGCCTTGGCGGTACTGCAGTGGGGCCCCAAAAACTCTGCACACTAAGCACTTTTTCCCCCCGATAGAATATTCATATGCAAATGAAGATGATTCCTCTCAATATGAAAAAAAGGCACATTATTTATCACTTTATTAATGGCATAAACTTATAACAATGTTGAGAGGTTTTAAATGTGTGAAGTAAAGGCTCACAGAGGCTCACCTTTTTGATTTTTTCAGCAAAACTGGAAATCGCTTTTAGTGTTTTAGTGTTTTTAGTTTAACGTATATATGTATTTCTATCTGAAAACGTGCTTATGTTTGGCTGTTGTGAAGTGTCTTTATGCTAAAGTGAATAATACAGGCTGATGTGCCCATGCTGAGAGATATGCTCCCTGTGACAGAAACAAACTGCCTGCCTCGTGATGGACTTCTATAACCACTCACTAATGAGAGGTATTTCCATTGAAATTATAACAGGCTTAATTAAGTTCTAATTAAGCCTTGAGTATCCATACATTTATCATAATGATCATATAGAGCCAGCTAGAACATACCATAAGCCAAACATACCCTCTCCCTGAAATAAATAAATAAGAAAAGTGACAGTGGAGGGCTTGAGAAAGTGCAGCCCGCCGCTGATTGGCCCGCGCGTGTGCCGACGCAGATGACGTAGGGCGCCGGAGCACGTGGGCAAGGGTATCCAGCGCTCACATAAACAAAGCCACATTGGCCACTCTGGCTTAGTACCGCTCGTACCGCTGTCAGTGAGCGCGGACCCTGCGCAGACCGGGCCATTGTGACTACCCCTCTCCACGCGGGATTCTTGGACATTTTACCGTTTTGTGAATGCGCCCTGATTTCTAAACGCATGGATTGAAACGCCTTGATACGCCTCATGTGAAAAGGTAAGACGCTTTTCTCTGCCCCATTACGCGCCTACTTTGTTTGAGCGTCGTTTTTCTAATGTTCTGAGACATTTCTCCATATTCTTTATTAATATGCTGGTTTTGCACGATATTGGACATTGTTTTTTGGATGGCGTTTCGTGCGTAATTGGAGATTGCGCACGAATGTGGCCAACTTATGCAGGCGCTGTCAAGTGCACCAACTTCGGCTGCAGGTGCAAAGTCAAGATTTATAGTTTAGAATGAAATAACGCCCCTCTAAGTTTTGCTTCATATTTAAATGTAAAATGTAAACGTAAGTTGCGTAAAATAGAAATAAGTGAGCTATGCGTGTCTTTTTACGCAGCTGTCAGTGTGTGTGTGTGGTTATTACAGAAGGTCTTTTGGTCTGTAGAAGAAAGATGTATTCTTTTTCATAATCTCGTGAGAACTGACATAGTTTTGTGTGTGGTTTTATTAGGAGAGACCAGAACACTGCCGCTTTGTTGACTCCTGACACCCACTCCGCTCTTCAGCCCGTGCACTTGTCACCGCCACACTGTCAGAAGACCCGGGGTAACGCGAGGCCAAAATAAAGACTATAAAAGCCGTGTGGAGCCGCCGGTAGTTCTGCTTTCAAACGGGTGAGCATTCCCCGGCAGTGCGCATAGACCGTGGTGCGTCGTGCCGTGCAGCCATGCCCTGCGTCCAGGCTCAGTATGGATCATCACCTCAAGGCGCCAGTCCTGCATCCCAGAGCTACAGCTACCACAGCGCGGGCGAGTACAGCTGCGACTTCCTCACGCCCGAGTTTGTGAAGTTTAGCATGGACTTGACCAACACTGAGATCACTGCCACCACGTCTCTGCCGAGCTTCAGTACCTTCATGGACAACTACAACAGTGGCGCGTACGACGTCAAGCCCCCCTGTCTCTACCAGGTGCCGCACGCAGGCGAGCAGTCCTCCATCAAAGTGGAGGACGTCCCGATGCACGGGTACCACCAGCAGAGCCACCTCACGGCCCCGTCCGAAGACATGATGCCGCACGCAGGGCCTATGTACTTCAAGCCCTCCTCGCCCAGCACACCCAACTTCCAGGCAAGGATTTTTAAAATATTCCAAATACGCAATGGACAAGTGACAAAAATAGGCGCCGTCTATACTGTCTTCTTTTAAAACCCACGGTAGTAGCATGCTTTCTATTTTACTGCCTTCATACGGTGTAAAATCCGTGCAGGGAACCGCTGACATTTACCGAGATTCTAAATGCCAAATGGTGAAAGGGAGCAGCCACTGAAATGAACGTGTTATTTGTCATTCCCTGCCTGCTGCTCGTGACATTTAGAGGAGTAGATAAGCATAAAATGCATTTTATTCCCAGATAGTGTTGTTTGGGTGCAGGAAAAAAAAAAAAAAAATTAGCAGAAAATGAAACCGCAAAAATAAAATGCTGATTTGAGACCAATCTGGATGTGAAAAACTATAACGCAAGTAGATTGAATAAAAGATGGTTGTTGTAAAGGAAAATGCTCTTAAATCGTTGCTGTGCTCTGACTTGTGAACTTGCGCTGTGGCAGGTGCAGCCCAATCACATGTGGGAAGACCCGGGCTCTTTGCACAGCTTCCACCAGAACTACGTGGCCACGCACATGATGGAGCAGCGCAAGAACCCCGTGTCCCGGCTCTCCCTGTTCTCCTTCAAACAGTCCCCTCCCGGAACCCCCGTGTCCAGCTGTCAGATGCGCTTTGACGGGCCGCTGCACGTCTCCATGAACCACGACAGTCACGGCGGCGCGCAGAGCTTCGCGGTGCCCAGCGCTCTGAGGAAACAGGCCGGACTGGCGTTCCCGCACTCGCTCCAGCTCGGACACGGGCACCAACTGGTGGACAGCCAGGTGCCCTCCCCTCCGTCCAGGGGCTCCCCGTCTAACGAAGGGCTGTGCGCGGTGTGTGGGGACAACGCGGCGTGTCAGCACTACGGCGTCCGGACCTGCGAGGGCTGCAAGGGCTTCTTCAAGGTGCGGGTCCGACCAGTTCTGACATGGAGCTGTTTGATTCACTAAGAGGATAAAATAATGCAGTCAGTTTAATCTGATTCAGGAGGGAAGTGCAAAAGAGAAGTTGTGTGTGCAGAAGCACGTAGGCCTGAATATTACAAATAATCAGTAACATCGTAAATGAAACCAACTAATTAATATGATAATAGCATTTATGTTTAAATTATTCGTTTTCGTTGCTGATTTTCTTATTTTTAAGCTTTAGATTTTCAAAACAAATTCAGTCAAATTGTTTTATCTTAGCTAAAGGCCTTTCAATTCATAATGTTATTTCTCTCCTCTTTTCGCAGCGAACCGTGCAGAAAAATGCAAAGTACGTGTGTTTAGCAAATAAAAACTGTCCTGTGGACAAACGCCGGAGAAACCGGTGCCAGTTCTGTCGCTTCCAGAAGTGCCTTGTGGTGGGGATGGTTCGAGAAGGTGCGTTTTCACCTGCTTTTACATCCAAACCTCTGCATTTTACACTCGGCATTTCATGGCCTTGTTGTTCACTGACATGATTTGCTCTTTTGTCTCAGTCGTCCGGACGGATAATCTGAAAGGTCGCAGGGGGAGACTACCGTCCAAACCCAAAAGTCCCCAGGAGCCCTCTCCGCCCTCGCCCCCCGTCAGTCTCATTAGCGCCCTGGTCCGGGCCCACGTGGACTCCAACCCGTCTATGTCTGCGCTGGACTATTCCAGAGTAAGTCCAGGACAGAACCAGGCAAGTCGAGCCAAATGAAACAACTCAAGACGAATAACAAATATTCCAAACATGAAGCTTGTTTTGTGGGACTTTTTTAAGCCCATTTTATGCGCACTTTATGAATAACATGGGGAAAGCCTCAATGAACATTTCCAGCCCAAACCTGTCTCTAGTTTCTCATGTACGTGTATGGCAGCTGTCAGTGAGTCTTTTAAATGTTAAAGGCACATATGCTGCGGACAATGGACCAATAGAGCTGACACAGATCTGCCATTACACCCGTCACTCAGCGCACAAAGGGACTGACCGTCTCCTGCCATGTCTGTCACTCTCCTAAGCCTGACTGAAAGCTGCCAAATCCGAGCTCAAACCTCCCAAATCCCCCGCGCTATCTTTAATTAACACACTCCCCCAGTTATGTGCTATCTTTCCTTCCTCCCCGTTTCACGCCTTATATATTTTAAAGAGGCCCTTTTTTATAACGAATGTCTTTTAATTGCTTCTACAGTTTCAGTCCAGCCCCGATTTCCAAATGAGCGGCGACAACACGCAGCACATCCAGCAGTTTTACGACCTGCTCACCGGCTCCATGGAGATCATCCGGGGCTGGGCCGAAAAGATCCCCGGGTTCTCCGACCTCCCCAAACAGGACCAGGACCTGCTGTTTGAATCCGCCTTCCTGGAGCTGTTTGTGCTGCGTCTCGCCTACAGGTAAAACCCCCTCCACCCCTCCACCCCCCCTCGGTCATTACTGTTATTGCTGTGTGCTTTATTAGCGTCTGGTAATTAGAAGTTAATGACGGTGTTAATTCCAGGTCCAATCCGGTGGAAGGGAAACTTATATTTTGTAACGGCGTGGTGCTGCACAGGCTACAGTGCGTGCGCGGATTCGGCGAGTGGGTGGACGCCATCGTGGAGTTTTCTTCCAATTTGCAGAGCATGAATATAGACATCTCCGCGTTTTCGTGCATCGCTGCCCTCGCCATGGTGACAGGTGAGAAAAACGCGCGGATGAAATGAACTTTACGCGTGTGATGGAGGCAAACGTCTAAAAGCGGGTTTCTCTTGCTTTCTCCCTTTCGTTTCTTTTCTTCCTCTCACCTCTCTCAGAGCGACACGGCCTAAAGGAGCCAAAGCGAGTCGAGGATCTCCAAAACAAGATCGTCAACTGCCTCAAAGATCAAGTGACGTTCAATGGCGGCGGACTGAACCGGCCCAACTACTTGTCAAAACTGTTGGGAAAACTGCCCGAGCTGCGCACGCTATGTACCCAAGGTCTGCAGCGTATCTTTTACCTAAAACTAGAAGACCTAGTACCGCCCCCGGCAATAATTGACAAACTTTTCCTCGACACGTTACCTTTCTGAGTCTTCGACAAACAAAAATATGGACTTCCAAAAAGACAGAAGGACTGAATTATTGTTCTAATTTGTGAATAGAGCAGGATAAGGATTCGTGTTATAGGCCTTTGGATTGTTTGATTGACAGAGCTCTTACACTTTATTCTAGCGGGTTTCCAAAGATGTCTTGTGTACATTTTGTCGTCAGATCGCCCCTTAATTTATTTTAAATACGTATAAACACAATTACTTTTACTTTACACCCTTATTTATTTATAACAAACGATCAACGCATTCGCCTTCACGCAGCGCGGAGAGGACGTGGCCATGGCAACTGTTAATTAAACTTACCCTCTCCATAAATCTACGAACAAAATTAACTCATTACGAGACACTTTTTACTCACTTTTAGCCACTTAATTGGCGCTGCCATGGCAACAGACCTCTTTGCTCTCTGTGCCTCGGTCTTCACTTTGCTTTGTGGCTGGTCTGACGCTAAACTTTCACCGGAGACACCTTTGCGCAACCCACCCTTGATGTAATATATGCCATTTATAAATATATGCTCCCATTTGCGCACACCACGCTGTATATGACAAATAGATGATGTACAAAGTTTGTTACGATTGACTTTTTTTTTCTTTCTTTCTTTCTTGCTGCCTCGTGCCTATGTGTATCTGACAGGCCCCCCCCCCCACCCCATCCACGAAGCATGTTCTTTTCCCCCGATTTTTGTTCTTATAGGCACTTGCTGAGGTGATGTCTATATCAAACATATACCGGACACTATGTAGTCTGCTAGATTTGATACGGATTCGTAGTTCTTCTTTTTTCTGTACGACGCGTTCTGTGGCAGATTCTTCTCCTGTGTATAGAGACCCGAGGGACCCATGGTGTTTGTAAAACTGTCAGACATTCCTTATTTGTATGTGCTGTAAGTATTGTTGCTGTTAAATATAAACGTTTCTATATATTTATGATTTATATCGCCAAGAGCTACACTTATTACGCATGGTGCAAAATTGGACAAAAAATGGACCATCCCGCCGAGCACGTTGTGTCTCTATGTTTTTTCCTGTCTTCTTCCTTAAACGTCTAGAGCTAGTTCAAAGTTTTTTATATTCATTTATTTATATGCCCCCGCGACATCTTCTCCTTAAAAAGCCAGAAGGGTTTGTTTGTTCGTTCGTTGATGCTATTGCAGCTCTGATCCACCACCTCCGAGAACTTTAGAGAGAAAGAAGAAATATTTAATGTTTACAAATAAAACCTTGAAATCAACGCTTTTGCTAAATAGTTTCTCTCACTTTTACAATAACTGTTCCGTTTATTTGTTTGGTGCAGGGGCGCGCCACAGAGCAACAGGCCTGTGCGTAAAAGTCTTCAACACTTTTTAAGTGCAATAAACATGAAGGATATTTGGATTTTTGGAACTTTAATTGTTTTTTATAATTTACTGTTGATTTATTTGGCATGTTTTGTCAGCCGAAACAGAGGTTTGTGATATTATTTTGTTAGAAACTGCGAAGCATCTTTACGCATAGATTTATAAACTAATCGAGCATTCCCTCTTTGAATTACAAATCAAGCTATTTCGTATAAAATATTTTCGAAATTACTCATTTAAATCATAATTGGGCACGTCATTTTATTCCGACAGCAGTTTGTATTAAAATGGCCTGTTGCGCTTCAAATAATAGAAATTACGCACAGCAATTTAAAAGACAAATCAGTCCATATAAACACATCTATGCTAATGAGAAAGTTTCGATGCTTATTTAGGAACATGACTTGTTGCTGTAGTTTTGGATTCTTAGTCCTCAGATCTGACATTTCATCCAAATCCCACGCGTCTTTTTTGTTCATCCCCCAAACGCGCGCAGCCTTCCTCTTATTTACTCCTCCATCGTTCAACAATTGTCTGACAAGTTTTATGGCGGGGACAATGTGTAATCGAAAGAAAATCACCAACCAAAAGAAAGGCTCGTGTGCGACATTTGGAGAACAGGTGCGCGCACTGATCTCTGGGTTTATAACGCCACGTATTTGACGCTTAATTTGGATCTGGCGCAGGAACACGACCTTTTTGGAAAGTACAGCGATATATAAGTCTAATATTTTTCTCTTACGAAGCAAAACGATCTCTTCTTAACCTAACGTCCAACTTCTTCACCTCATCTGACCACCCACGCCGAATGATCAGTTTCTAACGAATTATTTTTTACGTCTTTCTTTAGCAGTGGTGTGATCTCCCTCAAAGAAAAAAAAGCGATGATTTGAACCGAAGTGCGTCTCCGGTCACGCGTCCTCTCCTCCTCTCCCGCCGCTGCGCAAAACTGACGCGTGGCTCCGAGGCGCGTCCGGGACTTTGGCGCGTTTCCGTCGTCACGTGATCAGGACGCAGGGACGCGGGGAAGGGGGAACGGCGCGTTTTGGAGAGACGTGCCACTTGCCAGGCGATGAATTGTCTAAATAATGAGCTCGTCAGCGTAAAGCGCTAATTCCAAGGCAAATTGGGATTACGCTCAGACGCAGTTTGCTGACATTTAGCAGATCTGCTCCAAAAGGCTTCATTACGATGTCACAAGTTTCCAATATTGACTCAAAGTACAGTTAGACAAATGGATTACGCGCGCTTCATATTTCCATGCACGGATCCTAATGACTATGGCCAGTCCTCCAATAAACCCCGAATTCTTAGATTGCAAAAATAATTAAAACACTTCTTTCTACTCGAATGGTGACTTGGTTCGCTCAGTATGAAATAACTTGTATTTTCTGACGCAGTGACCTAAGTGGATAAATAGCTCGTATGTAAAAGAAACAGCACGACAACTCCGGCGTTATGCTAAGTGCTTCTAAACGTATCCACTATTTGTGAACGTTTACAGCTTCATCTTAAAAAAGGGAAGGAAAAAGCTCTTTTCTGTGCAGTCTGGACACATTAGCACAATTATTTAGATGCTTACTTCTAAAAGCAACGATTTTTTTCATGGATGTAAGATGTAAAATACCGCACATCAGCTTTAAATGTCAGTGTTAGACCTCAAAGCTGTTGCATACATTATTAATACATGAAAATACAAATGCACTGACACCTTTTTAACCACATGTTTATCGAGAATAGGATTTTATGTGTTAAAAACTTGCACCACGAAGATAATTTACTGTTCTTCACTGCTCATAAAGGATAAAACACACGTCCAATCTCAAAAGCCCAAAGCCAAAATCACAGGTAAATTTTAGAAATGCAGAATTTAATTTGTGTACGGAACGATATATATTCGTATCAAGTCCTGTTATAGGCGACATTTTGCGGACATTCGACCGTTTGAAAGATTAAGACCTATTGTAGAATGTTTTAAATAGTTAATTTTTAAGACAACAGCCCTAATTTTTCTGAAAACTATGTATATTTCCTTTATCGAAGCGTGCATGCCCTTAAAAAACACAAAAAACATCCTAAAATTCTCAGTGTGTTTCATGTCCAAAGCCGAATCCATGGGGAAATGTCAGAATTATTGAATTTAATTTGAAAAGTGTATGAAACAATATTTATTCATATCAAGTCCTGTAATAAGTGACATTTTGAGGACATTCTACTATTAAAATGTTAACTGCTAAGACAATAGCCCTAATTTTTCTCAAACCCATGTATATTTCCTTTATCTGAGCTTAAAAGAGACAAAAGACGTTGAAAAATTCTCACCGCGGTAAGATAAATTGTTAAAAACGAGTGTATTACTATAAATTTTCCTCAGCGAACAGTAATTTAGTCATGGGGTCCGGTCTAATGTGTGTGTGGAGTGACAATGTGCCAGTTCTTTGCTTTATCTGATCTCAAAGCTGGAGATCACTTGAACTTTAACCTTTGCATTGAGTAAATTGAAAAGGACTTGGTGCTGGAGAAGGCACAAAGGCTCCGAGTGGAGATAGAAGAACACTTGTGTGGGAAATTAAGCTGCGGGTTCAAAGCCAGACAGGAAATATTATCACAGAGGGACAAAACAGGCTTCAAGTGTGCACAAAATAGCACAATTTGTACAGTTGGAAGCTGCGCGCACTAAAAAAAAGGTTTGGTTTAGATTAAAAGTCGACATATGAACGCTGTATTTCATTTCCTATGGACAGTCCAACTTCAGCGTCTCCAAACTCGTCCCAATTCTTGCCTCGTTTTTGCCGTCGTTTAACCCATTTTGACAACTATTATTTAAAGGTGCATTGCGCAGCTTTTCTGGGCATCTGCTTGTCTCCATGGAGATGCTATTGCTTGGTCCGGAATGTTCCACGGTAGAGATTAAACCTCTTTATCTCGAGGGAGACGTCTGTCCGTCGTAATGGGGGAATTCTAAATAGACGTGTTTAATGTCGCACCGCGGAGCGTTCTCTTTTAACGTTCACTCCTGTCGGATCCTTTCAGACGCAGCGTTTTTTTTGCACATTTTCTCCTTCGACTTTTCAAAAAAAATCACCTGTCCAGGACTTCACTCAAAAAGTACTTCAAATCAAATCAAAACCCTGCGTCAAATCAAATAAAATCAAATCAAAAACGTGCTTCAAATCAAATCAAATCAAATCAAATAAAATCAAAAAATTACTTCAAATCAAACCAAAAAAAAACGTGCTTCAAATCAAAAACGCACGCAGTCCCTTGTCTCCATCTCCACGGAGACAAGCAGGTGATGGATCCTACACCAGAAAAGCCCCGCAGTGCAGCTTTAAAGAAGCTCTGGACTTGGATATTCGCAGGAGATTTAACACTTGCTTGAAGTTTGGTTTGTCACAGTTTTTCGGTAAAAATCTTTCCAAATTCATTCATAAAATGCACATTGACAAACATTTTAACACTTTAATATTATGGTTCAACTGTGTGAGGTTTTATACGGTTTAAAACAGGGTATTTTTTTTAACAGAAAATGTGTTAATTTAGTATTTTGAGTGTAAAGTTTCCAACATGGCTCCCAGTTCCCAAACAGAGTAATGTAAAGTCACTGCAGTTCAGGAAGAACGTAAGAAAACAACCCAAATATTTATAGTATTTTGAGTATTTTTTTTTAAACATTTTTAAAGCAAAGGCAGAATAGCACAAAAGCAAAAATAACAACTCAACATTTAGAGGAAAACCCCACTTACATTTCGACAGTTGTCAACGTGTACGAACAAAAACTGTCCCACTGTTTAGCCACGGTTTTTATTTTAACATTCACTCTTTTCAGATCCTTTCAGACGCAGCGTTTTTGGTCATCTTCTCCTTCCACTTTTTTTAGAAATTCACCTTTCCAGAACTTCAATCAAAAAGTACTTCAAGTCAAATAAAAAGAAGTGCTTCACATCAAATCAAATCAAATAAAAAAAACGACTTGAAATCAAATCAAATCAAATAAAAAAAGTGCTTCAAATCAAATCAAAAAAGTGCTTCAAATCCAAAAACACACTAGTCCTGCTACTACTTTTGAGTTTTTAAGTGTTATAAAAACTTAAATTGTTGCAGAATAAATGATAAAGTAGAAAAAAAGAGACGTGAAGCTGGAGTTCTGACGCCGGAGAAGTTTATTTACATCGGCACAAGACCGAGGACCCGGAGGCACGAGCCGCCAAAGCACCGCGAGGGTATTCTTCATTTAAACGAGTCCACGATTCTGTCGTAGGGAGTATTATACTGCTGACGATGTAGACCAAGATAACAAGGAATATATTTTGTAACTTTCTGTAGTGTTGTGCGTTGTGTGTAAATAAATGTAGGGTGTATTTAGTGATATTTAGTATATTTGGGTGTAACTTACAGGTCCAATAATATGCAAAACTGACTTTTGTGAGCTTTAAACATGTGTTAGAATGTTTTGTTTCTATATAATCCTTTATTATTAGTCATCTCCAAAGCTCAAAATGCTCTGTTCTACCTCATAATGTCATGAAGTTTAGTTTAGTTTATTTATTTAATGAGACAGGGGCAGTGCACAATAGACATTAACCTTAACAGGAGAGGTGCATGTACCAGGTTGTAGCACCAGGGCTAATTTCCACCTGTAGTTCCTGGGCAGGTTGATGTTATAGTTTATAAAATCATAAAAATCAAGCAAAGAAGAAGCTTTCAGGTTAACAGCTACTTTTTACCTTTTGTTTAGTTGTTCTCGGACGTGTTTAGAAGCATCTTGGATGAGCTACGAAACACAATCGATCAAAAAAAACCTCCGTCCAGTTGAGAGAATTTAATTTTGCCGATGGTTTTCTGCAATTCCACGGCTGAAATTATCTAGTTTACTGAAGTGTATGGGGTTTAAAAACACAGTGGAGCACTTCCTGCGTCACCGCACGTCACAAACTCGAGCGGCGTGTTTTCCGTTTGAGAGGAAAACTCGACCGAATATGCGGGATTTGTGCGTTCGACGTAAAAACACAACTCCAGGTATGTTTTTGACGAGGAATTAATTATAACATAGATCAGAAAATAGTGTAAAATGGGCGCTTTAAAGGGAAAAAAAACAACAAATTATTAAGACACTACAGTTTTTGCAAGTTACTTTTTATGCAACGCCTCTTTACATTCGGCGTCATGATCCGAAATGCATCGCCTCTTCCCGACGCTTACGGTAATGCACGTTTTGCAGCCTCTCCATCACACCGCTTCAGTGTGTACGATAAAACAAGTTTATTACACAACCTGTAAACGCCACAAGTCTCCACCTCTTCCTCCCTCCAAACAACATGAATAATACACCGGGCGACGGCTATTTGGATACCAGTGTCTACTCCAATATTCCTGCTGCTACTTTACATCGAAATGCTTATCACTGTCCGATAAATAATGCAAAAAATGGAATTCCGAAGCGACGACGGCGAAGGAGGACGAGGAGCGGAAGAGCTCTGCTGCATATAGATGGAAAACGCCCGCGCGCCCGCACACACACGTACGCGCGAGGAGCCGGGGCCCCTGTGCGGTTTTTATCATTCAAAGCACTAAACAGACAATCAATCCGGCTCCCATGTATGAAGAATGAAGGGACGCGACAAGCTCTGAATGATGAGGCCCCAGAAATCAAAGCGCCAACTCCCCCTTTGGTCTTAATGGGCATTACCAGTGCAGACGGCAGCGCTAAAACGGGCTAATCATCGGCACGGCACCGGCGAGGGGGAAGATTGACTGGACTTGGAGGCCCGCTCGGATCACTCATAAATATTTAGCTCACATTAAACAGCTGTGCGTGCGCGGCCCTCATCGATTTCTGACGGATCACGTTCAGATGATTGTTTCAAGTGGAAGGGGAATCATTACGCGGAGGCTTGTACTGATTCGGCTGAACAAAGGGGGATAAATAATAAAAAGGTATTAAGGTATTAGACGTGGCAAAAGCAACTAAGAGCGTTGTTTGAAACCGTGTTTGTGATGCAGCAGGATGGGCACTCGAGGAGAAGGGCGGCTAATGTGAAAGCGGAGACGGGAGAAGGCGCCGAGTGGGAGAGTAATAAAATGTTTTGGGCAGGTTTTCGCAAATTTCACAATATTTTAGAAAGAAAAAAAGATCCCCGGAGAAAGAACGGCTACTTAAGTGACAGCGCTGACACTGATAAAATGTAAAATGGCAAAAAAAAAAAACAGGTGGGGAACAAAACTAAATTTGTGGAAATGTTTTGAATTTTCAGAAAAATGCTGCAAATCTGAACTCTGAAACTGTTCTCCCGCCTATGATCTCTCTTAAGTGGAGAAGTGGAGTTGCAAATTTGATTTATAAAGTCTGCAACGTGGCGCTCGCTATTATAACATCCCTCTGATTAAAGACGCACTATTAAAGGTACACTAAGGAACTTTTCCAGTGGAGAGTCCGCCGCGTGCTTGTTTTTTATGGAAATGTTAATGCTCTGCTTGGAACGTTCTGGAGAAAGTCATTTTGAAACGTGTCTATCTTCATTTTAGGAAAGCAGATGGCGGCGCTTGGCCAAGTTACAAGTCAGAGATGTGGAGAGGCGAGCCCACGCACTAAGAATGCATGTTTTTCTATGTATTTTTGAGCAATGAAATAAAGAAAATGCAGAAAAGATGTTGAATAATACTGTGGAATATTCTTCTCATTGTAAATAATGTCACAGCTCCTTGACAACAACACGGCGACGTACTTCTACCTGTTTTTTCGTGGTATTATAAGGTATTATCACAATTATTTCTAAGTGAATATGAAATACATCTTGTTTTAATCACCAAAACAGTGAATATGTCAAGTGTATCGCATAAACAAGTTCCCTTCCACTAAATAAGCAACAAAATTGTAGAGCGGCCACCAAAAAAACTGCTGAAAAATACAAAAAAATAGTCTGTACGATACTGTATCATCAAATTTAGTATCGCAATATAACGATATTTTGATATTTTTGAGTCGTCAGGGAAAATATTTCTTCATTTCTTCTGCTTCATCAGTTTCTATGAATTCTGTGTTGACAGAAACGGGGTAATAACTGATGAAAAACTAAACTGGAAATCACAGATTAAATATATCCAATCCAAAGGATCGAGGAGCAGCGCAGTGTTGGCAAAAGCACGACAAGAGCGAGATAAAAAGTCTCTTCAGCAACTGTACGATTCGCTCATTTACCGGCACTTGAGCTATTGTGCAGAAGTCTGGGGAAATCACTATAAACACAATATACATTAGGGTGCATCAGTTGCCCCGATATCAGAACTTTACAACGGCCCTATACTTTTCGTGTTCCATTCGCTGAGAAAAAAATTTAGAAAAAAAATTATGGAATTCCGAGTTGATCTACCGGGTCCACATCGAGGTCAAAGTTTGGCCAATGTCCCAGTGTATAAGACAGTATAGGCCTATACTGTATAAGACAGTATAGGCCTATACTGTATAAGACAGTATAGGCCTATACTGTATAAGACAGTATAGGCCTATACTGTCTTATACACTGGGACATTGCCCAAACTTCATAATAGGCAGGTTCGGTAGACTTTAGAAAGCATGGTAGAACCACATATTTGCTTTATGTTTTTCAGAATTGGAGTGTTACAGTGTAGTTATTAAAAGAAGAAATGTCAGAACATAGCTGTAAGAAGGCTCGCATGGAGCAGCCTAAACCAATAACCCGCCAAGACTGTGCAGTATTTGGGTTAGGAGCGAAAATTACCACTGTTTCTGTTGATCTCTCATTTTTAACGATTTTTTTTAGAAATTTCCAGAATTTTACAAGGGATGTGGACCCGGTAGATGACATTCGAATTACAAAAAAATTTACCAGGAATTTTTTCTAGTTGAATGGAACACTAAAACATTAGGGCCGTTTGCAAGTTCTCGATTTTTAAAAAAAAGGGGGCAACTGATGCACCCTAATATACATCCATTAACAATTTTACAAAAACGTGCCACAAAGTAGAGTTCAGGGAGCGACACGAGCAGCTTATTTTTTAGAATCAAAACTCTTAAAATGAACCAATTTAGTATTTAGTATTTGTCAGTGCTTATTATGTTTAAAGCAAGAAATCATCAATTACCTGTAAATATTCAAAATGCATTTATAGAAAGAGAAGTGGGGCACAACCTAAGAGGAGCAGCAGAATATAAACCCGCTCCAGCACTGAGCACCAGGAAGAGTTTTTGTGTATGATGAACTTAAACACTGTTCAGACATTAAGCAGTTTAAAAAAGTTATACAAATCGAGTATTCTGAGTCATTATAGTGATGCACTGATGTCATGGTTCATCTACTAAACGGCTGTAAATGGCTTTATCTGTGGACATTGTAAACACAAGTTGTACAGGAAGTAAAACCAGATAAAAGTGACAAAGACGGTTCAGAGGAAACCGGACGTCAATAGTAAATCTTAAGTATATGTTGGGGTGGGATTCAGAACGTGAACACTTCTTCCCATGACCCTTTGAGACATGTTCACATAGGTAAAGGGAATTATATTATCATGTCTACACGTACAAGGCATTATGTACTGTATATTTACTCAATAAATTCACTTTCATATAAAAAAAACAAACAAAAAAAACTGAAAATGGTTGAGAATAAAGCATTGGTTATTAAGTCAATACGTTTTTCTTATTTTTTTTTAGCTAAATTTAAGTCAAAATACAATGCAAATTTGAACACATTTTACACTTTTCCGCTCATAAAAATAATTGGGCGAGCTCACACGGGAGCACCTGTGTTGAAGCCCTGCACCTGTCTGCGTGTGTCCGTATTGAACAGTCCTTTGACCTTATTGACAAAATGGAATCGGAAATTTCCCTTATAGAAAGAGTTAATGTTTCCTCGGGCGGACATGTTTCCGATTCAATTAGTTTTAATGAAGCCGGTGCTCAGTGGTTACTGGAGTAGAAAAAACAGCCATAAATGCCTGATGGTAATAGAGCACATATTAAGGAGGGAGGGATCGCACACATAAGAGACTAAGTGGTGAGGAAACGCACCGGAGCTGGTGACGGCCGCAAACCCAGAGGAGTAAAACCCGTCTCAAACGATGCGCAGTGTTTCCAGGCAAAACGACATATCTGTTAAAGGTGCATTACGCAACTTTTCTGGTGTTGGGTCCATCACCGGTGATACTTTGCTTTGCCAGGAATGTTCCAAGTTATGACATTAAACACATCTATCTAGCGTTTGTTCATTACAGGTGTTTCTATTGCTCAAAAATAAGCAATTCTCCATGTGAATAGTGTGGCCTCTCCGCAGATCTGACCTGTAATTTAGCCTGTAGTTGCCTTCCTTGAGATAGACAGGCGTAATCTCTACAGTGGAACATTCTAAACAAAGCAATAACATCTCCATTTAGACAAGCAGATGACGGATCCTCTTTCAGAAATGTTGCGCAGTTCACCTTTAATTGTATAGGAAATGTCAGTTAAATTTGCGCAGTGACGTTGGTGGTTTCTTTTGGTGGTAGAACAGATGCTAAAACTATTCCCATGTGTGCTGTCTGTAAAATGTCAACATGCTCAGATGCCCTGGCTGTGCGCCCATAAGAACATTGCCTAAAGAAAAATACTATTGCAGTGAGATCAGCTGGCAAATACAAATAGAGCCAGACTTAGAAGCGAAGAGTCCAGTTGGAAATTACCACAGAGCGTATATATATGAGTGTCTAAGTGAGTGTGACGTCTCCACAGCGTCAGCGTCGCTCAAATGAGGCTCCTGTTGCCACGGTTACAGGAGCGAATCTGGATCCAGGCTCCATATTTGGAAATCCGACCGTGAGTATCATAGCAACCACAAGAGCCAATCAGGACTGAGGAGGTTAAATGTGGCGCCTCCTCATGGCAGAGCGGTGATACTCTGCACCTGCAGGACACTGGATTTACCTGATTCTGGAGAATAATAAGGAAACTTTTAACTTTTATCATCAAACTTTAAATAGTAAGTTTAAGTCACTGATTTATGTTCTATGTTCTGTTACGTGCGAACAACAATAGAGTCACAATTTAACAAAATTCACTTTACTTTATGCTAGTTAAATTATGCTAGTTAAGATTCTAGTAACATTAGCTATTGTAATTGTTTGAGATATTGTGTCATTTTATTTAAAAAATCATCAATCGGGGCAGGAAAGCGGGAAGGGAACTTAATTAACAGAGAAACTAGCTGTCAATCAAACCTGTTGCTAACGCTAGGGGGAGGGACCTCGGGGAATTAAGGCGTCTGATTGGTCCGTTATTTATGTTCATATCTCGATTTAGGAACAAAACAGCGAAATGAAAAATTCAGGATCCTGTGTCGTGGGTTCATACGAACATTTTAAGACCAAAATGACGAGGCTCAGTGCAGCAGGTACAGAGAGAGGAGCGAGAAGATCCTAGCTATATCTAATTACATGGGATAAACTAATGACAGTGGATGTTGTGTTGGACCTTGTGACAAAACTGGAGACAAACTGGAGAAACTTTCACATCCTTGAAGGAAAACTAGTCTGAAAACTGAATTTATGGTGCCATGTGGGAAGGAATAAAAACTAAAAGCAGAAGTTATTATCAGAGCTACGAATAGCAATATTTTATATTAATATTACACATAAACATCAGCATAAAATCAGTAGATGTTAATATTTATGTCGCAATAAAATAGGACCAAGCACTTACCCCTGAGGGACTCCATGTGTGAAAATTAATATAAGGTTTTTTTTTGGTCTTTTACTTAATGGCATTGTCATGATACTGAAATAAAAAATCTAAACTTTGACATACAGAAAAAAGGTACAGTTTATTGGCCCCATAGGTAAATTTGCCCCCTGCATTTGACCCATCCTTTAGTCAAGAGCAGTGGGACCCACCTCCATAATCTTGCTGGCAAACTTGGTCAGGACTCTCTTAGCTGGAGGCTTTTACTTATGTGCATGTTTTGGGGTATAAAGTCATTCTTTATACGAATCTTGATTCTACAATGAGAAAAAAACACTTATTTTTTGACAACAGATGTTCAGCTATGTTCAACATGAGGCTGTACATTAGCTCTGGTAAAACATACATTATCACCAACGCTTGTTCCAGTGATATCTTGGACATTTATGGCCATAAATTTGTTGGACATTATGTCACCGTGACCTCTCAGATGACAGAGACACGTACAGGCAGCAGGGTAAGTTTTACGGCCAGGCCAATCCGCTCGTCCGTAAGTTCTCCTTGTGCTCCAGTCATGTCAAAATTGCACTTTTCAAATGTTCCTGCTCGTCCTTGTAAACTGCGCATCTTCAGCGCAACTACAAGAAAAAGTTTGTCTAGAGTCTGACAGTGGCCTATAATGACTCTTTGAGAATTACTGAAAGTGCCGAGGTTTTGTGGTGCCAGTGAAATGTGGTGTATTTATTCATTTATGTGTAGAGCCAAGAATCTGAACAATCAAATCCTTTAAGCTCCAGTGTGTCCTGGGAGGAGGCACCTCGAAACTGTGGTCGTGTCTGTACACATTATAACATGCATTGTATATATTTTTACATTTGTATTCTTATTATTTTTATATACTTACTTACTATAAACCAGATATTATGTGTTCTTAATAAAGACTGAATTGAATTCAATCAATCAGAATCTAGTTTCAATGCAAAATTTTAGATAGTGTTACCAATTCACGTCATTTTTAAAAGTTCTACACATGTTTTTTTACTGACTTAAAATGGGCAGAGATGGTTAATAATTTAAGAAATGAAAGCTCAAAAATCAAACTTTTTAGACAGTTACGTTTGGACTTATTTACATTAGCTACGAAAATCAAGATGGCGTCTGGTGTGTCTGGCAAAAACTATAAAAATGGGAACGATCCAGTTGCTTTTGTGGTTTTACATTTCGTGTTTGAAGGATGCAAAGTGCTCGGCCTCTGTCTCGTGTCGGTGTTTGCAAAATGTCCTCCACGTGACGGCGAGCGTGAAGTCAAACATTAAATACAGTCATGTAAGGTTATGGAGAGATGAGATGTTCCGGGAGGTGATGCTGGAGATGAGATAATCTGAGGAGATGTTGTAAGGAAGTTATGGAGAGATGACATGTTCAGTGGAGGTGATGGAGAAGAGTGGTGGTAAGAATGATATTTTTCTGAGGAAGTTATGGAGAGATGAGGTGTTCTGCGGATGTGATGGAGAAAATTGAGATGGTCTTGAGGAGAATTAGTTGGTTCTTTGGAGTAGGTGGAGGATAATGAGATGTTCTGAAGAGGTGATGGGGAAAGGTATGATGTTCAGAGGAGGTGGTGGAGAGAATGAGATTTTTCTGAGGAAGTTATGCAGAGATTAGATGTTCAGAGGAGGTGATGGAGAAAACTGAGATGGTTTTGAGGAGAATGAGTTGGTTCTTTGGAGTAGGTGGAGGATAATGAGATGTTCTGAGGAGGTAAAGGAGAAGAGTGTGATGTTCAAAGGAGGTGGTGGAGAGAATGAGATGGTTTTGAGGAGAATGAGCTGGTTCTTTGGAGTACGTTGAGGATAATGAGATGTTCTGAAGAAGTGACGGAGAAGAGTGGTGGTGAGAATGAGATTTATCTGAGGAAGTTATGGAGAGTTTAGATGTTCTGTGGAGGCAGGAGAGAAAATTGAGATGGTTTTGAGGAGACTGAGTTGGTTCTTTGTAGTACGTGGAGGATAATGAGATGTTCTGAAGAGGTGACGGAGAAGAGTATGATGTTCAGAGGAGGTGATGGGAAGAGTGAGATGTTCTGAGGAAGTTATGGAGAGATTAGCTGTTCTGTGAAGGTGATGGAGGAAGTTGAAATGGCTTTAAGGAGCTGATGGAGAAGATTGAGATGTTCCAAGGAGGTGATGGAGTTGATAGAGAAAAGTACGATAGTTCTGAAAAAGTTGATGAAGGAGACCATGATGTTCTGAGATGTTCTGAGGAAGGTATGGAGAGATTAGATGATCTGAAGAGGCGATGAAAGAAATTGAGATTATGTTGAAGACGTGATGGAGCAGACTGAGGTACTGGAGATGGAGAATACTGAGATGTTCTGAGGAGCTGATGGAGGAGAGTAAAAAGTTCTGAGGAGGTGAGATAGCAGCTCAAGATGTTCTGTGTGTGCACTTAACTCTTCTTAATCTTACATTTTAAATCCCTACTTCGTTTTTTGGCTAAACTGAAAATTGGAGTCATTGGCTCTGTCCTGTGCCAATCAGAATGAATTTTACAGCCCAAAAATAAACAAAAACACTCCAGTCATCTTATTGACATACGTTTTTTTATATCTTATTTTTGTATTTTCTTGAAAACCTTGAAAAAACAGACAAATATGCTATGAGCCGATGTGTCATTTTAACTATTACAAATGTCTCACAGCTAAATCTTCCGACATTGAACCTGAACTCCATAAGAAACACAGTTTCTCTCCTTTATTTGATTTCCTCTTGAACCCGCTCGAGTCAGCACAACTTCCTCTTCCTCTCTTCGCTCCTTGCGTCTCTTGCCGTCGTCTAACCGGAGGTAAACAAGCCTGAAATTCACTCACACGCTTGTCTGAATCTCCGGCAGGCCCCGCTCACCGCCTGCCCATAGCGTATGCATGAATATTTCTTTGAATACATAAAGCATATAGGCATGTAAACAGAGTGACAAGGAGAATGGACGCGTGTAGAAACTGTTCGCTACAAAACCCCCACAGAGATATGAGCACACAAATGTACTGAGATGGGAGAGTTCCTGGGGGGTGGAGGGGCAGGGGGCAGAGGGGCCCAGAGGTTTTCACGCAGCTTTGTCATGAAATAGTGAGATTAGGAAAATTCACACGATAAACTGCAGAAGAGTAGACAGAAATAAGGCACCTGCCAAGTACAGACTCAGCGGGGAGAGTTTGTGATTGATAAATGCTTTCTGCAACACCACGGAGACAAGCCAATGCATGTGGTATATTATGTCACTGGTACTTTCATCCTTCAGGTTTCATTCTTCACATTTTTAATCCATACTGTATGTTAAAAGCATGCAAAGTATGTATAAAGTATTGTATAAAGTATGCAAAAAAGGCCTATCAAAAATAAGGAAAAAAATACCAATTTTGAGGTAAAAATGCCCTATTTTAAGTGAAATTATCTGCCAGTGCAGTAAGAAATGTTCACTTACCAAGTTTTCTTAAAACAAGATGAAATATGAATCTTGTTCTAAGCAGAAAACACGAGTTTCAAGTATTTATGGCAAGATTTTTCACCTTATTGGTTTGAGAAGGAAGTTAAAGAGGCTTAACCTGGACTGAGTTAATATAAAAAGTGCTTAGAATAAGTTGTAATATCGAGATAAGATAAATCAGGATGGAATATCTTGAAACAAGTAAAAAAAAATCTCAGTTTATTAAGTAAAAAAAAAATTTTAATTGATCTTTTAAGATGAATCTGCTTAATTCAAGTCAGTTTAACGATCCTAGAAAATCCTTTTTGCTGTGTAATCTCACAGGGAAATACATTCTCAGCCCGTTGGGAGCCGTGGTGCACAGCAGTGTTGTGCCAGAGGATGCTAATCCAGATCATCAGCCATGGTCTTGGTCAGTAGTACCCGGCAATGGTGCCACCTAGTGCCTCCGCTCAATTGCATTTCTGTCCAGCGACTAGTCAGGAATCAGAATACACTCTGCAGTTTGCAAGAACCCCGGAAGTTGTAATTGGCACATCGGCCAATCAGAGAAGAGCCGTGTTGGCCAGAACCAACCCGAGTTGCGACAGCAGACTGCATACACTGTAATATACACAATAACTACTTTGCATTTTTTATTGCACCTTTAATTTGCAAGTTCACCTCGCAGAAACGACAACGCCCATTGACAGACACGTTCACTCTCTGCTTTGTTTGCTGTTGCGCTGCGATTACTCGGACACCACTGAGCGTCTGGCGCAGTACAGACGTCACCACCAAATAGCAGCGATTGGTTACATAAAAAACGTACCCGGCTACTGTCAAGTGAACAAACCCTAATGCTGCGAGGTCAGACGGTTTCACTTCATGGAAACCGGTTACCTGGCACTTGCATGTTTGCTGAGATCTCCTGCAAACAAACTTTAAAGCCTCACTGTGTAACTTTTCTGCTGAAGAGTAAACCACACATACACTCCATGGAGATGTTATTGCTTTGCCTGCAATGTTCCACAGTATAGAATTAAACTTATCTAATATCAAATGTCTCCATGGAAACAAGCAGGTGATGCTACAAGGGTCAGATCTGTGGAGAGGCGACCCTAGTCACAGTAAAAATAAGCAATAAAATATATAGCTAAGAATTTATATTTTATTACTTATTTTTCTATTTTATTTTGACTTGTACATATACATTTATATACCGTGTTTTTCGGACTATGTCGCACTTTTTGGGAGAAATTTATTTTATAAAATCAGACTCCAAGAACCAACATTTCATCTTGAAAGGCAAATTATAGAAATTATAGTAATAAAAACAACCCAATAGAGAACAATCCGTGTATCATTTGTTCATTCGTTTTTCAATATAGAACCAAAAATAAGAAAACGAAAAAACAACGGATAATGATTTGTTTTGTCATCTTTGATTCATATATACGATCCATATATATGGTCTATGTCAGAGTGAAAAATTTAATATATAAGTCGCACCTGAGTATAAGTTGCAGTCACCCCCCAAACCAAAAAGTGTGACTTATATTCCGAAAAATACGGTAATTATCCGTTATCTGACACCAGTCTTTTGCTACCGCTTTTGCGATTTATTTAGAATTCATTATTACCATTTATATGTTTCACTCTTTATTAAATTATAGTGTGATGAGTGAGCTACTGTGTCCAAAAAAAAGTCTCTTGTGGCTCAATAAAGTTTGTCTAAATCTAAGTCTAAGAATGTGTACGTTGAAGACTCCATGAAAGCAATAACATGTCTATTGCGCCTTTAACTAAATTACTGCAAGAGCTGAAGCAGAGTTGGAAGAGTCATCCATAGACAATTAAAGTGGGATTTAACGTACTTTAAAGGAGCCCTAATGTCTGCACGAGAACAACATGCCACAAGACTGTACATACGGCGCAAACACCAACCTTAAAATTGTACGTACTCTACTGTTGCTCTGTACTTCGAATCAAAAAAAAAGAAAAAAAAGACCCAAAATATCAAAGGCGTGAAAAGGTTGCGCGGGGAAGGAAAGCGTATATTTTTACATGAAAGGCTGACTGGAAGAGCTCTCAGTGACAGAAGAGAGAAGACCTCAAAAAGATTCATCTGCCTCCGCACCCGGGTCACCCAACCTCGTCATCCGCGGAGGGAGCAGCCCAATGCGAGGGGAGAGGAGGCACCCACGGCAGCCAAAGACGAGCACTGACCTTCAAACAAGCTCCCTATCCATATAGAGTAGGCCCAGACATGCACAATCCATCAACATGCACATGAACTTTCCTCTTCAAATAGTTCCCAGGCCCAATACACTCTATGGATCAACTATGAATATTGCATGTCGTGAATTCCGGGGATCGGATTGAATTCCCCCCACACAAAAATAATCGGATGATATTAGAATATTCTGGAAGTATCTGAATATGAAAATGGCAAAGCAGGGCACAGGTGGATAGAGATAAAATAAACACTGCGGTTTGTATTTGAAATGAGTGCAATATCGCAGTGGAAATTATAGTGTCTGGCTCTAAATGTAGTGACTTTTGTGATGAATCTTGGGTCAGGTTGAGGCCATAGGAGCTGCATTAAAACACAGTATTTGTTCATATGAACCATAAAGGACAAAGCCTAAATTTAGCCAACACTGAACGACATCTTAAATAGTTAAAATTCAATATTTTGGAGAAAAAGAGAATTACAGAAGTGTGTTATCTGTATATTTCAAAATGCACACACGCACACACACACACACACACACACACAGTCCATTTTATCCATCAGGTTAGGTTAGGTTAGGTCGCTTTATTTGTACCCGTAGGTAAATTTGCTTTGCAGATTTGAGAGGCTGGTCCCACATTTCATTCATCCCCACTCTGCACAATAAACACCAATAAAAACACAAATATAAATATAAATAAAGTGTTGCAGTTCTCCAGTGCAGAGTGGTTGTTCCATAAATAAAAGAATTCATTTGACTGAGCTAAACATTGCAATACATATGGACTATATCAAAAACATGATAAATAAATTACAATTTATTCATAAATACAATAGCAGCTGGAACGAAACTCATTTTAAAGCGATTTGTTCTTGATCTTGGAACTGAAAACCTCTGACCAGAGGGAAGTAGTTTAAACTCTGAATCAGCGACAGTACTGGATGAAAACCATGTAGAAACAACTGTGTGTGACTGTCCCAGACAATCTGTCACGGTTCAAAATCAGTGTAAAAGAAGTGGGTTGGGGCTAAACATGTTCTTCACACATGGTTCATAATTTGGTACAGGCCATTTGACATTGTTGCTAAAAAAATACACTTACCGAATATACGGTGTACTTAAGAGAGTGAGACAGCCCTTCTGCAAGATTTTACAAAGTTAGTAACGAAGCCAGTGTCCTAAGATAAGATAAGATAAGATAAACTTTATTGTCCCCCGAGGGAGAAATTTGTCTTGGGCACGTAGTGCTGGGTGCAGTCAATAAATACAATACAAAAACAATACAAAACAATACAATACAATAAAATACAAAAATAGTATAAATATAGAGTGAAATGCAGAATGCAGTACAATATCATGCAATAGTGCAGGACTAGTAAGGTGACCTCAGCATAGTCTGTATAAAACAGAACCAGCAGATGTGGCTTCCAGAGTTAATGAGGATGGAGTGGGGGGAAGGGGGGGGCTAGGGTAGTGGATCCACAGCAAAAGGCCTCCCCACTACCCTAGGAGAGACGTGTGGGGGCCAAGGACCGAGCTGGTTTTTATGTGTTGAGGTGGGAATGAAAGACTGTTTGAATCGGTTGCTCTTGCATCTGCTGCTCTGTAGCGCCTCCCGGAAAGCAGCAATTCATATTCAGAAAATAAAACATGAGATGGATCCCTTAAAATCTTATTTGCTTGACTAACAACAACTTCCTCGTAAAGGGACTGGTTCGAGATAGAGCAGCACAAGTCCAGGAATTGAACCTGGGACCTTTTTTCCCTAATAGACACAAGGAGGCCAACCAACTTAAACCAACAGTGTGTTTATTACAATAGCACCCAGGTCAAAATGTGATCAAAATGATGAAAACGGTGTGTAAAACGGTCTTATTAAACGTTCAATTCAACATCATTTTAGGTGTATCACTACTACTGAAATACAGTGAAAAGGGACAACTAATTATTTTCAAAACTACCGAAAACCAAGCTGTAAAAATAGATATGACTAAAAATGAACCCACGCAAGACAAATAATATCTACAAATGAACAAAAGGCATGGCTAAAACTATCACGGTAGATGTTGATATACAGGGCAGCCCAATTTCCCCACTTTTAATTAAATATGACTCCGCTCATGGTCAAGAGATTGCCATTTTCGCCGACGCCTCCTCAAGAATGGAAAGATCAGTGTTAATTTTGTGCTGCGCTCTGATTGGCTGCGGCGACCTCCCATGTGTGGACCGTGGCCAGCACAGGTCAGTGAGTGGTGCACCAAAGCATGAAGCAAACAAATAGAAAACAGCACCTTATGGCTCTTGGCCCGTCCTGAAGTGGGCTGAAGAGGGCCGGCGAGAGTCCGGCAGAAATACCAGTGTCGATATAGACGAGTGCAGAGGAGACGGGCCGAGTGACAAAATGCAAATTGGGTTTGTTCGAACATAAAACTTTTAAACTCTTGTCTAGGGTTTTGATTTAAACAGATATGGAAAATAAAGTCCAAATAAGTCTGCTGTGTACGGTCTGCATCTCAATTATGAAGCGTTTCATTGTTCGAGAACTGGGAAGTGTATGGTTAGCATGCTAGTTGTTGTTATATTGCAGTTTACAACCATAATTCCTGGTTCTTATTTGTTTTGAGCCTCGCACAAAAGGGGTAGAGTATAGAGAAGAGTTTGGCAATCGGACTAGAACACGGAAACATGGAAATACGAGTCCGACCGAAGTCCAGTGGGCTCGGATAAATATTAAGAACTTATGTTTGGACTCAAGTCGGACTCGGACACATCGGAGCAATGGGACAATTTGAAATGTAGAATTAAAAACAGCTTAAGGCCCCGTTCACACGTGCACGGATAATTTTAAAAACTAATATTTCTCTCGCTCCGTTTTCCGAAATAACATCGTGCACACAGCATCGTTTTCAGAAAAGTTTCCGTTTCCATGAACCCGCATAAATACGCTGTTGAGCACCGTGATAACTACGCCGAGCCTCTAGGGGCCAGTGTAGGAAGAAGGAAAACGCTCTGCAGCCAACGGGGCCTCAGTTTCAGTAGTTTTGACGCAGCGAGTCAGAGAGTAACAGCAGTGATGAGCGCGACATCCTAAGATTTTCATGCCGCTCCTCCGGGACAAACACTTCATTTTCAAAATGATCCCGTCGGACCCAAAAACGGCGACGTTGGCGGTGACGGCGACTCGGTCTTCGGGTCGTAAGGAGAAGAGGGAAAACTGCTGAGCTCTGAGCCTCATTCGTCTCTTCATCGATATGAAACATCAGCTGTGCAAATGCAAACACAGGACGAGTGTTTGCAGCAGAAGTGACGCGACTGCTGCTCTGACGCTTCTGATCATCACCACAGAAAAACGTTAACACTGGTCACACTTTGGCGTCAACTGCCTAAAACGCCGTTTATGTCACTTTACGCAAACGCCAAACCGGAGTTTTCCAAAATCTCCACTTTAGCCGGAGTTTTTAGAAAGATTCGTTTTCAGAGGCGAATTCTACATTTGCGTGTGAAAGACGGGTACAAACGAAGGGAAATTTCTCAGTTTTTAAAAATATCCGTGTACGTGTAAACGGAGCCTAAGGCCACCACACACTACAGGATTTAAATGATTTTTAAACATGCGACAAAAAGCGCAAACCACAGACACAAGAAGAAGCTATGAGACTTCATGGCTACAGCGGGATCTGTCTGCAGACCACTGGATATAAAGTTGTGAACGCGATCGGGTCAGCCGTTTCCTGTCTACAGTAAAACTACTCACTTTGAGACTCTTAAGTGTTTGTCGGTTAAAATGAACGTGATCGACGAAATTCTTAATGATCAATTATCGATTAGTCGACCAATCAGGCCCACACACACACACACACAATACACCTTTAAGAACTGAGTGTAAATAAACTAAAATCAAGTCTTTGTGGCAGGTAGAATTGGGAAACCTTATACACGGCTGGTTATTCTCAGCGGAAACATTCAGAACCACAGACGGGCAGTTGGGAATCATCAGAAAACTCAGGAGGGCAGATCCCAGACAAGGGGTCACCGTTCCACCCCTCCTCCGCCCCTCTGCTCCTGTCTAATATATTCAGTTCGCTCGGCTACGGCGCCGAGGGGAAATTCTAATTAAAGACAGAGAATTTTGACACGTGTGACGCACAGATCAATATTTAGCAGCGTTATCAGCTGCCGGGATGGTGTCACTGATCCTCTCCATAAGGCCGAGGAGTCCAGACAATACACATGGGCTCTGTTTAAATTCAGCCTGGAAATAAAACCGTTTCCAAGAGCGCAGACGTGTCAGCGTTAAAGTTGGACTAGACATGAGAAGAGGATATAGGGGAGGTATCGGGAAACAAGTTTTTAACTAGCTGACGACCGACCGACACTATAAATATTATAAATTGTGTTGTTTTATACCTTATGTTCATTTCAACCCTCTTTGTTCGCCTTACATTATCTGTAATGCTGTTTATCTGAGGGGCTGCAGATGGAAATTAGCTCCAAGAGTCTGGTGCAAAGAATCTTTTCAATTTTTTGGGGGATTAATGCTCCTGTGTCAAATAAATCAAATAAACTAAAGGGGGTATGTAAAATATGTTATGTAAAATCAACTTAACCATCATAATATTGTTCCTTCATCATTAACTTCAGCAGAGTTTTATTTTGAATGATTTGTGCTTGAATAATACTGTATTTAAGGCAGAAAAAATGTGTTTTCACATATTCCTCTCTCTGCCCACTGATTTATGTTGTGAAAAGTGAAAAATAGTAAATGTTCTTTGATATATTTAGTCAATGTTGCAGTGAAGCAGTTGTGTTTGGGCAGAACTTCTCAACACAATGTGCCAAAATAAATAAATAAATAAATAAATAAATGAATAAATAAATAAATAAATAAATAAATAAATAAATAAATAAATAAATAAATAAATAAATAATTATGATTATTAATAATAATAATAATAATAATAAAGTGCCTGTAAAACATACATTGAGCCAATCTAGTAATTTATTGTATATATAGTTTTAAGATAGCAATTTATATGATACATAGTTTTATAATCCTTATCTTTATAGATCTTTATAGTGTTTGTCTATTTTTAACTTAACTGTACTTCTGTTGCTGCTACTGTTTCTTGCTGTTCTCTTTACTGTGCGTTGCAACACTGAAATTTCCCCATTGTGGGACAAATAAAGGATATCTTATCTTATCTTCCTTTTACAGAAACGTGCCATTCGTGTTGTAAATGACAGTGGATCCAGGGCCCACACAAATCCAATATTTATACAATTAGAAACGTTAAAATGTAAAGAATTGGTGGAATATAACCTCCTCAAAACTGTGTGTAAAACTCACCAAATAACATGACCAAACAGCAGAGCAGGTTCAAAAAGAGAGAAAGTCGTTATAAATTAAGACAAACTCCTTTTTTTCTAAACCTGAATTTAGAACAAAACCAAAAGGAGCGACGTGTCTCAATCCAAGGAGTTTGTCCAGTGAAAATAAAACTTCTATTCAGGTTTTTAAGAAAAGCATTATTGAACAGATACAATAGTTTGGTGTAAAAAGAAAAGTATGTTTGTTTGTTTTGTTTGTTGTATTTGTTGAATGTGTACAGCGCAACCCACCGGAGCTGTAACATAATTTGGAGTTGATGAGGGACAGACGCACGGCAAAAAACCAAACCTAGTCAAGCTAAATTTACTTGGATTAAGAGATTTTTTTTACCATGATTTGAGTAAATTTCACTTGACAAGTAAAATGATCCGCCAGTGCAGTCAGATTTTTGTACTTAAAACATGAAAATACATCTTGCTACACTTAAAGTAAGAAAGACAACAACTTAAAATAAGAAATAAAATGAAATGTTGCTTGAATTGAGAGAAAAATACTGATCCCACTGGCAGATAATTTCACTTGTCAAGATGAATCGACTCAAATAAAGTAAAATGTTCTTAATTTAAGTCATTTTAACTTACCTGGATACTGTTCTTTTCCAGTGTAACCATACATATCACAGTCGGTGTCGGTAACTACACCGGAAATTGTAATTGCATCTTTTCAAAAATCTTCCTGGTTTGTGCTGTAACGTGAACAGAGCCGGTTAACGTCAGTGTTCAAACATCTACGGAAGCCCGGCAGGGTCAGAGAAAGCAAAAACATGGCAAAAAAATATGGTGTTTATGGTACACGGTTGGTTTATTTTGAGCATAGTGCACAAAATCATATGTACAGACACGCGAACTCCAAATACAAGAAACAAAAGGAAAGAAAATTTAAACAAGGACGATCAAATTTGTTTACATGCCCGAAAAGGAGTGGGAGGAAGTAAAGAAAAAAAAACCGATGGTAGCCTATATTAAACTAAAAAGGATTTTAATTCAGGTGTTTTCAAAGGACAGATAAGGACCCCAAAATCTGACTTCAGGGATTTGAATAAAGAGTTACATTTCTTTATCTCTTTATCCTTTTTCATGGCAGGTTTAAGCACCTACATAATGATGTCAATGAACATATCCAGAAAAACATCGAATTATACGCGGCAAAAAACAAAATCTAGTCAAGCTAAAATGACTTTAAGAAATTAAGACATTTTTACCATGATTTGAGTCAATTTCACTTGACAAGTAAAATTAGTAAGAATTTTGGACTTAAAACATGAAAATACATCTTGTTACACTTAAAATAAGAAATAAAATGAAATGTTGCTTGAATTGAGAGAAAAATACTGATCCCACTGGCAGATAATTTCACTTGTCAAGATGAATCGACTCAAATAAAGTCCAATGTTCTTAATTTAAGTCATTTTAACTCACCTAGAGATTGTTTTTTTTCAAGTGTGTTATGAGCTTTTGCTTCTTTCTGTGCCCTTTCATTCATATGTATGTTAAAGTTGTACAGATGCAGGTGTGTTGCATTTGCTTTGTTTTATTTTAATGAATGACATAAATAAATGAAATAAATGCTTGCTGACAGTGTGATCATCTGGTCTCAAATCCTTCCTTGTTGTGTTGTTAGGCATTATATGTGTGAATGTGCCAGTGTCAGTATTTTATTTTAAGTTTATATTTACATTTTCATTTATACCCCATAGTTTAATTTACTTACACTTGTGTTTTTTTCCTTTTTTTTTCTCAGTTTGAATCACTCAGATTTACCAGACGATCACCGAGCCAAGGGGGGGGAGCACTATTTAGTTTGTTTTGTTAACTTAGTTTTGTTAATGTTACTTTATTAGCCTTTATTTTCTGTAGTATAATGATTTGTTTTTGTGTTTCTCCTGGGCTATTTAACCTCCTGAGACCCGAGCTTTTGTCTGGTGTGCATTTTTCATTTCTTCTTGCTATTTGGGATAAGTAGGACCTACTAAGTAAGTCTTCTGTATGACACCATTGGTTAAAAAATGTAAAAACATTAAAATGTATAAATAAATTACAAAAAACAAACAAACAGCAATTAGCTGTTTATTTCAAGCCCTAAACCTGCCAAATGTGACGCAGGTCGACCGTGAGCGGGTTGGGGTTCAGGGAGTGAGGTTAAAAACACACAAAAAGGCCTGAAAATGTGGTCCACAGTTTTAATTTTTTCTGGTTTTCAATCGTTACAAAAAAAAGTAGAGGTGCAAAAAGTGGAGACAGGCAGCAGTTTCCCTATAGCAGCAGAAACGTCCAGCAATTTATAACTGTAAACTCATCTAAATATTCCCAAGTTTACCTCACAACATGTACAATCAATAATATAACACAGTCCCAATGTCTTCAAACGAGGACATGACATTTACTGATGCTCTCGTCTGCTGTGGTCAATAAAATGAGTCAAATTTTAATGCCAAATGAAGATACATTAAGATACATGAAGAGACATTATTGTACATAAATACATTGGTTTTATTCATACATTTTGCATCTAAACTTTACCATGCAGTTTTTTTTTACTTTCGGGAGCTGCTGTAGAGGTTTTTAGTTGATTACAGGTGAAAGTTTAAAATAATTGAAAATCATGGTGCTAAGAGGCAAAAATGTAATGTCCTCGTGTGGGGCCACAGGGTCTCAAGAGGTTAAGAAAACCTGTCCCCTGTCTCGTGGGTTTTTTTGGTTGTGTTCAGACTTTAAGTTCCCTCAGTTTGGGCCCAGTTTTTGTTAAATTACTTTGGACTTTATTAAATTTAAACTTATTTTTATACCTTGTCCCTTGTTTTCCCTGGTTGGTCCCTGACAGTACGAGTAGCATGTGAGTGACTGATGCTAATGACGTAGATTAGCAGCCAGTTAAGTGTGGGGAGTAAATGAATATTGGTCTACGGGTTAAACATGTGCAGCTTCTGTAACTTTTAGGGTGTGATCTGCCATTTGCTTCCCTCGTGTTATTGCTACGCCTTGAATGTTCCACAGTATGGCTTTAAATGTGTCTATCTTGCATTTACTCAATTACAGGTGTTACTGGCTCAAAAATACCTTGAAAATAATGCACTAGTACTGTGAACAGAGTCGCCTCTCCACAGATGTGACCTGTAACATGCCAGGAAATGTGTTTAAAGGGTCCGTCAAATGCTTTTCTCCCCGGAAATCTTATTATTTTGTCTGGAAATTTTCACGGTATGGTATAAAACCTTTATATCTTCATGAAGACCAAACCAGACCAAGTTACAGGTCAGATCTGTGTGGAGGCGACCCCACTCACAGTCAGAATGCCTGTTTTTAAGGTATGTTTGAGCAATAAAACCAATGTAAATGAATAAATGTAAGGTGGAGTTGTTTAACACTCAAAGACCTATGACATCATATACGACTCCGAGGAATATGTTTTCTATAACTGCGCAGAACTTTCTAACCGTAAAAGACAGAAACTTCCTTTTCCCCTCTGAAAGTGCAGACATAGAGGTTTCCGTACATTTCTGCGGCTTTATCCTACGTCACACTCACGCTGTGTGATGACGGGAGCAAAACGAGTGTCCAATAGGAACTTTGTTTTCCCCAAACTCATGCGCTCCGTCCATTTTGATCGAGCCAAACTTTGCCAAAGAGTGAAGTGAGTCAAGATGGTCGACTCCTCTGACTGTGTGTGTTTATAACAAGTGAAAAAGTCGCTCTAAGTGCAGTTTTTTTTTTCAAATAAATGGCAAATTACGCATCTTGGTGTGTGTAATTTCGCATCCTTTGCTATTTTTATTTGAAAGGTTTATTTCACTCAAACTGAACAAATACAAATGTAATTTCCACCAGGGAAATGCAGAAGTGCTGTGGCTCTGGCCCTGGACCTGACAGGAGCTGTTTCCAGGACTGGACCAGAAAAGTAATGGGGCGATTGCACTTTTTTTTTTGTTTTTAGGGCAATAAGGAGATTTTTAGTTTACTTACAGACTTGATATTCTGCATTTTTGTAGCTAAGGCCCTAAATTAAGCATTTTTTATGTCCAAAAAGTTGTTTATACATGTTTGCTGTGTGTTTTGTATAAAAGAGTGTGAATTTTATTTTCTGCTTTTTTTTTTCATCTCTATTTCTGGTCCTGTAGCTTTTATCACAGCCTCATGACACAACTACAGCAGCAGATTGTGAAATAACAGGTTGGACTGAACAAAAGGAGGTAGAACACTTCATTATAGGGTAAAAGGGGCAGATTTAAAAGCAAAAATTAAGAAAAAAATCCAGGCGAGGAGAAATGTACTAAAATTGCCCTTAGGTCTTCGGGGGTTAATGACAGACCCTCCACCAGAAAAGTTACACAATGCACCTTTAAATGTACCAAATGCATAGACAGGACTAGGTCTAGCTATTGTCACTTGCACCACTCTCCTATGGCTAAAACTCCATGTTATTTTGACTTCCCCCTTCTTCTTCTTCTTCCTCTTCTTTCTCTTCTTCTTCTTCTTCTTCCTCTTCTTCTCCACCCCCCATCCCGGTGTAGCAGCCGTCCTCATGCATCACCCGGGGCAGCTCCTCTCTCCGTCTTCATCCATTCTTTTTAGGGGAGAAAAGTGAGTGGTGTCAGGACGGTTTGTGATGGCGCGCACAGAGGAGGCCGCAGAAAGGAAGAGAAACGATTCGGCGGGACACGGCAGATCAAGAGCAAGTGCACCTGTCAGTGTTTTGGACCACATGATGATTGTAAAGTACACCAGCGCAATGGGCTCTCCGCTGACTTATGGGCCGCAGTCACAATGAAAGGGATATTAGGGTTACAAATGCTTTTGAGGTTGATGAATGAGCAAAACAAAGTGGGGGGGAAAAAACTGCGAAAAGTGGATTGGGAATAAAATGTAGTAAAAAGAGTGTGTGGCAAATATATTGGGTGTCGGAGAAGGATTGGAAAGTTGCATTGTTGAAAAAGTCAGAATATTTAGGATAAGACCGCAACATAACATTGAAAATAAATACATAATACATATAAAAAAAATAAACAACTATACTTTTTATGCATTTACCACAGAAAAACAGCGCGCAAATTTTGGTGTAACATGATTTTTTCCGTCTGTACCTCAGATTTAAAATGTAAAATTCCCTGCTGTTCTCCTGTTTTCCATTGTGGCTTACTGAGAACGATAACCAGGCTGTCTGCGTAATCATTTTCTCTTTAATTTGTGTGGTAGGACGGTTCTAAAGTGTTTTTGTTTGATCAAATAGTATGGGTCCCATCACTGAGCCCTGTGGTACCCCATTCTTGATTTTTAAAAGAAAAAATTTTCTTTTGAACATTGCTGTTTTAGAGTTCAGATCAGAGGCAATTAAAGTGGACAATGAGGGAGACTTTTCTGGAGTTTTTAAAGTGTTCCTATCTGTGCATTCAGCTACAAAATGCCCCTTGCATTGTGGCGGTCTAATATTTGTAGTTTTAAACCATACTTATCGACTATTTTTTCTGTTATGCAAAATTTTTCAAGACGTCTGCATTTAAAAAAAGGCTTCTTAAAGCGTCTGTATGTGATTTTTGCTGTTAAGGTTTGCAGTGGTCCCACCATAGACTGTATATATGAGTGCACACAAATAAGACGTGCCCCAGGAGGCTCTTCCGGCTCCTTCTGACACAATTGAATTACATTAAGATCTTGTGCGTCCTCTTTCTGTAACTGCTGCGATGAGCCTCGACATTTTGGTCTTAAAATGTTCGCTCTGCATGATTTTTTTTTCACTATTTTGTCTGTTAGAAAATCCTATTCATAATATGAGCCTAGCTGCAGATTTTTCTCCTGTAACCGTTAGCGAGCACGAGCCTCATTTGAGCGGCGCTGACGCTGTGGTGACGTCACACTCGCTTAATCCACTTTTTTATACAGTCTGTGGGTCCCACGTTATTCTTCACTTAACCTTATGTATTCAGAGCATCCTAATTATTCACTGTGATGAGTTTATAAGCGTTTTTCACAACTTTCAGACCAGAATGGAATTTTGCCGTCACGGTAAAACTAGCATGCTAACCGTGAACTTGTTTATTCTCGGACTGTCTACATCTCCAAAGCTCAAAATGCTCTGTTCCACCCTGTGATGTCATGAAATAGTAGTTTTCAGGTTCACAACTACCTTTTACCTTTAGTTTAGCAGAGATCGGCAATTCCCAGACTGAAATTATCTAAATGATTCTAGTGTAGATAAATCCCAGCAAGCCTAGCATATATGTATGTATTTATTATTATTTTTATTTATTTAATTATCTATTTATTTTCAATCAATCAATTAAACTTTATTTATAGAGCACTTTTCATACAAAAATGCAACACAAAGCGCTTTACAGTGACTAAAAAAGGAACAATCCAACATTTCCCACATTTATTTTTATTATAATTTTTTTCATTTTTATACTTATTTTCCTTTTCCTTTCTATATATTCTTATGGCATATGTATAATTGTCTCTGTTATTCTTATTATACTGTTGAAGTGTACGTGTACATATGCCTATTCCAACGTGTAATCAGCTCTGTAATTGGCTACGATGTACAAGCTGTAATATCCTAAACTTAATAAAAACAAAGTTCTAAAACATAGTGAGCACTTCATGCATTACCGCATGACATCACAAGGTGGAACAGAGTGTTTTCTTTAGAGAGAAGAGCCTAAATATGCAGGGTTTGTGTGTTTAACATGTGTGAATAAAACAAAACTCCACGTACGTTTGCGATGAGGAAACAACATTATAACACGGATCAGAGAAAAGCGTAATACAGGTCCATTAAAGACACTTTACACTCCTGGCTCACGTACAGTATGTCACTGCTCTTTATGACATCATATACGATACCGAGGAATATGTTTTCTATAACCGCGCAAAACTTTCTAACCGTAAAAGACAGAAACTTCCTTTTCCCCTCTGAAAGTGCAGACATAGAGGTTTCCGTACATTTCTGCGGCTTTATCCTACGTCACACTCACGCTGTGTGATGACGTGAGCAAAACGAGTGTCCAATAGGAACTTTGTTTTCCCCAAACTCATGCGCTCCGTCCATTTTGATCGACCCAAACTTTGCCAAAGAGTGAAGTGAGTCAAGATGGTCGACTCCTCTCGAGCGTGTGTGTTTATAACAATTGAAAAAGTCGCTCTAAGTGCAGTTTTTTCTCAAATAAATGGCAAATTACGCATCTTGGTGTGTGTAATTGCGCATCCTTTGCTATTTTTATTTGAAAGGTTTATTTCACTCAAAATGAACAAATACAAATGTAATAAACTCCATGGAAATGCAGAAGTGCTGTGGCTCTGGCCCTGGACCTGACAGGAGCTGTTTCCATGACTGGACCAGAAAAGTCATGGGACGATTGCACTTTTTTTTGTTTTTAGGGCAATAAGGAGATTTTTAGTTTACTTACAGACTTGATATTTTGCATTTTTGTAGCTAAGGCCCTAAATTAAGCATTTTTTATGTCCAAAAAGTTGAACATGTTTGCTGTGTGTTTTGTATAATAGAGGGTGAATTTTATTTTCAGTTTTTTTTTTTCATCTCTATTTCTGGTCCTGTAGCTTTTATCACAGCCTCATGACACAACTATAGCAGCAGATTGTGAAATAACAGGTTGTACTGAACAAAAGGAGGTAGAACACTTCATTATGGGGTAAAAGGGGCAGTTTTAAAAGCAAAAATTAAGAAAAAAATCCAGGCGAGGAGAAATGTACTAAAATTGCTTATTCCTTAGGTCCTGGCTACAGTATGTCGGCGCTCTTTATCCCTGTATGTGGTACCTGCGTGGGGGCGTGTGGTGTCCGGTCTCCCCTGTGTCTCTTCGCTTCTCCCCATCTCCGATCTCCTTGTCACTTCCACACATGGACACTCACCACGCCAAGTTGCACCAATTACAGGCCGTCCCACTGCGCTGTCCGCTGCTCCCGCCCCGGTGACAGTTTGCGGAGCGGGATCTGTCTATTCCCTGACGCCCGGCCGGAATTTAAAGAAGGAAAAGCGAATGCGAAAACACGCTGACCCCACGCTGGGCCCATAGGTGCTGGCAAAGACGGGTGTAAATGAGTGGCAGCGCGCGAGCCATCGAGGATTCTCTAATTACTCGTCGCAATCTATCTAAGTCAGAGGCCCTCCCTAATTTGATTTATCAGAATGCAGGAAATCCACTGGAATAATGCGCTTATTAGAAGGACAGGGCTGACGGGGGGCAAGAGGTCCAGGAGGCAGGGAAGGGGACGGGGGGAGGGGCTGAGGTTTAAGCATCAATTACACTAACTGTTCTTAACACAAGCAGATATCAAACATGTCTAAGATTTTAAGTATAACAATTAAGACTAAAGCATCTGTACCCATTTTATTTCACGTAATAAAGTTTTTGGATTTGTCCTGAATAGAAATATTGTAAAATAAGTCCTTAAGGTCAGAAGGAGTCTGTCATGTGCTGTCTAATTATGAGGCTTTTTTTGACTGGAGGTAACACTGGTTATAAACTCATCGTGGTGATAAATAAAGCTACGAATGTGCAAGAAAAGTGAGGAATGACTTAAAATGGACCTTTAAAATACATAAAATACAATCTAGTGTAGTACAGGATTGTCAGAAATACCGAAAAAGACATACTAAGTGATACTAGAGATACAGAAATTTACTGAATATCTTTAGAATGATCTGAGCTGTATCAGAAGCATAAGAGCACATCGACTAGTATCAGCTGCAAATTCAGATTTGACCATCACTTTGAGACGTTCTGTGACCGGACAGTCTGCTCTGTCCTTTACAGCAGCTAAACACTGGAACACGCTCCCAGTTAAGCTTGAAACATGCACCGACTCTCGCACTTTCTCTCATGGGCTAAAACACTGGCTTCTGAGCAAACAATCCTGTCAACATTAAACAGCTTTTCAGTGTTTTGTGTGAGCGCAGGGGTCAGTTTATATTCCGGTCAGTGTGTGGTGTGTATAATATTGGATGAATATGTTTTAGGTGTGATGGTATTGAAGGCCAGAGTATAGTTTTATTGTATAAGTGCAGTATTTTAATAATGACTGACTGTAAACCTCTGATGTGTTGATGGTTTGTGTGACCTGCCCAAGGACGACAGGCGGAAAATAGCTGTTAGCTAAATCTGGCGCAGAGCATCTCTTCTCACGAGAGATGAATGTTTTCTGTGCATTGTCCTTGTTTAATAAAAAAATAAATAAATAAAATAAAATACAGTACGCCAAAGGACCACTATGGAACATACCCGGGCGACTGTGGGTTTACACAGACCAGAGTCCCAACGGGTGATCCGCAAATTTTAATGAAACGGGTGAAAAATGTTGTGGTGTGTGGGATGCAGGTTCGGGTTCGGGTCGGACGCAGGAGAGCGCGGGTCTAATCTGCGGTTTACAAAACATCATGCGCTGACAAATAACAGAGCTGTATTTTAGTGAAATGCAAAAATGCCGTTGTTTTTACATGATGATTAAATGTGAAATCCATGTTTTTGCTGCGCGCGCATTCCAAGAAATCTCCGCCACTTTCATTTTCAAACCGCACACACGCGACGTCCTGCAGCTCAAGACAACTCCTGAGGAACTGAAAAGAAAATCAGCAAGTGGAGAGTGTAAAATTGTGGCTCCTTTTTTGGCTCTCGGACTGATTTTCATTCGGGTGCGGTTCGGGCGTCGGTTTGTATTTATAGCAGGTCGGATCGGGTGCAGAATTTTATTTTGATTCTGTCGGAAAACCGGTTGGCGCGGACTGAGGTAGACGAGTACGGGCGGGTGCGGTTTGGCAAAATCAGACCCGTGCAGGACTCAGATATCACTCATTTTACAATATCTTTGGCGTTTTTTGCCCTAAAAACGTGAAACTTGGCACTGCACACACCCGAACCATGAGGATGACTGAACTATTTAAGTCCAACACGGCACCTTCTTGTTTCTGCTTCTGTGTAATGTATAAATGTAGATTGTGAACTTTAACCAATGTAATTCCTTCTCCGCAGGAAAACTTATTGTTATTTGTAGTTGTTTAAATTGAGCTCGGTAATGTGCCTTTTATAAGACAAATGTTCCTGTAAATAATGTTGACTGAGATGTGGTTATGTCTGTGTGTGAATGAGTTTTTGGGAGTCTATGAACTGCTGCTTTTACTGAGAATGTGTGAGTGTAATTGTATTTTTATTCATGTAAATCAGGGACGGCAGATGGAAACTCGCTATTTAGCTCTAATCTGGTGCGGAACATCTCTGTTTTTATGAGCTTCATGTCTCTGTACATTGTCCCTTCAAATAAAGGCTAAACTAAACTAAACTAGACTCCTTCCGAATTTGAGATCGGAGAGTAATGCCTGGAATAGACAAACAAACAGACAGACGTTCCTTGCATTAATAGATATAACAGAACATACAGTCGTGGCCAAAAGTTTTGAGAATGACACAAATATTAACTTTGGTACCAGAACGTCCTCCGAGAGCAACTTCTCCCAACCGTCCAAGAGCAGTTTGGTGATGAGCAAAGCCTTTTCCAGCATGAAGAAGCACCTTTCCATAAAGCAAACGTAATAACTAAACGGCTCTGGGAACAAAACATAAAGATTTTGGGTCCATGGCCACGAAACTCCCCAGATCTTAATCCCACTGAGAACTTGCGGTCAATCCTCAAGAGGCGGGTGGACAAACAAAAACCCACAAATTCTGACAAACTCAAGGCATCGATTATACAAGAATGGAGCCGTCAGTCAGGATTTGGTCCAGAAGTTGAGGGGAGGCCAGGGAGAAGTGCAGAGGTCTTGAAAAAGAAGGTTCAACGCTGCAAATATTGACTTGTTGCATGAACTCAGTGTAATTGTCAATAAAAGCTTTTGATACTTATGAAACGCTTGTAATTATATTTCAGTAAACCATAGAGACACCTGAGAAAAACACCTAAAAACCCTGAAGCCGCAGCAGAACCTGTGAAAATGTAACATTTGTGTCATTCTCAAAATTTTGGCCACGACTGTCGTAATATAAGACACAGTGCTATTTATTATATAACACTGAAAATCACAGAAAGAAACAGTCCTATTATCATTGCAGCATTGGTATCGAGTCTGTTCCTTAATATCAAGCAAAACCCAAGCGAACACATCTGACCTCACATCAGAAACTGCATTTTGTGGCGCCATAAAAAGCCTTGCATTATTTCTCCGAGCGGAGCCAGCACGCAGACCTCGTCCAGACCCGTTATTGAGCACCGCTGAGTGAAAACTACCCATTTAAAACCACTACGTTGCTAAGAAAGGCCCGCAGCTATAAATACCTCCTCTATCATTGTAGGCACTGGGCAGGTCTGGGGCTCCTTAACCCGATTCCTGACTGACAAATTCAATTGCTGTCAGTCTTGCAGGGACCTTGATGTCGTACGTGCGTTCTGATTCAATTGTCCCTCCAAAAACATAAGATATACATATTGTTTATTCAGTTACAGTGGGGGCAAAATCAATAGTTATATCAGTGCTTTGTCTTTGCTAAGTGCATCATGAAACAGCCAGATATGCCTCTAATCAAATATAAGGCACAGATTGTTAATTCCCCGGTATTAAGCGTTAGTAACATTTGCGAGGATTCCGCCGTCCTGTTGATGGCCATGTTTGTCTCTGTCCATGGGAAAAACACACATTTATACGGCAAAGAATTGGATTTCAAAAGGTCAATTTTCAAACAAGTAATGATAAATCAAGATTCAGACCACTCATTTTCAAACAGGGGTCGCGAAAAGTAAAAGAAATGCTGCGAGGGGAACGGGCGGCACGAGATAATACAATGGATTTTTTTCTTTTTTCAGATTTGTTAGTGGTTTCTAGAACAGTAAAACATTGGGGAGTGCGATCTCAGGTAGCAGTAGCAGTAGTAGTAGAAGTAGAAGTAGTAATAGCAGTAGCCGTAGTAGAAATTACAGTAATAGCAGTAGCAGTAGAAGTAGTAATAGTAGTAGTAATAGTAAGTAAGTAAGTAAGTGTTTATTTATATAGCGCTTTTCACAGACAGATGTCACAAAGACGCTTTACAGAGGATTATTTACAGAACATTTTTCAGTGAATCCCCCTGGTAAACTACTGTTATAGCCACAGCTGCCCTGGGGCAGACTGACGGAGGCGCGGCTGCCAAGCCAACCGGCGCCAACGGTCCCTCCGACCGAGTAATAGCAGTAGTAGTAGTAGTAGTAGCAGTAGTAGTAGTAGAAGTAGTAATAGCAGTAGTAGTACTAGTGGTAGTAGTAGTAGTAGTAGTCGTAATAGTAGCAGCAGTAGTAGTAGTAGTAGTAGTAGTAGAAGTAGTAATAGCAGTAGCAGCAGTAGTGGTAGTAGTAGTAGAAATAGTAGGAGTATTTGTGGTAATGATAATAGTCATTGTTGTACATAAACTGCACTGTGTATTACCATTGCCAAAGCCCAGTCTGAACTCACCTGGATGAAAATATCCGATATATGAGTCACACAAAATACTTGGCCAAGAAGATTAAAACTCGTCTGAATTGTTTTCATTTTATACGTAAAGATAAAACGCTCTGGACTAAAACTATTCATGAACGCAGGGATCTTCTCGCATCTATTTTATTGTGTCGCCTCATGGTCCCAGGCCTCCTCAACCACATCAAAACCCACAAAATTACTGCATGTTTCCAACCAAAAACGCACTCACTGAAAATGTAATAATGCTGTATCTGTGTGTAACTAATGTGTCTTGTCTGGTTTTATAGGTATTTTAGATTCTGGCTTGTCTAATGTGATTGTGATGTCCTTAATAAACATACACAAATAAATAAATAAAAATAGTCTTTTAATAGTTATTTATCTTGATCCTTTTCTCTTCATGTTCGTGAACTTTCTGTTACAACACCATAATTTCTTCACTGAGGAAAAAAAAATGAAGGCTTTTCTCATCATAGCTTAAACTTACTGCAAAGATAAAATAATATTGATTCATATTCAAAGTAGAAATAGTAGAAATACTACAAGTAAAAGTACAAATACAAGTAGTAATTGCAGTAGCATCAACAACCTTTAGGAATTAGCCTTCTCCTTTACAACAATACTGATTATATACAGTATATCACAGCGTATTCACTCTTTTTTATTATTCATATTTTATTTTGACATTTTAACACGGCCGTATCCCAGTAGAACCATTAAAACTGCTGCGTTAAACAGTCTAAGGAGAGGTGAGACTTTGAGGTGAGGTGGTGTGGTCTGTGCGCTGGGGTTGTGAGTGTGTGTGTGTGTGTGTGTGTGTGTGTAGGCCTCCTGTCACTCACTCTGTCCAGTATTTGGACAGCTCCACACAGGTGCTCACCAGACCTGTGCACATACTGTTAGGATAAATAACTAGGCTTAGCTATTCTGCATAACTGCTGCTATATTTCATTATTGTACCGAGGTCATGTGAAGCTCAGGGCTCTGATTATACCTGTGAGACTCATAGACTCACTGCATGTCAAGACAAATTCAAATTCAAATAACTTTATTTGTCCGTTAGGAACTTCGTTTGCAGACAGAGCACCAGCACGAGTGAAGCCTCCACACAAACATGAATAAAAAGCACATTCATCAAATGCATAATAATAAATAGATCAATAAAAGAATACATCCATAACAGCACCTCTCACTTCCCCAGTGCAGATTAGCTTCACCATGTGGCTTCATCAGCCATTTAACAGGCGAATGGAGGAGGGAATAAAGTTGGACGTGGCTCTTAGTTTTAAGTGAGAGGGACCTGAACCTCTGTCCTGATGGTAACAGACTGTAGAGTGAGTGAAGAGGGACCTGAACCTCTGTCCTGATGGTAACAGACTGTAGAGTGAGTGAAGAGGGACCTGAACCTCTGTCCTGATGGTAACAGACTGTAGAGTGAGTGAAGAGGGACCTGAACCTCTGTCCTGATGGTAACAGACTGTAGAGTGAGTGAAGAGGGACCTGAACCTCTGTCCTGATGGTAACAGACTGTAGAGTGAGTGAAGAGGGACCTGAACCTCTGTCCTGATGGTAACAGGCTGTAGAGTGAGTGAAGAGGGACCTGAACCTCTGTCCTGATGGTAACAGACTGTAGAGTGAGTGAAGAGGGACCTGAACCTCTGTCCTGATGGTAACAGACTGTAGAGTGAGTGAAGAGGGACCTGAACCTCTGTCTTGATGGTAACAGGCTGTAGAGTGAGTGAAGAGGGACCTGAACCTCTGTCCTGATGGTAACAGACTGTAGAGTGAGTGAAGAGGGACCTGAACCTCTGTCCTGATGGTAACAGACTGTAGAGTGAGTGAAGAGGGACCTGAACCTCTGTCCTGATGGTAACAGACTGTAGAGTGAGTGAAGAGGGACCTGAACCTCTGTCCTGATGGTAACAGACTGTAGAGTGAGTGAAGAGGGACCTGAACCTCTGTCCTGATGGTAACAGACTGTAGAGTGAGTGAAGAGGGACCTGAACCTCTGTCCTGATGGTAACAGGCTGTAGAGTGAGTGAAGAGGGACCTGAACCTCTGTCCTGATGGTAACAGACTGTAGAGTGAGTGAAGAGGGACCTGAACCTCTGTCCTGATGGTAACAGACTGTAGAGTGAGTGAAGAGGGACCTGAACCTCTGTCCTGATGGTAACAGGCTGTAGAGTGAGTGAAGAGGGACCTGAACCTCTGTCCTGATGGTAACAGACTGTAGAGTGAGTGAAGAGGGACCTGAACCTCTGTCCTGATGGTAACAGGCTGTAGAGTGAGTGAAGAGGGACCTGAACCTCTGTCCTGATGGTAACAGGCTGTAGAGTGAGTGAAGAGGGACCTGAACCTCTGTCCTGATGGTAACAGGCTGTAGAGTGAGTGAAGAGGGACCTGAACCTCTGTCCTGATGGTAACAGACTGTAGAGTGAGTGAGAGGGACCTG
>CM068356.1:2357500-2390000 GCA_034769755.1 Odontamblyopus lacepedii | reverse complement strand
GTGTATGTGTTTGTATGTGTTTGTATGTGTGTGTATGTGTGTGTATGTGTGTGTATGTGTGTGTATGTGTGTGTATGTGTGTGTATGTGTGTGTATGTGTGTGTATGTGTGTGTATGTGTCTACATTGTACATTTTAGCTCTACTATATTTATTGTAATTGTAATTTTGTGTTGGACACTTTTAATCCTGCTCTTGCTCTCGTAGGGCGGCTTTTACCATCTGTCTGGGGACTGCAGGTGAAAAAGAGCCTTTGGGCAAACCCTGGCATATTTACAGAAATGTTGATTAATATGCGCTGTCCCTGAAATAAATAAATAAATAAACACTGCGAGACAACAGGAATTTGTAGAATTATGTGAGATACTCTGTGTAAACCGGCCGCGATCAACACAGAAGAGCTGTTTGTGACGGTCTGCAGCCTGGTCAAACGCAGCACACGGTCACATAATAAACCACCATTCAAATCTAAAAGCTGAACATAATAAGGCATAAGGCACCAGTGCTGTTCCGTGCTGCAAATCTATGCTCTTATTTTTGTATTACTTTTAGACCAGTATGTTATTATATTTTATTACATTTTTATTATATCTGTATTTTATTATATTTTTTACTCTATTGTTTTACACTTTTTAACAGTACTTTACTTTACTTTACTTTAATCTTTATTTGAGGGACAATGCACAGAAACATTAAATCGAAAGACAGAGATGCACTGTACCAGATTATAGCTGAACAGCTCGTTTCCATCTGTAGTCCCTTTTTACATAAATAAAGAGGGTACATTCCCCTATAAGTCTCTAAATTTCTCTAAAACTTCCCCAACATTCAAACCTCAGTTATACAGTCACAGTCAATCACCATCAGACAGTTATAGAACCACTGTATCATTCACTGCATTTCACTCTGTATCTGTCCATTTATCCGTCAGATTACTTCATATTTACACATGTTTAAATTCCACTGCACATTGGGCCCAGACCACAGGAATTCCATAGGAACAGGAGAAAAGACCAACTGACACTGGTCCAAGATGGACATAAATACACAGTGTCAGTGCTGACAGGTTTGACCGTCCCATAACCACTTTTTAAGTTCCCGAGTAAAAGTGGCAAAGTTTGTTTGATTTTTTATTTCAGGTGGGATATTATTCCAGTCTTTAACTGCTTTATTTGAGAAAACTGTCTGTGCAAATGTTTTGTGTTTTGGTGCGATACACTGTGCTCTGGAGGAGCAGCGTGTCGTTCTGTTTGTCACTTGAGATGTTTGCTGGACAAACTTCTTTAGAGGTGGAGGTGCAGTGTCATGGATGATTCTGTAGGCCAATCGAACCCTCGCGAGTCTTTGTATATTTTCAAAGTTTAACAAACTGTATTTTTGGAGCAGCTGACAGTGATGGTGCTGCTGTGTTCTCCTGTTTGTGAACGGACTCCAAAGGTTTCGAGGTGCTTTTACTGGCCTGTGACCAACATGTTATACAATAATAAAATCGGGTCATTATCATTGCATTAAAAAAGGTACTATTTATTGCAGCTATTAGTACTTTTTTAATATTAGTGAGTCAACGGTTCTTCTCATCCTGAGCTGTTCATTGCACCTTGTGTTGAACCTGCAGATGATATCGTCTGCATGTTTTCATTTTCTACACAAAAAATACTAAATATGGTGTATTTGTATATATAAAAATGTCTATTGATAATACTATATACTCTATTAGCATGAAATACATACATAACATACGTGTTAGGACCTAAATTATTTATTTTATATATTAATGAGTTATGTAAAGTGTCTACATTGTGTTATTTGCAGATGACGCTAATTTAAAAGGGAAGGCGACTATAATTTAAGAGGCTTTTTAAACTCTAAAGTGCCTCGTTCGAACAACAGGGGAGAGTTTTTGTTTCTGTTTGTGGTGTTAAATTATGGAACAACATGAAAATAGAACTAAAACTTTGTCCAAATATACGTGTTTATTTGCCATTTGTGCATAAACATACAGTCCAGGCACATTGGAAATCTTGTTGCGCAGATCAACAAGTCACATGCTTCATATAAAAAGAGTAAAATGTAAAGAATAAATAAATATAAAATGCATATGCACATATAAAAAATAAATATAAATTATATACATTGTCTACTGTAAATATTGTGCAATTATAGCAGATATATGTCAAAAATGGCACGATTATCCCACATATTGCACCTGATATATATGTATGTGTGTGTATATATATATATGTGTGTGTATATATATGTACGTGTGTGTATATATATGTACGTGTGTGTATATATATGTATGTGTGTGTATATATATGTATGTGTGTGTATATATATGTATGTGTGTATATATATATGTATGTGTGTGTATATATGTATGTGTGTGTATATATATGTATGTGTGTGTATATATATGTACGTGTGTGTATATATATGTATGTGTGTGTATATATATGTATGTGTGTGTATATATATGTATGTGTGTGTATATATATGTACGTGTGTGTATATATATGTATGTGTGTGTATATATATGTACGTGTGTGTATATATATGTATGTGTGTGTATATATATGTACGTGTGTGTATATATATGTATGTGTGTGTATATATATGTATGTGTGTGTATATATATATGTATGTGTGTGTATATATATGTATGTGTGTATATATATGTACGTGTGTGTATATATATGTACGTGTGTGTATATATATGTATGTGTGTATATATATGTATGTGTGTGTATATATATGTATGTGTGTGTATATATATGTACGTGTGTGTATATATATGTATGTGTGTGTATATATATGTATGTGTGTGTATATATATATATATGTGTGTGTATATATATGTATGTGTGTGTATATATATGTATGTATGTGTGTGTATATATATGTATGTGTGTGTATATATATGTATGTGTGTGTATATATATGTATGTGTGTGTATATATATATATATGTGTGTATATATATGTACGTGTGTGTATATATATGTACGTGTGTGTATATATATGTATGTGTGTGTATATATATGTACGTGTGTGTATATATATGTACGTGTGTGTATATATATGTACGTGTGTGTATATATATGTATGTGTGTGTATATATATGTATGTGTGTATATATATGTATGTGTGTGTATATATATATATATGTGTGTGTATATATATGTATGTGTGTGTATATATATGTACGTGTGTGTATATATATGTACGTGTGTGTATATATATGTATGTGTGTGTATATATATGTATGTGTGTGTATATATATGTATGTGTGTGTATATATATGTATGTGTGTGTATATATGTATGTGTGTATATATATGTATGTGTGTGTATATATATGTACGTGTGTGTATATATATGTACGTGTGTGTATATATATGTATGTGTGTGTATATATATGTACGTGTGTGTATATATATGTACGTGTGTGTATATATATGTATGTGTGTGTATATATACGCTGTAGTTGTTGTTTTGTAATGAAATGTGCAATTATAGTTTATAATGTACAGGAAATGAGAAGTTTATTTGCTCTTTGTTAAACTGGGACAGTGGAAAAACGGGGTTTGGGTTAAATACATATTTACTTCCTCCCACTGCTTTTCAGACATTAGTAAAATCTGCGTGACATTTATTTTTGTTTATTGTTATAGTTAAGAAGCACAGTTACATTATAAGTCTGCATGTTCTGTGCACTGCTGCCGAATAAACATTCATTCAAGAGTATTTTTTGGAGTGAAGTATCAGAGATGACTCCACCAAACCAAGGTTTTTTCTTAAAACTGCCTAAAACTGAATAAAAGAAACATACACACAGGCAAAGCAATACAATTTTTCAGTTCCGCAGGGTTTCTTTAATCGCGTTTTGTCAGCTAACCAACCCTAACCCCTGATCTGACGTCTGATTTTCCCTTTTTCACCCCCATCCCCTAATTACCCGCCTCGTGTTTTTGCATCTCCAGTAGGAATGATGACGGGCCTCTCCTCCTCTGTCTGAAACGCGGCGCATAGGCCCACACAGACAGCCTATCCATCAGCGTTACGGCAGTGGACGAGCCCCTCACACTGCATTACGGGCCTGACACATGGAGATGGATCTGGGACACTTTGCTCATGGGGGGGCGCTGTGGTGAAGGCCAGGCAGACGTCTGAGGGATGAGAGGAGCGGAGCGAGAGAAGACATCATCAGGGCTGTCTGCTGTTATGTGCACAGTGTCTGGGGCTGTCCCGCGCTGGAGAAATGAGAAAACTACAAACTTAAAGGGGGCGCACTGTACTAAATATTATACAAAACTCACTTTTACTAGTTTTTATCCACGTTACCTCTTCATTAGTGTAGTCAAAGTGGTATTTTTTTCATTGTAATTTTGTATTGTTTTGCATTCACGGCTTGGGTACTCAGAAAATTGTTGTTTTCACCTACCCCCTAGCCCCGCCCACTGCTCTGTGCTTACTTTTGATTATGAAAAACAAACAAAAGAAACTAAAATAATCTCTGGGTTCGAAAATGTCAAGTAGCACAAACATAGTGCACATAGTTTTATGGTGTTTCAAACTATCAGTGATCAATTATTGTAATTGAAAATACATACAATTATTATTATATATTATTATAAGAGATTATATTATAAAACTATTAGAGCAGTAAGTTTTATTACCGTATATTTCGGAAAATAAGTCGCAATAGCCAGAAAAATGCGTAACAAAGAAGAAAAAAACATGTATAAGTCGCACTTTTTGGGGGAAATTTATTTTATAAAATCAGAGACCGAGAACCGACATTTCATCTTGAACGGCGAGTTATAGAAGTTATAGTAATAAAAACAACCGAATAGAGAAGAATCCGTGTGTCATTTTGTTCATTCATTTTTCAATATAGAACCAAAAATAAGCAAATGTAAAAAAAACAACTCTTTTCTTTATTATTTGTGTCTAAAACCAAAATGAAAAAACAGATAACGATTTTTTTTCATTATTGATTCATGTATAGGATTCATATATTTGGTCTATGGGCTGTCAGTGTGAAAAATGTAATATATAAGTCACACCTGACTATAAGTCGCAGGAACCACCCAAACCCTGAAAAAAAGTGCAATTTATAGTCCAAAAAATGCGGTATTTATTCTTAACATCTGTCATTAGTTTTATCAGGCCAAACATGAATAACTTTATCATCACTAGTTCCAAAATGCCGTTACTATCGTTGCGTTCCCACAGAAACTCCACGGAATTGGACGCCATTTTGAGGACTTTTTTGACCATTTGAGTCTGAATTGCTTTATGAAAAACAGAAAAAGTCACGTGCATTAGCTTCATTTCCTTATTTGGACCAACTGTGAGCACATCTAAGGTTAAAATGACTTGACTTAAGAAAATTTTGAGTAAATTTCACATGACAAGTAAAATTATCAAGTGTTTTTGTGCTTAAAATTGAAAAATCCATCTTGTTACATTAAAAATAAGTCAAACAAAACAATAATTTTACTTGTCAAGTCAAATCTACTGATATCAAGTAAATATTGTCTTTGTTTTACTTATTTTTAATGTAACAAGATGGATTTTTCCATTTTAAGCACAAAAAGACGATCATTTTACTTGTCACGTGAAATTTACTTAGAATTTTCTTGACAAGTAAAATGATCAAGTCTTTTCGTGCTTAAAATTGAAAACTACATCACAAATAAGTATCACAAAACAATCATTTTACTTGCCAAATAACTGAAATCAAGTGAAACGGTCTCAATCTGAATACTGTGTTGAAAAGTGTGAGTTTTTTACCGCGAATACTCGGCGATAAACAGAAAACGTACAGTAAACCTCTATGTTTTCAGCACAGCCTGTACAGAAATACGCACGAGTGTCCGATCTGCAAACTGAACGGACACTTCCCCGAGTCGAGGCTTGTCAAAGGCACCGACGCTTTTCACGTGAATCGAGACTCGGGCGACAGACTCGGCACCACGTGGCCTTTAAGGACGAGGGAAGAGGGAATACACGACACGGCATCAGCGCAGACACAGATATACTGTATCTGTGTCTTATGTCACGTGAAACGGGTCGATTGTGCTTTAAGTTTGAAGTGATGTCATTTATTTTAAAGACGGAACCAACAAAATAAGAACGTAACGCAGCGTAACGCGGTTAGGGGGGCTCCAAATACGACGGAACAACAATATTTTCAGCACACAATGGCACAAATGGGCAATTATAAGTCGTGACGGGTGATACCGGTGATTTTTGTTTCGATCCGATACTGATACCAATGCATTTTGTATTAAATGTATAAAAACGAAGAGAAACAAAAAGGAATTTTACTTTGCTGTCATTATCTGTGCTCCACTTCAGCTTTATGTGCAGATAAACTATAATATGAACATTTTATTTTAGTAAAAAAAAAAACAATGACGAGATTTTTATTTATTCATTTTTGGAATGAGTTTTTTTCCGTTTTGTCATAAACTTGGCTCCACCTGGGCTTTTTGTGCTTAAATTGAAAAAAAAATCCATCTTGTTACATTAAAAATAAGTAAAACAAAGACGAGAATTGTACTTGTCATGTGAAACTGACTCAAAATTTGGGTGGTGGGTGATACCAGTGATACTGATGCCAATTCACTTTGTATTAAACGTATAAAAACAAGAACAATTTTACTTTGCTGTCATTATCTTTGTCCCACTTCAGCTTTATGTGCAGATAAACTATAATATGAACATTTTCGGGCATGTAAACACATTTGATCGTCCTTTTGTTTCTTGTATTTGGAGTTTGTCTGTACATATGATTTTGTGAACTGTGCTCGAAATAAACCAAACATTTAAAAAAAAGGTAAAAAAAAACAAAACAAAAAAAACAATGACGAGATTTTAATTTTTTAATTTTTGTGAATTGCTGTGGTGTCATAAACTTAGTGCTGTGGTGTCATAAACTCCACCCCGGCTTGAAATGATAAAATTAAACATATCCTCAGTTAAACTATAATATGTAAACCGTGTATTATTTTTTCTTTTTTTGCTTGAGAAGCGTCGTTTTGTCATGATCAGTATATCCAAATAAATAATAATGCACTTTATTTGAGGTGCCATTCGAAACATTCAAAGTACTTTCACATATAGATGAGTAAAAATGCAGAGCTGCGTAAACGGCACGTCGATACGCTTCTGTAAACGTGCAGAGTTAGTCCCTCTGGGCAGGAGTGGCGAGCACTCGTGTCTCCAGGCGCTGACACCTTTCACGTGAATGAAGCTTCTCCAGAGCCGGACAAAAACAGAGGATGGCCTTTAAGTAGCAGAGAGGGAAAAAAACAACACAGCAAGAACCGCAGCTCTCTTCAAAAGGAGAGACTTATAATTTGCAATAATGGCACTCCAATAGCTCTCCCCGAGAAAATTACCGCAAAAAGCCGATCTGAAATATCCTTTTAACTGGCAGAAACACATCCATTGTAGACAGAAGTCTTGTTTACTTGGTAAAATGGCATCAATTAGGAGCGGATGGCAAAATTAGCATATTCTGGTAATGGACTGGCCTTTCTGTGCGCCGTCTCACACTGATTGTATGGAAGGGACATGTTAAGGCAGGCGGAGAAAAGGTCAGGTGTCTGCAGCATTCAGGTGATCATATTTTTCACCAAACTGTTGTGCATTCTCCACAGCTATTGTCATGTTACACTAGCTCACCGGCGGCAGCACCGCGCACAGAGCCGGGCCCATTACCGACCCCGCTAAAGTCCGTCAAACTCACGCCGTACAGACAGAGCAGAGTCTGAGCGGGATTGTGGGTAAAATGAGCAGTTTAACTAAAGCAGAGAAGTTCATGAGTCACTTGAGCCGCACTCGTCAGGACAGGAATATTCTAGCATTAGCAGATGGTGATTAATCTGTCCCCACTGAAGCAGAGCGAGAGGACTTTTTGTTCTTAGAAATAATGGTGGTTTAAGTGGCGGCGTGTGAAGTGTTAAATATCCTGCTCTGAACACTGATCTAATCAATCCTGTGATTTGTAGTTTTATTTTCATTATTAATAAGCTCCGTCCATTTGGAGCTAATGAAAAGAAAAAATGAGCTTTCATCATCAGAGCGGCAGCGGGTTCAGAGGAGGCAGGGGCAGACAGGGGCAGACAGGGGCAGGCAGGGGCAGACAGAAGAGGACAGGAGCAGACAGGAGCAGGCAGAAGAGGACAGGAGCAGACAGGAGCAGGCAGGGGCAGACAGGGGCAGACAGGGGCAGGCAGGAGCAGACAGGAGCAGACAGGAGCAGACAGGAGCAGGCAGGAGCAGACAGGGGCAGACAGGGGCAGACAGGGGCAGACAGGAGCAGACAGGGGCAGGCAGGAGCAGGCAGGAGCAGACAGGGGCAGACAGGGGCAGACAGGGGCAGGCAGGAGCAGGCAGGAGCAGACAGGGGCAGGCAGGAGCAGGCAGGAGCAGACAGGAGCAGACAGGGGCAGACAGGAGCAGACAGGGGCAGACAGGAGCAGGCAGGAGCAGACAGAAGAGGACAGGAGCAGACAGGAGCAGGCAGGGGCAGACAGGGGCAGACAGGGGCAGACAGGAGCAGGCAGGAGCAGACAGAAGAGGACAGGAGCAGACAGGAGCAGGCAGGGGCAGACAGGGGCAGGCAGGAGCAGACAGGAGCAGACAGAGGAAGACAGGAGCAGACAGAGGAAGACAGGAGCAGACAGAGGAAGACAAGAGCAGGCAGGAGCAGACAGGAGCAGGCAGGAGCAGACAGGAGCAGACAGGAGCAGACAGGAGTAGCCCCTTCCCTGCTCGCCTCTGCCCAAATTGACTGGTCTTGCACAGTTGCAGCTGAACAAGAAAGGAATTGCTAGTGTCAAGACACAGTTTACAAATATGACATCTCCTCTGGCATGGCTGGAAATATGAAATATTGATTTATGTGCAGTAAAAGGTCTTATAAAAATGATCACATACACATGAGGGATTAATGCGCAGAAGATCAATAGAAATTTCATTCTTGACACTCGACTGTCACCTATGGTGAAATGCTAAAATAAAGAAATCAATATTATCTATGAAATGTCAAATTTATTATAATTATGTGGATGAAAGCTGGCCAAGTGGCTCCCAGGGGGCTGAGAGGATAGGTTAGCGCGCTGCATCCCTCATGTCCCTGTGCGCTGCTGCCAATTTCCAGTGTGAGGCTGGAGTAAAGCCCTGAGCTCGGAGCCCGGAGCCGCAGCACGTACTTAACAGCTGTTAGCTTTAGCACACATTGTATGACTCTGGACCTGTCTGACAGCTGCTGCTGACACGGACAAGACCCAGGCCACGAGCATGACATCCCAGCATGCATCCTGCTTCAGACATGACACTGTCGGCACAATATTGATCAGAGCAGCCCTAATAACTGTCACTCTCATTTGTTTGGCTCTAATAGTGACCAACATAATAAGTGCATTTAGACATGAAACCCACGGAGCTGCTGCTGGTGCCTGGTGTTTCCTTTAACACTGAGGGACTCTGGGAAACAGAAACAGCCTGATGTGTGTCAGTGGCTGCACAGCGCTGCTTTATTTGCCGCTGCATTTAAACTCTGAGCGTTTGTGTTGCCCACTTGTTTTCCATGTCTAATTAATATCCTTTGAATGTGTGAGGATCAATTTATGTAATCGATGTTGGGGAGTGCCTCTGGCCTTCTAAAGGTCACCGCGATATGGAACGGCCAAATCATCTGCAGCTCATTTCAATGTGCGGCTAACTTTGCATCTCCCATCATGCATTTGGGCGGGCAGAGCGGGTCCTGCTGCCGTGTTTGTGCTCGTACCGCGCGCAGCCGAGAGGGGCAGCTGTGTAATCCTTTTAACAAGCGGCCGGACTATTAAACGGCGGCGCGCTGCAGCTGGAAATAGCCAATAAAGCGAGCACAATATCATCCCTATTAAACAATCATCTCCGGCGTTTTCAAGAAGTTTGAGGGGGGAAAAAACAGGGAGGGAAGCCATAACAAAATGTAATCAAGCAAAACATTGGGATTTTCCATGGCAACACAACGGGCGCTGTCCCATTCAGGTAACCGCGCTTTTTTACCACCTTATCACAAACACTACACACAACACGCGCCACAATTTATCTCCGCGGATATTAACAGCCCAAGAGGGGAAAAACAAATTGCGCTGTTACATTTTTTTTTTCTTCTAAAGTGTCCAAATCGAATTCATAAGATCACAATTTTGGAGAGATAGAAGCCGGTTATTTCTGGTGCCTTTTAGCGGCTTATGTGCTGTTGCTCGGATGAAAGAGGCGTCGAGAGCTGCCGATGATGGGGGTCTTTGAGGGAGAATCGCGGAGTGATAAAACCAGAAAAGGAGAGGATAGAAGGAGGGAGGAGAGGTGTGTAAGGGACTTATCGGAGTGCGCACGCCGAGGGATGATTACGGTGGCCTCGGAGGGTCAAAAGCAGGACGGGGGGATGAAAGGGAGAACTGAGGAGCGCTATCCGGTCACAAATCAGCCATTAGCATTAGCGGTTTGAGCGGTAATATCCCACACGAGTGACAGGCCGAGGAGGAAGAGGAGGAAGAGGAGGAAGAGGCGGTTATGGGCGACGTATGCACAGACTGAAGGAGGAGTGGGGCTGTGTACTGTAGCTTTATGTTTTATACGGTGACAAATCAAAAGAAATGCAAATTCAAACTAAATTTCACTGAATTCTGAAAGAGCCAAATGCACCCTGTGAAAAAGCTTGGCCAAAATTTAAGATATAAACACTTAAATCTATCGGAAAATGACTTAAAAGAAGTGAAATTACTAAATCTGTCCATGCAGTAAGGTAATTTCACTTGACAAGTTATCATAAAATAAACCTCTAGACTAGAATTAAACAGTCCCAGAACGAGTAAGTCGATAATCAATCTGAAAACAAGATGAATAACCTGATATAATTTTTTAAAATCTTGGCCAGATCAGAAAAATTTGCAGTGTATTATTTAACAAATGCTTTTTTTTAAACCGCTGATTATTTAATGAACAGCGAACAGTCATATTTAACTAACAAACAAATGAATAGATACAAATAAATGAATTCTAAATATGTCTTTTTAGCGATTTTGCAGAGGTCGTTCTTTTTTTTAACAGGAGCAGACCCAGAGGAGCAGAAAGGCACAGACAGGGACAGACAGGAGCAGACAGGCACAGACGGGAGCAGACGGGAGCAGACGGGAGCAGACGGGAGCAGACGGGAGCAGACGGGAGCAGACGGGAGCAGACGGGAGCAGACGGGAGCGGTTGTTTACATGTAGCCGCCTGCTATTTACACCAGTGCTAACCTCTGTGAAGTCGCCCCATCAAACTCAAACCTACACAAAACTATATCCATCGTTTGTGCTGCAAAAAGTTTCATTTGTGCTGCTTTAGTTTTTGAGAAATGAACGATTCTTTTACAGGTCAAATTGGGGTCAGCCCCACAGGAAGCTTCAAAATGTTCTAAAACATCCAAAATGGAGTCAGTCTTTTGTGCTTCGTTTGTGCTGCAAAAAGTTTCGTTCGTGCGATTCTGGTTCTTCAGATATTTGCAGTTTTATTTTCAGCCGATGACGTCGTCCAGAACCTCAAAGTGTTAAACAGAGCTCAAAACAGGCAGAAAATTATAGAAAAATTATAGAAAAATGATAGAAAACGCATGACCAGAGGAGGGGTGTGCTCCTGTCTGCACCTTTTTGCTCCTCTTTAATTTCAGCTTTGAATTCCTGAACTTTTTATGTTGGAGTTGTGTTACCCAAGTGTCTCTCCAGCCCATCAAACTCAAACCTACACAAAAACTATTTCAATCATTGTTCTTCATTTGTGCTGTTTTGTGCTGTGACAGTTTTAATTTGTGCGAGTTTATTTCTAAAATTATTCATTATTATTTCTGCGGTAATTATAGGACGTCATTTCCGCTCGGCTGACGGCGGCGACTTTAGCAAAACTAGTGGCGATAAACGATCTCAGGCTGTGGAAAAGTCTGTATTATTCTATAAAATAAGAATCAAAAGCAAATTACTAAAGACTGATACAGACTTTTCCACAGCCTGAGATCGTTTATCTTCACTAGTTTTGTGGAGTTTGTCGCCGTCAGCTGAGCGGAAATGACGTCCTATAATTACCACAGTCTACCACCAGCCAGACAGGGGCAGACAGGAGCACACCCCCCTCCCCTGGTCATGCACAGCTGCAGCTAAAAACTAAATATGGAAACTTTTATTTTTATTTTGTAGAGTTCATCTTGACATCTATAGATTTTTTTAAATTAAAGTGCATTTATACATTATAGTAGCTGTTCAATGGGGTAGAGAGACACTTGGGTAACACAACTCGGACACAATGAGCTCAGGAATTAAAAGTTTAAATCAGGGGTGTCAAACTCATTTTGGTCCGGGGGCCGTATGCAAACTACTTTGATCCCAAAAGGGCCGGATCAGAAAACTCAGTTCTCTCTTCAAGTTATTGTATTTTTCTCCGTGTCTCGTAGTGGTGTTTAAGATTATATTCCTCGAGCAACGCCACTTGTTCCAAACACACTGAGCACAGATTTCCCATTCACCTCTGTCAACAAATAAGAATTAGACTATTTTTCTTGGGAAATCCTGAACTCAGCATCTGCTTTTCTCATTTTTTGACATTTTGCTGATGAGGGTCACGGTCGACAGTCAAAACGATCGTCCTTTAAGAGCGTTTGGAAAGAGGAAAGTCTTCATTTGTGCTGCTCTGGTGGGAGTCATAGCGTGCAGAAACGCCGGAGACGCTGCTATGCTAAACGGTGCAGAAAATTAACAGAAAAATCTGAACATTTTAAGTATTTTAATAGAAAAATCAGCCGAGGGCCAGATTAAAGGTCTTGGAGGGCCGGATCTGGCCCCTGGGCCGCATGTTTGACACATGTGGTTTAAATAAATAAAAAAAAAAAAAAAATCTACATTATCAAAAGATGTAAAACTTATGTCTTAAATCCTCACCTACATTTGCAAACACCACTGATAACAGGACAATAGGAGTGCAGTAGTAACACACGTGGTCTGAGTATTGATCAGCGAATAAAGTACTTTGATCCTGAATACTTCAATGGACCAAATTTGTAAAACATTTCATCCATGTAAATCCTATTGTCTGAGGCCGGTGAGAGCCCCCTGGAGGTAATTTATGGATGTGACAGGAGATTTATTTATTTTTTTATCATGTTTTATTCATTTGTGTTTGTTTAAGAAGAGCAGCTCTCACACGTGCACTGTTCAGACCTGTTTACACTGTTGATGTATGATATATATGCGGATCTGGTGCATGAATAAAAATGGACCACATCACAGCCCCGGCACAACAATAACTCGACTCAAGAAATGATGAGAAACGTTTGCTGCAAATAGTCCCAGCAGCAACAAGAAAATACTGTGACACTCCACTTATTTATGCACAGAATATTAAATGTTCAGTGCTGAGGAATGCGCGACAATAAAAGTTATATTTCTTTTTAAATGTTACTCACGGTTGTGGGAAAACGATCTTCTACCTCAGCTCCTGGAAATTTGGGGATAAGAAATGCTGAAAATGTAGAGATATTCCATGGAGACAGTTGATGTGATCAGGCGGAGTTACATATCAGATCTGTGGAGAAAAAGGCTCGCTCATGAGAATGTATTTTCATGTTTTTGCATTAAAAACACCTGTAATGAATGAATGAACATCGAAAACTTAAATGCTTTAGTGTAGATGTTGTGGAAACATTTAGGTGAGAACGAAATAAAGATCTTGAGTCAAATAATTGTCTTTTTGGGGTTTATTCTGTTGCAAGAGAAAGAGCAGAGATAGAAGAGAGTAGATCAGGAGGAGAAAAAAGGACTGACTGAAATTGGAAAAGTACTGACTAAAATTAGAAAAATACTGACTGAAATTGAAAAAATACTGACTGAAATTAGAAAAGTACTGACTGAAATTAGAAAAATACTGACTGAAATTGGAAAAGTACTGACTAAAATTAGAAAAATACTGACTGAAATTGGAAAAGTACTGACTGAAATTAGAAAAATACTGACTGAAATTGAAAAAATACTGACTGAAATTGGAAAAATACTGACTGAAATTGGAAAAATACTGACTGAAATTGGAAAAATACTGACTGAAATTGGAAAAATACTGACTGAAATTGGAAAAATACTGACTGAAATTGGAAAAATACTGACTGAAATTGGAAAAGTACTGACTGAAATTAGAAAAATACTGACTGAAATTGGAAAAATACTGACTGAAATTGGAAAAGTACTGACTGAAATTAGAAAAATACTGACTGAAATTGGAAAAGTACTGACTGAAATTGGAAAAATACTGACTGAAATTAGAAAAATACTGACTGAAATTGGAAAAGTACTGACTGAAATTAGAAAAATACTGACTGAAATTAGAAAAATACTGACTGAAATTAGAAAAGTACTGACTGAAATTGGGAAAGTACTGACTGAAATTAGAAAAATACTGACTGAAATTAGAAAAGTACTGACTGAAATTGGGAAAGTACTGACTGAAATTAGAAAAATACTGACTGAAATTAGAAAAATACCGACTTGAAATTGGAAAAGTACTGACTGAAATTGGAAAAATACTGACTGAAATTGGAAAAATACTGACTGAAATTGGAAAAATACTGACTGAAATTGGAAAAATACTGACTGAAATTGGAAAAGTACTGACTGAAATTAGAAAAATACTGACTGAAATTAGAAAAATACTGACTGAAATTGGAAAAATACTGACTGAAATTAGAAAAATACTGACTGAAATTGGAAAAATACTGACTGAAATTGGAAAAATACTGACTGAAATTGGAAAAGTACTGACTGAAATTAGAAAAATACTGACTGAAATTAGAAAAATACTGACTGAAATTAGAAAAATACTGACTGAAATTAGAAAAATACTGACTGAAATTGGAAAAGTACTGGCTAAAATTAGAAAAATACTGACTGAAATTGAAATAATACTGACTGAAATTGGAAAAGTACTGACTGAAATTAGAAAAATACTGACTGAAATTGGAAAAATACTGACTGAAATTGGAAAAATACTGACTGAAATTGGAAAAGTACTGACTGAAATTAGAAAAATACTGACTGAAATTAGAAAAATACTGACTGAAATTAGAAAAATACTGACTGAAATTGGAAAAGTTCTGATTGAAGCTGGGCCATTTAATTATAACAGTAAATATGTTCAAGAACGTGTTAAAATGAATTTTGCGACTACATAGAACATGACAGGCAAAGCAACACATTTTCAAAGGGACACGTTGGTGGCTCATCCCTCCCTTTGAGTTAAAGTTACACTGTGCACCTTTAATTCACTGAAACTTTTCTATTCATTAAACAAATTGACCCTTAAAATCCTTGACAAAAAGCCCAGACACTGGCACCACTGTGACATTTTAAGGAAACATAATCTATTTCACTTTTTACCAATTTTAATCATCTTCAATTATTTTTTTAAGTGTCTTAACTCTGATACACCACTGAACTCAGGATTTACCAGGACTATAAAATATACACACAGAGCTACTACAAGAGGTGCTAGTAGAGGTAAATGTGTTGTCCCAGTGTACAGGACAACTCTGGGTCTACTTCTCTACCAAAGGGAAACCAATACCAACAAATTTACAAGTAAATTAAAATGATTATCGCATGTTTCCAACCAAAAACGCACTCACTGAGAAAGTAATAATGCTGCATCTGTGTTTAACTAATGTGTCTTTGTTGTGTTTTTCTGCATGTATTTTATTTATTTTTTTTCTACAAACAGGTGTTGAAAACTCACACTTGTGCTAAAACCACAGTCCGTATATATGAGTGGACTGAGCGAGTGTGACGTCTCCACAGCGTCAGCGTCGCTCAAATGAGGCTCGCGATGCCACGGTTACAGGAGCGAATCTGGAGCCAGACTGTATGTTATGAACAGGGTTTTTTTGACGGACAAAATAGGGAAAAAGAAAAATTCAGGAACATTTTAAGACCAAAATGAAGAGGCTCAGTGCAGGAGTTACAGAGAGAGGGACGATAAGATCCCGATGTAAATCAATGGGAAAAAGGGAGAGAAGGAGCCGGAAGAGCCTCCTGGAGCACTTCCTGTTTGTCGGCTAACGGGTTAGCTTAGTCCACTCATATATACGGTCTGTGGCTAAAACACTCAAAGCAACGCATCTGGCTTGTCTAATGCGACTGTGATGTCCTTAATAAACATAAATATATAAATAAAATAAAGCTGAATTGATTATGTTTATATAATACTGTGGAACATTCAATGCAAAAATAATGACACCTCCATGGCAACAAGCAGGTGTATGAATGGCACGAGTTCATCTTTTGAGTTTGGGATAAATATTTCACAATTAAACATAAAATTAAACGCATAGATTATTTTTTTCCTCCGTATTTCTTCAGTTGTAAATATAGCAGCAACTTCAAGTGTTTCTAGGACGAGACGCTGCTCTATTACCACTGAAATGTCCCATGTTTTATACCAGATCCCCTGCAAAAAAATAAAATAAAAAATTCACCCTAATCCCCAACCCGACTCTCGTATGGAGTGTGTCTATTTGACGCGTCAGCCTGGATGCCCTCCCGGCGGGTTTGCCCTGCACGCCTGACCACGCTCACCTCTCTCCTCGCCCTCTAGATTAAGGTCAACACTTCCACCGCTGCCCCTTAATGACAAAATGCGACAATGGAACAACCCCAATAATTGTTAGCGACATCTTTGTGAAGATCTTCCGTCGCTCCGCGCACCAGGTCAGTATTGGGGTCCGTCCGCGCTACGTCGCAACTGCTCGTGTCCGGGGAAAAAAGCTAATTCCGACAGCAATCTATTTGGTGATATGGAAAGCTGAGGTCTCCGGGGAGGAAGTTTGGTTGAGTGGATATGGAACGGTCCCTTGGGTAAGCTCCAGACAGATATGGTTCAGGGTTAGAAAGAAGAGCAAGAGATCAGCTGTTAAACAATATAGACGAAGAAGTGCAGAGGAAGTTTGCAGCCTGGACACTTATCAGAATATTGGCACAGCGCAAAAGACGCATTAGGGTCCAAATAGTGTTTAGGGTAGTTTTGTTTAACATGGGCAGGGGTTATGTGGCCTGGGAAATGTCAAGGAGGAGGGAGAGTGGACATTTGAGAGGACAGGAGGAGTGACCTTAACCTGCAGAAGGGAAGAGGAGATCATCGTTATATTGTTCTGGGCTAAATGAGTGGCAAAGTGGGTTTTGTGGAGCTTTTACGCGAGGAGGTTGAGGTTCAAATCCAGGGAGAGCTGAAAACATGACTTGACACATCCTCCTTTATAGTAAATGAATAAATTAACTAAATATTAAGCAGATATTTTACTAATACTCTTTCATTTGGGAGTACAGTGAACCCTGGTTTATCGCGGGGGTCACGTTCCAAAAAGAACCCGCGACAGGTGTCAGTTTTATTTTTTACAATTATTCTACAATCCAATACTGAACTATAGAATGAAACCAAAGATCAAAACCTGTTTTCAGGCCCAAGCATTTGTTTAAGAAATAAAAATATAAACGTTTTCTTACAAATAACTATGATAGTTTTAAAAAATACTGTAAAATAATCATTTTAATAATGAATAGGAGGTTGGACATTGTGACTCAGGCGTATTTCTCAGTCCCTCTGACTGAGCCTCTTCGTCCTGACTCCTGTAGTGTCTTTTTCCCAGAACAAACCGAAGATTCATTTATTCCGTAAAGGCGCCTACAGCCGCAGAGCTTCTACCTTCAGCAGGTCCAGAAGTTTCTCTTTTTCTGTGATAGTTTCATCTTCCTCGGCCTTTTGCCTTTGTCGTGCAGAACGTTTCCTCCACATTGTGGGTTTTGTCCTGGAGAAAATTTGCAAAGGTAAATTTGTCGGTCTGAACAGAGACGAGGCACAGAAACTGTTGACATTGGTCTAAGTGAAAGACCAATGTGACTTTTTTCACTTCTAGACGACCTCAGCCAATCAGGATTCAGAACACAATGCACTGTTTAGAAAAAAAAAAAAAAAAAAAAAAAACATAAACAAATCCGCGAAGCCGCGAAAGGTGAACCGCGTTATAGTGAGGGTTCACTGTATTTTGGACAAAATAGTGGAATGTAGTCAATTTTAAGTCAGTGCCATCATGTGAAAAAAAGAAATGGCCAAAAATATCGTCCTTCAGCCTCTTTAGTCCTCAGCTTTTCAGCTGAACCTAGTAAATGAGCCTAAATAACAACACATGAATAAAATAAATGTACATATACTGTAAATAACCCAGAGTTATTATCCATCCATCTTCTTCCACTTATCCGGGGCCGGGTCGCGGGGGCAGCAGTCTAAGCAGGGGCTCCCAGACTTCCATCACCCCAGACACTTCCTCCAGCTCTTCCTGGACCCCGAAGCCCAGAGACAGAGTCCCTCCAGCGTGTCCTGGGTCTTCCCCGGGGCCTCCTCCTGGTGGGACATGCCCGGAACACCTCCTGAGGGAGGCGTCCAGGAGGCATCAGAAGTTTATCCTCGGCTGCTCCTCTCGGCATGGAGGAGCAGCGACTCTACTCCGAGCCCCTCCCGTGTGACCGCGCTCCTCCCCCTCTCTCTGAGGGAGCGCCCGGCCACTCTGCGGAGGAAACTCATTTCGGCCGCTTGTATCCGCGATCTCGTTCTTTCGGTCGTTCCCCAGAGCTCATGACCACAGGTGAGGGGGAACGTGACTGAGGTAAATCCAGAGCTTCGCCTTTGGGCTCAGCTCCTCTTCACCACAACGGCCGATACAGCGACCGCATCACTGCCGACGCTGCACCGATCCGCCTGTCAACCTCACGCTCCATCCTCCCCTCACTCACAAAATTATAAAATAGTAAAAAGACAGAAATATAGAGACACTATGTACAGTACATAAAAAGTGCCTAAATGTAAAAACTCTGCTTTAGTGGCCCCATTGAGTAAAATAATGTTTTTTTTTGCTGTTGGGTAAAACTGTTTTGTTATTCACCATGAGTTTATGAGCAGTTTTCACAACTGTCAAAGACCAGGAAGGTGTTTTTTTTTTTACCATCATAGTAATGCTAACAACAACTAGCATGCTATGGCCCACTTCCTGATTATCAGACAGTAAAATGCTTTGTAATTGTGTACTCAGACAACACACAGTGGGTTTATTTTCGACCTCAAGAGCTGCTTATACAATCTATACTGCTCAAATACAAGGGGAAAATTCAGATTCAGGGCCTTTAATGTGAGACTGGCTGTTGTTTAAGATGTAGCTAAAACTGATAAGAACAAATTGCATCGCAGCCTAAAATATATGATAGAATGTCTCATATGCCGTATTTTTCGGACTATACGTTTTTTTCAGGGTTTGGGTGGCTCCTGCGACTTATACTCAGGAGCGACTTATATAGACCGTATATATGAATTGTGTATATATATGAATCAAAAATGAAAAAACAAATCGTTATCTGTTTTTTCATTTTGGTTTCATAGCAAATAATAAAGAAAAGAGTTTTTTCATTTTCTTATTTTTGTTTCTATATTGAAAAACGAATGAATGAATGACACACAGATTCTTCTCTGTTGGGTTGTTTTTAATTTTTTCAATTCAATTTCAATTTATTTGTAGCGCCCAAAATCGCAACAACAGTAGCCTCTAAGGGCGTTCCAAGATATGGATGAGTAAAACATACACACAGACATATCAAAACAGGAATAAACAACATTCATGTAAAGCAGCAAATGAAACATGGTCCAGTCATCCCCTGTCCTTAGACCCTCCTTCTCAGCAAGGAAAAACTCCAAAAAACCCAGGGTCCTGGGAAAAAGAAGAAACCTCGGGGAGAACTACAGTGAAGGAGGGATCCACTCCCATGGACGGACAGGCTATAGATGTCCAGGCCCGTGGGCCAGTTCAGTATGACCACAGCTACCCAGGTGGGGAAGGAGCCGGGGAGGAGGAGGAGAAGAGGGGCGAGTTATAGAAGTTACTATAACTTCTATAACTCGCCTTTTAAGATGAAATGTTGGTTCTTGGTCTCTGATTTTATCAAATAAATTTCCCCTAAAAAGTGCGACTTATACATGTTTTTTCTACTTCATTGTGCATTTTTTGGCTGGTGCGACTTATACTCCAGCGCGACTTATAGTCCAAAAAATACAGTAATTAGATTTTCCAGACAAAATTAAAACTGTTAAGAGTTTATGGCTGGAACAAGTAAAAAAAATATGCAGTGTTGCTATGACTGAATAAAAAGTATGGTACAAATATGTACAAGTATGTGGCCATACTGGCTTGTCAAAGCCTGATCCCGTCAGATCTCAGAAGCTAAGCAGGGCCGGGCCTGGTTAGTACTTGGATGGGAGACCACTGGGAATTCCAGGTGCCACAGTGGGGCGCCAGTTGCAAAAACTGTTGTAGTGTTCTTAGGCAAGGCACATCACCCACATTGCCTAGTATGAAAGTGGTGGGTGTGTGAGTGTTGGTGGTGGTCGGAGGGGCCGATGGCGCAGATTGGCAGCCTCGCTTCCGTCAGTCTGCCCCAGGGCAGCTGTGGCTACAATAGTAGTTTACCACCACTGGGTCTGGAGTAAATGAATAATGCTCTGTAAAGCGTCTTTGAGTGTCCTGAAAAGCGCTATATAAAACTGATGCATTATTATTAAATACTACATATGCTCTGGCGGCTGATCCATCTGTGCACAAAAACTCCATCCTTTACACATTCTTATTACTAAAACATCTATAGCACCAGCCCAATCCTTCTTTCAAATCCATCTATAGAATGAAATCACAGGTTGAATAGGCTCCGTCATCATTTGCCTCTCTCTGCGGACACGCTAACCTGTGGATGTGTTGTTTCCAATGATCCGGCGCATCTCGTCTTGTCCTTTTCACGTGCCTCCGATGAATTATGTATCTGTGGTGATTTATGGCGCTCCGTCCCTTTTGCCTTCTCGCTCTCCCTCTCCTGCAGACATGGATTTTCGCCCCTCGGCCTCCCGGGAAAACCAAAATTGCTCAATTTAAGGAAGTAATTAAAACTGTCCGTAATCAATATTTATCTTTAGAAGGGCCCTGGCGGGGGGTGTGGGCTCCTCCTGACGGCCCCTTCCTCCTCCCCCTCTGCACAGCCATTGCTTTAAGAATTGACATCTGCTTCCCTTCTCAATATTAACACAAGCTGTTTCTGCTCAATGACAAAAGTGCTATGAATAGGCAAACAGGCAGACGACACACAAGTTTATGAGAAATATTTAATTATGCATTTAAATCTTGTTTTGTTTTCATGTTTTTGAGCAAAATCCGACTTGCCCCAGTACAGATATAATTTACTTTACTTGTTCCAGCAATAAACTCATACCGGTTTTAATTTTGTATGGAAAATCTAATTATATGAGACATTCTATCATATATTTAAGGCTGCGATCCAATTTGTTCTCATCAATTTTAGCTACAACATCGTAAACAACAGCCAGTCTCACATTAAAGGCCCTGAACCTGAATTTCCCCCTTGTATTTGATCAGTATATATTGTATAAGCAGCTCTTGAGGCTGAAAATAAACCCACTGTGTGTTGTCTGAGTACACAATTGACAAAGCATTTTACTGTCTGATAATCAGGACGTGGGCCATAGCATGCTAGTTGCTGTTAGCATTACTGTGGTCTCTGAGAGTTGTAAAAAGTGCTCATAAAATCATCATGGTGAATAATTATGATGCTTGGAATCCGTAACGTAAGCGAGGAATAACTTTTTAAACTGGACCACTGCAAACAGTTTAAAATATATTTATAGTTAATTTATGGAACAGTCTTGAAAAAGAAATGAAATAATCAAGTACAGCGATGGCATTTAAAAAACACACAAAATCCAGTGCAATGTGCGTGTATGAAAAAGAAGTTGTGCATAAAAGGGAAGGTTTATGTTCGCAATTGATCCATAATTGCGACCGAAATGAAATGTACTTATTTGAAAGGTTTCACAGCGATTATCAGTGTTAACGTGTCTGGAAAAGGGGGCAGATAACATAAGACGACTCTTCTTTCTGCTCCTTTTCACATAGATATATATATATATAGGTTTAATCTATACTGCGGAACATTCTAGACAAAGCAATAATATTTCCACGGAGACAAGCGTGTGACGGACCCTCCACTAGAAATGTCACAGTGCGCCTTTAATGTCAAATAAGTCTGCTGTGTGGTGTCTGCATCGAATAATAAAGCGTGATTTTGTGTGTGTGTCTGTGTGTCCCAGAATCAGGAAGTGCGCAGTTAGCACGGTAGTAGTCGTTAGCTTTTTCGCGGCGCAAACTCTTTCCCTTCCCCTCGGCCTTTGAAAGTTGTGAGAAGTGCTCATAAACTCCTCTTTGTGAATAAGTAGGACGCTCAGAATGCTTCAGGTAAGTGAGGAGTAACTTTGGAGCGCCGCAAACCATTTAAAACAGATTCGTTTTTCATGTTTTTAAGACAGTAAAAATCAGGTACAGCACCTTGTCTAGTGTAATTTCCCATGTCAGATTTTTTTTTTTCACACAAATCAACAAATTATGGGATATTATTATTATGAAACTGGCAAAAACTCATGAATAATCAGATGTGTGGTAGGTTTTGATGATCTGTGCAAGTATAATTGCTTTGACATTCTCGGATCACCTGTGCACGAGGAGCAAAAGGCAGGACTGATTCTAGCGAGATTCAGTCACAAGCATATAAATAAATAATGCTAATTGGCTGCGCTTAATTGTTGAGTAAGTGGTTTTAAATACTGCGTTAACGAACTGTGCAGAGGACACTGAGATGATATGTTTTGATGAATTGTGCAGGGTTTTAAGTGGTGGCATGCTGTTCAGAACATGCACTTTTGTGACCAAAATAATAGAAATGCATTTTATAAAGATTTGTTTTATAGTGTGGGTTCAAATCTGTCATGTTGCCCAATGGCTATACTGTCTATACCCTCAGGCCCCGTTCACACGTACACGGATATTTTTAAAAACAAATATTTTCCTCGCTCCGTTTTTCCAAAATAACATTGTGCACACAGCATCGTTTTCAGAAAAGTTTCCGTTTACATGAACCCGCATAAATACGCCGTCGAGCGATGACGGTCGTCTCACCCTCGATGTGAGGACGCAGCGAGTCGGAGAGTAACAGCAGTGACGACCGCGACATCCTGAAATTTTCATGCTGCTCCTCCGGGACAAACACTTCATTTTCAAACTTATCCCACCAGACAGCGGCTCCGCCCAGGTTGGGCCTAGACACGGCGACGTTGGCGGTGACGGCGACTGGGTCTTCGGGTCGTAAGGAGAAGAGGGAAAATTGCTGAGCTCTGAGCCTCATTCATCTCTTCATGGATATGAAACATCAGCTGTGCAAATGCAAACACAGGACGAGTGTTTGCAGCAGAAGTGACGCGACTGCTGCTCTGACGCTTCTGATCATCACCACAGAAAAACCTGAACACTGGTCACACTTTGGGGCGTCAACTGCTTAAAACGCCGTTTATGTCACTTTACGCAAACGCCAAACCGGAGTTTTCCAAAATCTCCACTTTAGACGGAGTTTTTAGAAAGATTTGTTTTCAGAGGCGAATTCTCTGTTTGTGTGTAAAAGACGGGCACAAATGAAGGGAATTTTCTCTGTTTTTAAAAATATCCGTGTACGTGTAAACGGGGCCTCAAATTGATTTCAGTGAGTTGTATATTCACAGGTTTCAACTTCCCGTTTGGTATTTTAATGTATTTTGATGCCCATTCAAAATATATAATATTTAGTTTTGAATTGTTAATTGCTATGGCAATAGTGCTGAAAATGATGGATAAATTGCCTGTAGTCTCATGAGCACCTCAGTAAAACTGTTGTGCGTTTTGAGTATGTTAACATTATTTGATGATACAATATGATATAAAGTAAATGTTTATTATTTTATTTAATCTTTATTTCACCAGGAAAGTCCAACTGAGATCACTAATGTCTTTCTCAAGGGAGTCCTGGCCACGCACACTCCACTTTCATACTCGGCAATGTGGGTGAAGTGCTTTGCCTAAGGACAAAACAACAGCTTTTTGTGACTGGCGCCCCCCTGTGGCACCTGGAATCCCCAGTGGTCTCCCATCTGAGTGTTACCCAGGCCCTGCTGTTCAATATCATACAATAATTTAGGTTTGATAGAACTTTTCCTGCACAAAATTGACTCTATTGATGCCGAACTCTGTGGTTTTCCCTCAGGGTTTAACCGGCAGCTGAGGTTTGTAATCACAGCTCTGGGCCCGGGGCAAGAAAACAACTGCAGGTCAAAATCACAACCTTGGGGTCCTCAGCAACAGAATATATTTAAGTTGTTGTTTAGTGAGGCCATTTTCTATAGCTTAATATGATTTTTTTTCCTTTTTTTTTTTTTTACAATATTATTAGTCTATTGTAGATGTAAATTTTCACATAACAAAGTCCAAATCAACACAATTTTAAGATTCCATCCATCCATCCATCTTCTCCCGCTTAATCCGGCTGGGTCGCGGGGGCAGTTTACTGCCCAATCCTCATAGCACCTGACCCCCCCCTATGAACCCCTCTGCAGGTGGTGAGCCCACAGGAGGGTGGACATCATGGTCCTTGATGTTAGTTCAGGTGCTGCATGTTTTAGGTTGATGGGGGAAACCGGAGCACCCGGAGGAAACTCATCCAGACACGGGGAGAACATGCAAACTCCACACAGAAAGGCCCGGGCGACCCGGAGATCGAACCCGCAACCTTCTTGCTGTGAGGCCTGAGTGTTGCCACTCAGCCACCATGCCGCCACAATTTTAAGATTAAGTTCCCAAAATCATATATAATTTTTAAGAGAACATACATTTTTTGTATCATAAAATGTAACTGTGCTATTCGTGAATCCACCCTGTTTCTTTTCCAGATCCCCAAGCTATAACAAGTCATTTAAGTGTCTTGCCAAATAATAATAATAACAAAATGTATATGTGTATATATTTTTGGTACTTAATACAGAAATCAAACTTCTATAAACAAGATTACCTCCTCAAATGCAGTGTGTAACTTTTCTGGTGGAGGGTCCGTCAAATGCTTTTCTCCATGGAGATGTTATTGCTTTGTCTTGGCTCAAAGCTCACTGAAACTGGACTCTTTCATTTCTCTTTCTGCTTTTAAATGTAAACTGAAGGTCATTTTGAAAGATGTGTGTAAATGTTTTACTACTGAAACTAAAGGAGATTTTTAGAGACTGATGTAAATGTTTATTTACTGGTGAATGATGTTGAATATCTAATTGTTTTAACTCCCCTTCCCTTGGCTGCTTCTGGCCCAGGCCGACATTGTAAATAAGAATTTGTTCTTAATGTTTTCCCTGGTAAAATAAAGGTAAAATAAATAAATAAATAAATAAATAAATAAAATTGTCTGGAATGTTTCACAGTGTGGCATTAAACCTTTCTATCTTCATGGAGAAACCAGACCAAGTTACAGGTCAGCTCTGGTGGAGAGGCGACCCCGCTCACAGTCAGAATGCCTGTTTTTCTTGGTATTTTTGGAGCTATAAAACCACCTGTAATTGAATAAATGTAAAGTAGAGCTGTTTAATGTCACACTGTGGGACATTCCAGGCAGATCCACAGACCCACATCAAGAAATTTCACGCCTCTTTAACAAAACTGACAATATTAACACTAAATTCCTTGACAACATCCAAACATTACACCAGCAGGATCCACACCAACGCTGACTTTCACATATTCTCAATTAACATGACGGTGATCTGCTGCTTTGAAAATCGCAGGCGTCAAATTCCACCAGGGACGAATCACGTTACTAAATCTTGACAAAAACACTCCACGGAGAATCTACTCAAATCCCCCATATTAACCTAATCATGATAAAGGGTCAGAGAAAGACGTCTGAGTAACCCGAGGTCGACACAATCGTACATCATTTCCTAATTCATCCCTGAGTATTTACTTGCGATCAATGGCGGCGGAGCGAGAAAACCGTGTAAAACATCACGGCGGAGGTGGGCTGACAGTCGTGTTGACCGTCCTGGGGGAGTCTTTTTGCTCCAGGCAGGATCATGTCTCAGTCATTCTATATCATCCATTTTAATTATCCTCACAAGTGGGTCTTATCTGCTGCAGGCTGTGGTGCTTTGTGTGTAGAAAAGCAAAAATAAAAAAACAACAAAAATAGATAAATAAATTATATTTTTTTCTATTTTTTGAATTTTGATGGACAGTAGATATGCCAAATGTCGAGGTAATTCCATACCTGACCTGCGTGAAGTCGGCCCCATTAAACGCAAACCTACACAAAAACAGTCGTTTGTGCTTCGTTTGTGCTGCAAAAAGTTTCGTTTGTGCTTCTTTAGTTTTGGAGAAATTAACGATTCTTTTACAGGTCAAATTGGGGTCAGCCCCACAGGAAGCTTCAAAATGCTCTAAAACATCCAAAATGGAGTCAGTCGTTTGTGCTGCAAAAAGTTTTGTTTGTGCGATTCTGGTTCTTAAGATATTTGGAGTTTTATTTTCAGCCAACGACGTCATCCAGTCTCTCAAAATGTTAAATAGAGCTCAGAACAGGCTGAAAATTATAGAAAACGTTTGTATTTCGTTTGTGCTGTTTTGCGCTGTGACAATTTTCATTTGTGTGAGTTTATTTCTAAAATGATTCATTATTATTTCTGCTGTAATAATAGGACGTCATTTCCGCTCAGCTGACGGCGGCAAACTCTGCAAAACTAGTGAAGATAAACGATCTCAGGCTGTGGAAAAGTCTGTGTTATTATATAAAATATGAATCAAAAGCAAATTACTAAAGACTGAAACAGACTTTCCCACTCAAAATATCTTAAGAACCAGAATCGCACAAAACCTTGCAGCACAAAACAGCACAAAAGAAGCACAATCGACTGACTCCATTTTGGATGTTTTAGAGCATTTTGAAGCTTCCTGTGGGACTGACCCCAGTTTGACCTGTAAAAGAATCGTTAATTTCTCCAAAACTAAAGCAGCACAAACGAAACTTTTTGCAGCACAAACGACTGACAGTTTTTGTGCAGGTTTGAGTTTGATGGTCCATAACTGTTACCGAGCAATAATATTTAGGGCAACATAGACTGTATAAAGAAGTGGACTAAGGGGGTGTAACGTTACCCATAGTGTTCAGCTCCAGTCAAATGAAGCTCATGAGGCTAGCAGTTATAGGAGTGAATTTGGAGCCAGTTCTATATTTGAAATAAGAATTGATTCATGGACAAAAATGTCTTTAATATGATTAACTTAGGTTCAGGAGCAGGACCACGCCTCAACCGCCCTCGCCTCCTCTCCAGCGAATCACAGCTCACGTCTGCCACGCCTCAGTTTCCCAGAAGCCTATTTGTAGCCTATCCCGGCAACCCAGTTTGTCCCGAATAACTCGACCCCACCCTCCCATCCCGGATCTGCTCACTTCCAGACATAAGCTGCCTACGAGGGGGGTCCCGTCCTGCTGGGCCATATGAAGATTGAGACTGAACCCCCACCCTGAGTCTCAACCCAGCCGACCCGCCTCGTGTCAATATAATAAACGCTTTTCGCTTCGCACATGTGTTGCTGGCGTGGTCCTTGCTAGTGAATAGCAAAATAAAAACACCAGGATCATGTGGAGCGGATCAGTACAAACACTGTAAGACCAAAATGACGACGGGGCGAAGTCAAAAGGAACCAGAGTCAGTGGAGCCGGAAGTGCGTCCACGCTCATCTCCTATTTGGAACGCAGTGGTCTATGGCATTGTTTCCTAAAGACTGGGTCCTTACGTGGGTCGCAGAAGATTTTTTTTGGGTCGCTTGGCATGGTTCACGCTCATCCGCATGTCTGTATCTAGGCCCTAAATAAAAAACAACTGCCACATTAAAACTACACCACCTATTTCTGCAAAGTAAAAAAAAAACGTTAATTACAACCAGGGGATATTGAATGTCGCCATGACCGAAAATGCGTGCTTGAATCGATTTAACAACAACGAGCTTACGTGTCTTCGCCTTCTCCGTGTTGTTTGAGCTACGAAGGCCTCCGTAACCGTGCTCGAACTAACCGTCAATCCATCCACACTCTGTTTCTGTTCCGGTTTGGTCGTGTGAGTACAAATCATAGTTTTGCATATCTAGTACGTATTTAGAAATGCTCGCTCCACTTTACTGTTCAATACGTCTATTTTTTTTATTAACATATAAGAACTACTGATTTGGGTCACAAAAGTTTGTGACTTTTAAAATGTGGGTCACCAGAAAAAAAGTTTGGGAAACACTGGTCTATGGTGCCAAAACATGTCTAAATTCCACAATAGTTATGATTAGGCTAAAAAATAGATACATATTTAGTTAAATCTGTCATAAAAATGCCTTCCTTGCATGTAACTTGTTCTTGCAAAATAAATAGACCTGTAATTGTAGGTGTGACCACTGTCTGTCACTCGCCCCCCTGCACAAATGACACCCGCTTTCAAAACTGAGACCGCCTCCTTCACACGCGCCGGTTTATGCTCTGACGGGTTAAAATGTTAAAATTAACTCATGGGTTAAAATGTGGCGGATCAAATGACCACTGACAACGTGCGAGTCCATAAATCAGTGACTCATTCTAACCATTTCTGCCAGTAAACGCCCAAATCCCATTATGGGGAGCGCGTCTGAAATGAGATGTCTATGGTCAGAAGATAGACGGTATTTTAAGTTCATAAATGTGCATTGTGTAACTTCCGTCAAATGCTTTTCTGCTCGGAGTTTTTATTGATTTGTGTGGAACACTTTACAGTAACAGGATGGTACTGAACATTTCTATCTTCACTGAGACCAAACCAGGCCAAGTTATGGGTCAGATCTGTGGAGAGGCGACCCTGCTCCCAATCAGAATGTTGTTTTTCTAGGTATTTTTGAGCAATAAAACCACCTGTAATTGAATAAATGCAAGGTAGAGCTGTTTAATGTCGTACTGTGGGAGATATAAAGATGAAATGACAAAGCAAAGGTAAAAAGAAAACCAAATGATGCATAATATTGTCTTCAAACTGTCATTACAAACTGGAACCCTAAAATAAAACACAAACTATAAATAATTCTCTTGTCTTAGTGCTGCGCAGGGTTTTGATCTTCGTATTTCCTTCAGCATCACCGGTCAAGAAGCGAAGCAGATCACTAGTGTTGCTATTTACCCCGCTCTTTGTTAAATAATTTCTTAAGTGTTGTGAATGCTCCCCGCGAGGAGTCTCCAACAGGTCAATACCCCAAAGGTCATGCGGCGTAGTCCAGTCTCCCGCTGCAGACATTTAGTGATTATTATGACGCTGCTGCTTGTGTCAGCTCTGCACCGGTCCTGAAGTCTTCAATAGCCCAGCGGGGGGCAGTGGGCAGCAGCCGCCCTGCCAGCTCAGACCACCCCCCCCCCCACCTGTTTGTGGACCTGTAATTGGGAGACTGGACGGAAGATCCTATGGGTGAATGTACTTAGTGACCATTACAATTCTGTTTAAAGTGCGTGTGATGGATTTTTGCTATTTTCTAATTTTGACTTAAAGGTGCACTATGTTACTTTTTAGGCCCCGTTTACACGTACACAGATATTAAAAAAAAAAAAAAAAAAAAAAAGAATATTTCCCTCGTTCCGTCTTTTGAAATAACATCGTGCGAACAGCATCGTATTCAAAAAAGTTTCCGTTTCCATGAACCCGCATAAATACGCCGTCGAGCGCCGTCATAACTACGCCGAGCCTCTAGGGGCCAGTGTAGGAAGAAGGGAAAACGCTCTGCAGCCAACGGGGCCTCAGTTTCAGTAGTTTTGACTCAGCAATTCGGAGAGTAAACGGCGACGTTGGCGGTGACGGCGACTGGGTCTTCGGGTCGTAAGGAGAAGAGGGAAAACTGCTGAGCTCCGAGCCTCATTCGTCTCTTCATGGATATGAAACATCAGCTGTGCAAATGCAAACACAGGACAAGTGTTTGCAGCAGAAGTGACGCGACTGCTGCTCTGACGCTTCTGATCATCACCACAGAAAAACATTAACACTGGTCACACTTTGGGGCATCAACTGCCTAAAACGCGTTACGCTTTACACGCAAACGCCAAACCGGAGTTTTCCAAAATCTCCACTTTAGCCGGAGTTTATAGAAAGATTCATTTTCAGAGGTGAATTCTCCGTTTGTGTGTAAAAGACGGGTGTGTAAAAAAAACAAAAGGAAATTTCTCCATTTTTAAAAATATCCATGTACGTGTAAACGGGGCCTTAGTTGGGTGTCCGTCACCTTCTTGTTTCTATGGATATGTCCCACAGTGTGACATTAAACAGCTCTACTTTACATTTATTCAATTACAGGTGGTTTTACAGCTCAAAAATACCTCGAAAAACAACATTGTGACTGTGAGCGGGGGTCGCCTCTCCACAGATCTGACCTGTAACTTGGCCTGGTTTGGTCTCCATGAAGATCAAAAGGTTTAATACCATACTGTGGAACATTTCAGACAAAACAATAACATCTCCATGAAGAAAAGCATTTGACAGAACCTCCACCAGAAAAGTTACACAATGCCCCTTTAATTTCTTATATTAGTATTTGTCGGCTAATAATTTCTGTGTACATCAGAATTTTGGATAACAATGAAAAGAACAACATGGTAACAATTATGGAATTTCCTAGTGTGATGTCTTGATTTCCAACCAGGAAGTACAATTTTGAATCTACAAAAATGAAAAAGACAAAATTAGGAAAAGAAATGTTTTTGCAAAAAATCTTAAACACCAATAAATTAAGTTTATTTGTTTCAGTCACTTAACAGACCAGGCGTTTATTTGAGACCAGGCGGCAATTTGGGGCAGACGATTCATTTCTTCCTCACAAAAATCTGCGAAAATATGGTACTCAAATTCTTTTAATCAGTGTGACTATAATTTCGGCGACTTTCTATACAGACGTAGGCGAGTTAATTTGAAATGTTACAACAAAATATGTATGGAGCGGGGAGTTTCAACACATCTGAAAGTGTTTATGCAAATTAGTTATGTGGTTTTAAGGACCCCGTGACAGTTTCCATGCATCAGTGGCACAAGGAGCTGTTTCTTTCAGCACTCATAGTTTATCCAAATGAGCCATGTGGTTTTAGATTTTGTTTCTGTAGAGACACAAGCATCAGTCCTGCGTCCTGTTGGTGCAGCTCGACTTCTGTCCTTCAGCGCGTTCATGAGACTCGCCGTTTATCTGGAACCGGCGCTTATTTATCAAAATATACCCCTGCACCACTCGGCGTTCAATTGGAACCCGGCTCTTATTTGGTATATTAGAGTTGATTTTAAGATTTTATTGTTTGTTTTTAAAGCTTTAAATGTTCTGGCCGCACAGTACGTCTCGGACCTCATCCAAATTTACCCCCACCCCCGCGCCCGAGCTGAGGTCCGAGGTCCAGCTCCAGCTCGTGGGGCCAAAGCCGAGACTTAAAATCGGGGTTTTCTCTGTGTCCGGCCCTAAACTGTGGAACACTCTGCCCTCACGTCCACACAGCCCCGACAATCGAGTGTTTTAAGTCTCATCTTAAAACCCACTTTTACTCTCTGGCTTTTAACACCGCGTGAGTTTGTGTGGCCCTCTGTGTCTTTTATTCATTTTATTTTATTTATTGAATTCTACTTGGTGATTTTTATATTTTTATGGTGTTTCTTTAATTTGATTTTATTGTTTTAGGACGGGTGTGACCACATTTTAGCATTTCTTTTTGTTTCATCTCTGTGCAGCACTTTGGAAACGGAATCTATACCGAACTAAAGGTAAAACGGAGCTGTTAACATGAAAACTACCACTTCATGACATCGCAAGGTGCAGCAGAGCATTCTGAGCTTTGGAGATGCACACAGACTAATAAAGGGTGAGACAAACACGTGTGAATGAAACAAACAACTCCAGATATGTTTTTGAGGAAGTAACAACATTATAATAACTAGGGCCCGACCGATATGGATTTTGTTGCGGCCGATGTGATACCAATAAAATGGGAGTTGGAGCTGCCGATATAATCACAGATATATTTATGACGTAAAAATTTTCAGTTGGGTTTATTTAGGCGACATTTATTGTTCTTCTGCCCCTTTACGTCATATTTAAAGACAGTCGTTCGGCCTAATGGCATTTTTGTATGACATTCTAGCTTGTAAAGAAAGTGCTGTAAGTAAGCTACCGCTAATAGCTTTTAGCGGTAAATGCGTGTGCGCTGCGGAAATCAGTGATCAGCTAAATGCCGATAATTCACACTTCTATTCACAGCTCATTTCCATATCAGTGCGTGTCCAGTAACATATATACGGCCACTAGAGTCACTTTACAGTCGCTAACAGAAGAGAAAACAGCCTGTTTATGTGTGCGAGCTACAGCAGCTAATCGCTAACCAATGAGAAAGAACCAAAACGAGCTTCAAAACCGACACATTTCAACACTCAGCCTCACACAGGCTCCTCTCAGATCAGCACTAAGA